>CM039517.1:14113152-14130327 GCA_022433055.1 Begonia peltatifolia | reverse complement strand
AATTTTCAAATCCAAATTACAATTCTATATTTTACACATTTTAAATCTCCTTTTTAATTCTCCTATCCTCAAATTTTGGCTTCCCAGCACCATTCACTTTTAATTTGGCTATCTCAAAAATTTCATGTAAATTCTATACACATATCTAAAATATTCAGTAAAATTTTTGGGTGTTACAATATAATATATTTTATAATATTTAAAAATTTTATTTTTAATATTTTGAAGAACTAAAATAGTACCAAAACTATCGGTTCGGTTCCGATCGGTTTCTCGACCAGTTTCGGACTACAACCCTAAAAATCGAAACCTTGTTGATTCGGATTAGTTTCGCTCCAAACTCGAATCGAACCAAAAAATGTACAGCCCTAGACTTAGGACCTAGTGCCTCACTCCAAGTTTTAATGCACCACTCAATTTGTCACGACCTGCAAGTTATCTAAAATATTGTTTCAATCTCTAACCATTGACTTTGAATTCCACCACTTTGAACAGTTTGGAACATCTAGACTTCAACTTTTCTGAAAGGTTGTGCTGCGTTCATGGGTACAACAGCACATAGGATTTCATCGTTGTACTTTCCAATTGAGAGCGTCAGTTTTACTTGCTTAGTCACCTTGATTTCTCCACAATCACTCATTCATTGTAGCTTATAAGGCGTTGGATGCGTATTGGAATATAATCCCAATTTATCAACCGTTAAAGTACTAGCTACGTTAGTATAGCTACCACTATCAATAACCAATCTACAAACTTTACTTCTCACATGACAATTGGTATATAAAATATGCTCTCTTTGGATTTCGTCTCCGTCTTCCTTTGGTTGAATGCTTAGGGCTCTCTTTGTGACCAATAATTCTTCTTTTACCGGTCCCTTTGCATCTACATCACTACAATTCTCCATGACGTGCTTCCACTATGATAACTTGAGTGCCAACACAAATACTAGTTCACTTTGGATTTCCAATTGACAATCACCGAAGATCTTAAGAATTCCAACTAGCACAAGTAACGCAATTCTTTTCCAAATGTTATGAAATTTTAACGGAGGTTTACTCAATGAAGAAATGAGGTCCCCTTAAAATTTTAGATCCAAACTCATTGAGAAAGAGAATTTATGTTTAAAACAAAATGCGTGTTCCATGAGATCGAGGTAGCAAATAATCGAATTTTCCACTTGCACAATTTCTTTAATAAGCAACCAAATGAGTTGAAATTTCAACACGATCTGGCCTTACAAATAATAAAAACACCATTTGAATTTCAAGGGTTAAATTGTAGTGGATAAATAGATATGATAGAAGGGGCGTTGCCGGTCTAAGGAGGTGATAATTAGGAACATCTTGGGTTTTATGAATCTTCTTGACGAAGAATACTACAACTTGCAAAAAGGTGAGAGTTTATACTCCTTTTCTTAGATTTCTATCTGTGGGGAAGATAGAGAAAATAGTAGTAATAAGAGCTCCCAATTTAATCACAAAATTAGAAGACAATTATACAGTACTCTCATGGATATTACTCACCGTCTGGGCACTGAAAAAAGAGGCTCAAAGAGCTCTAATAGAAGAAGAAGAAAATTTTAAGTTTTTTATTCAAACAAATGTGTCTTGCAATAGCCGTAGAGGGGAGGGGAATTAAAAAGCCCTATAATTAGGTTAAAACTTTGCATAAAAGGAAGGTACCTAATAAGGAAAAGAGCAGCATTGATTCGGATGAGGTGTTTTCGCCCTCGCGCCGCACCTTGAGTGAGCTTCTTCTCCTTGTTTCCTAATTTTCAACCTTTCTAGTTTGTAGCCCAAATTATCTTCAAGGTGTAGCTCTATTCCATGATATGCCTCAGAGGCCAATGACACAACCACCAACAAAGGTATGAGAGCCAAATTCTCAAGACATGAGTAAACTGTAACACCGGGTAATTTTACATTATAAATTTAGGATTCCGTATCAAGAATTTTAGAAATGAGGTTTCAAGAAGTAAATTAATGGATTAAGCCAACTAAGGAGTAACTAGATAGTCAGAATAAAAAGAAGGACTAATGTGGACATTGAAAGGAGGTGGAAATTGAATTAAATTGAAGCTTCTCCTACAAGCTACCACTATGCCTACACCCAAACACCCCAACTCTCTATCTCTTCCTTCCTCAATGTAAAAACCCCTCTCCTCAGACTCCTCCCTCTCATTTTCTTTTCCTTTTCAGATTCCTCCTCCCCTCCCATGAAGCTCTCTTCCATTTTCTCTCCTCACGCCATTTCTCTCTTGTTCTTTCCTCTTCTTGAAGATCTGAAGGTAAGATTAAGGTTAATTAAGGATGGGTTCTAAATTAAGGTTGGATTTAAGGTGATTTTCATAAGGGTTTTATGTGTTTTGCTTAGGGTTTCCATAATTTCCTCTTCCTCTCTCTCAACTTAAAAGTAGGACAATCCTTTCCTTTAGTGAATAGTTGATTATAGAGTTTGGTTGAGTAAGTTGTGGATTGTTTGGTGTGAAAGAGGAGTGCACGAAAATTTAGGGAATGTAGCTCAAAGAGTTGCTATGAATGTCAAGTATTGATGTTAGGATAAGAATTGAAGAACATGTGTTAGATTTTGGGAATTTCAATAGGTGTTTAGTTAATACAATTCAACCGTAGAAATTGTTTAAATTGAAGGTTTAATGGTTATTTTGATGGTCGTTATTTTAGGTTCAATGGCTCGACGAGGAAGTGAACCGAGAACGTTAAGGACCAAAGGTAAGTGGGTGTTAGGTTTCTAGCTCTTAAGGCCCTACATTTTAATGATATTAGGATGCTAGAATTATGATGATGTCTTGATGATTATGCTGAATGGTTTGAATTTTGAGTGAATTGGGTAGTGATAGGACGTTAGGAAGCGTTAAGTGATAAGTTTTTCTTTTTGAGATATATATGTTTATTCAAACGTCATTGAGGATTTATGTTTATATTATGTGTGATCTCCCTCATGCATCATGTTTTTCTTAAAGTGACATATCGAATGTTTTACATGCACGTTTTAAGTAAAGAAGAACGAGAATATGTAATGTATGTAAATGGTTAAGTGCGGGTAGTGACTGAGTGTGGCACAAGACATGTAAATGGCAACTCATGGCAAATGAATGACACCCAATGTTAAGTAAATGGCAACTCATGGTAAGTTATGTGGTCTACGGGGTAGACGGGGTGATGTTTGTGCTTACTCCCACGAAGACGCCCCCTTTTCCCATGTTATGTAATGTTAAAGAAATGAAAACAAACATGTTTTACGAAATCATGCATTCGTGTATATGCATTCATGTAAATGTGTATGTTAGTGCATCCCTTACTAAGCCTTAGGCTTATAGTTTAAATCTTATGGTGTAGGTGACGATATTAAAGGTAAGGAGTGTCCTCTGGAAATCAATGTATAGGTCAGTTGATAGACGGGACTCGTGATGGGCAGGAGGTGTTTGGCATTGCTATTACGACCCATGGGTGGTACTCTGAGCACTAGGTTATGTTTTGTTGTAAAGGTTAGGTAGAAAATGATTTTGGCTTTGAAAATACTAAAATGTTTGGGATACATATATTTTGAACCGTGTCCTAATACATAGGTTTTCTATTAGTCCATGATAAGCTTCCGCTATGATTCTTTTATTGGATTTTACAAATTTTGATGGGAGTCACGTTTTGAGTAAAAAAATAGCGTGTATTTAAAAAGGGTTTCCATTGGGAATATAGGCAAAGGAATAGGAATTTTAATAGAAATGGATGAAGTGTTATTAGGAGTTTTAATTTAAGTTACTAGTAAGCAAAGTGTCGACCTACATGTTAAAGTGTCAACCGAACCTTGCATGTCTCGACCCTATGGATCGACCATCGCCAACAGAGGTAAACGAAGTGTCAACCGGTGTAAGAAAGTGTCAACCATTTAGTGTAAAGATGAATACAGAGTGTTGACCTACATGCATGAGGGTCGACCAAACTTTGTAGGTGTCGACCGCTTGACTCGACCTACTCAGGCAGAGAGGAACGAAGTGTCGACCTGTGCAAGAAAGTGTCGACCGGTAGTGTATAATAGATGGGAGTGTCGCCACAATGATCGACCGTCGCGGACAGAGAGAATGAAGTGTCGACCGGTTTATACAAGTGTCGACCAGTAGTAAAAAATATATAGGAGTGTCGACCACAGTGATTAACCGTCGCGAACAGAGAGGAATGAAGTGTTGACCAGTATATGCAAGTGTCGACCCTTGGGTGAAGGATGGATCAACGTGTCGACCAAACGTTATAGGTGTCGACCGGGACCCCTCTTCCTTGATTAAAATAGTAATTTACGAACATGTTTCAATCCAATGTTTAAGGTATTTTCCAAACGTATTCCTGGACGTTTTTATGTGTTTTAGAAAAAAAGATGTAAACATATTAAAAACCAAGTTAAGTTTTTATAGAAGTTAAAAATTTTATGTCATTATGGAAAGTATAAGTTAGAGAAATGTCACGGCAAGACAATGGCAGCCCTACTCTGCCTCTGGGCAGGGCTAAGGGAGGTCGTAACAACTGTGGTATCAGAGCCCCCAGGTTTTAAAAGCGCTTCTGTAGACTGCCTGCCAGCACAAACCACCACATGGGAACTTTCCATCGACTGTAAGTGTTTAAGTTTAAGTAATCGTTATTAGATGTTTATTTTTATTATCTTATGATGTGTCTCGGAACAACAAAATGCCGAGAGCACCTAGACAGCAGAGAAATGAACATATTGGCTAGTTAATGAATCTGGTGCACTGACAATCTGAACAACTGGGGATTCTACTGAATAGAGATGGAAATAGGAATGGAAATAGACAAGATAATACTTCACAGGACCAAGGTGGGGAAAGATTAAGGTGACTTAGGCCCCCAACTTTTGATGGACAGTCTTTAGACCCGACTTATGTTGAGGAGTGGATCTGGAAGATCGAGAGCGTGTTTGCTTATGCGAAGGTGGAGGAAGCCGAGAACGTGACGTGTGCAGTATTGAACCTGGAGAAGGATGCTAGCTTTTGGTGGGATATTGTTAAGGTGACAACAAGTGCCGGAATTATGACTTAGGAGTGATTTAAGACCGTGTTTTATGGCAAGTACTTCAACCGGACAGTTCGGACCAACAAAATGGCAGAATTCACTCAATTATGCCAAACGGGATCGGTGGCTGACTATGCACGAAGGTTTGAAGCCCTATCCCGTTATGTAGGATATTTGGTTAGCAAAGAGGAGAACAAGATGTCGCAATTTGTCCAAGGGTTAAAGTTGGAGATCTTTAAAGGGGTAGAGACTGCGGAAGTCGATGACATGCAGTACCACAGGGTTGTGGCGAAGGTTCTAGAACTCGATGATGTATAGATGAAGCTTCAGCGACAGAAAGAACCGCCGAAGAAGTTTTTCAGAGAGGTACAGCCACAACAAAGTTGGGGATGGCAATCGCAACAACAAAGGGGCGTTAAAAGGCCCAAAGAAGCGCTAATTGACCACGACAAGGGGAAGCAACCACAAGGGGCTTTGCAAGCTCTTTAATGTCCTACATGTCAAAGATATCACTTCGGGGAGTGCAAGTTGTATTCAGGCCAATGCTTCAGGTGTGATAAAATGGGTCATAAGGTTAGGGATTGTCCCGGGCCAAGTAAGAGGCAGCTAGGCAGCGCTCTGAGGATCTTTACTCTGATTGAGGATGAAGAAGCTGCCTAACCTTCAGTTATTTCAGGTACCATATTGGTTTGTAATGTAGCAGCCTATGTTTTGTTTGACACGAGAGCAACACGTTCCTTTATATCGTTGGAGTTTGTGTCTAAGTGGAATCTAGAGTTTGTTCCAGCCGACCGTAGTTATAGCGTTATATTACTTACCATGGAATTTTTGCACTCGGATCAGGCGATATAAGGGATGTAATAATAGTGGGTGGCCGAAGGATGTATGTGAGCTTGATTATACTAGCCATGAAGGGGTATGACGCAATCTTAGGGATGGACTGGTTGTTCAAACACTACGCTACGATAAATTGTAGGTCGGGAGTTATAGACTTTAGACCCTTAAATGGTGAAGGTTACTCATTTCAAGCAATCCTTCGTACGGATAGGATGCCTATAATATCGTCCATGGATGCTCAGCAATTGATGAATCCAGGATGCTTTGGCTTTATAGCAAGTGCATTTAATACACAGAGGTGGAATAAGAAGAAGTTACAAGACATTCCAATAGTTGAGAGGTTTTCGAGAGTTTTCTTGGACGAATTACTGGGCTTACCTCCTAACAAAGAGGTGGATTTTACTATCGAAGTTAGTCCTTGTTTTGCGCCAGTATCTAAGAACCCCTATCGAATAGCACCAGTGGAGTTGAGGGAATTGCAAGCCCAATTGAAGGAATTGACGAATAAGGGCTTTATATGTCCAAGTGTTTCTCCCTGGGGTACTCCAGTGTTGTTTGTAAAGAAGAAGGACGGCTCCCTACAAATGTGTGTGGATTACAGGGAATTGAATAAGCTGACCATTAAGAACAAGTACCCATTGCCCATAATCGACGATTTGTTTGACCAACTACAAGGGGCTAGAGTGTTTTCAAATATCAATTTACGTTTGGGATATTACCAATTGAAAGTTAAAGCTTAAGATATACCGAAGATGGCTTTCCAGGCCCGCTACGGGATCTACGAATTTATGGTGATGTCCTTCGAACTGACGAATACCCCGGTGACTTTTATGGACTTAATGAATAGAGTATTTCAAGATTTTCTAGACAAGTTCATGATAGTCTTTATAGACGACATCTTAGTATATTCCCGGAGTGACGAGATTATGCAGAGCACTTAAAGGCCGTTTTGACTACTCTGAAGCGGCACCGATTATATGCCAAGTTTTCTAAGTGTGAATTTTGGTTGGATCAAGTCAATTTCTTAGGCTATGTTATTTCTAAAGAATGTGTTTTAATGGATCCGGTCAAGATTCAGGCCGTAAGAGAGTGGCCATAATCGAAAAATGCCAGTGAAGTGAGGAGTTTTGTAGGCCTGGCTGGATATTATAGATGATTCATTGAAGGATTTTTCATTATTGCCAAGCTTCTGACTAATTTGACAAAGAAAGAGGTGAAGTATGAATAGTCAGAGAATTGCGAGAGGAGCTTCCAAACTCTAAAGCAGAAATTGACCATAACTCCTTTATCGATCCTTATGGTGGTAGATGGGAAGTTCAATATTTATTGTGCTGCTTTCAAGATTGGTTTGGGATGTATACTAATGCAGGATGAAAGAGTAATCGCCTACACCTCTAGACAGTTAAAAATTTACGAACAGAATTACCCGACGCATGACTTGGAATTGGTGGGAGTGGTGTTTGCATTAAAGATATGGAGACATTATCTTTATGGACAGAGTGCGAGGTATTTTCGGATCACAAAAGTTTGAAATATCTCTTCATACAGAAGGATTTAAACATGAGACAAAGGAGGTGGCTAGAGTTTGTGAAGAATTACGACTTTGATATTAAGTACCATCCTGGAAAAGCTATCGCTGTGGCAGACGCTTTAAGTAGAATGTTGAAGACTATGCAGTCCACCGTTTCCTGCGTGTCGATTCACTTGGGAAAGGAAATTCAAAAGTTTGAATTGGAAATAATTTTAGAACTTTCGGCTTTACTATCGGACTTAACGATACGGCCGGCGATTATAGACAAGATTAAGGAAGCTCAACAGAAGGATTCAAAGGAGAAGGAAGATATTCTTAACAGATTGAGGGATGCCTCTTCGGAATTTAGTTTCCCAGTGGAAGACATTCTAAAATTTAGAGATCGATGGTACATTCCAAAGGATGAAGAGTTAAGGAAGTTGAATTTGGTAGAAGCACACTCATTGTCCTTCTCAGTGCATCCAAGTAATACCAAGATGTATCGAGATTTAAAAGTGCCCTATTGGTGGCCCAATATGAAAAGAGAAGTAGCCGACTATGTACAGTCATGTTTGGTTTGCCAACAAGTAAAAGCAGAACACCAAAGACCAGGTGGAATGTTACAGCCCAAACCGATTCCCGAGTGGAAGTGGGAAAATATTTCACTGGATTTCGTATCCGGTTTACTGAGGACAGTTAAGGGTCATGATAGTATATGGGTTATAGTGGACAGGTTGACAAAGTCGGCCCATTTCTTGCCAGTAAAGATGACCTATACGATGAGTCAACTTGCGGAGCTATACGTCCAAGAGATTATCAGGTTACATGGGATTCTTGTATCAATTGTTTTAGATCGGGATCCCAGGTTTACTTCGAGGTTTTGGAAGAGTTTGCAAGGCTCTATGGAAACGAAGCTGACTTTTAGCACTGCATTCCATCCTCAAACAGAAGGACAATCTGAGCGGATGATTCAAATACTCGAAGACATGTTGAGGGCATGTGTGCTAGAGTTTCAGGCATCATGGAGCCGGTATTTACCCCTGGTCGAATTTGCCTACAATAATAGCTACCATTCTTTGATTGGTATGGCGCCTTCTGAGGCATTGTACGACAGAAAGTGTAGGTCACCTCTATATTGGGACGAAGTGGGTGAAGCAAAATTGGTTGGTCCAAAAATTTTACAGCAGCTATCAGAGAAGGTTGTTGTTATTAAACAAAGAATGGAAACTGCACAGAGCTGACAAAAGAGTTATGCAGACTGAAGAAGGAGAAATCTGGAATTTGCAGTAGGAGATGAAGTGTTGCTAAAGATTTTGCCGTTTAAGGGCGTTGTACGGTTCGGTAAGAGGGGGAAATTGAATCCATGGTTCGTTGGACTGTTTGAGATTTTGGAGAAAATAGGCGCTGCAACATACAAGCTACAGTTGCCTTCATCTATGGAAGGAATCCACAACGTATTCCACGTGTCGATGCTGTGTAAGTGTGTACGTGATCGAACGCACGTAGTTGGGCCGGTAAATGTCGAGATTCATCTGACTTTAATGTATGAGGAGAAACTAGTGCAGATATTGGAGTCTACGGTGAAGGTTCTAAGCAATAAGACAATTCTTCTAGTGAAGGTTTTATGGAGAAATCATGATATAGAGGAAGCCACGTGGGAACAACAACAGGACATGATGGACAAGTGTAACGAGTTGTTCAGGTATGTAATTTTGAGGACAAAATTGTATTAAGAAGGGTGGGATGTAACACCCGAGATTTTTACATTATAAATTTAGGATTCCGTATTGGAAATTTTAGAAACAAGGCTTCGAGAAGTAAATAAATGAATTGAGCCAACTAAGTAGTAACTAGATAGTTGGAATACAAGCTACCACTATACCTACACCCAAATACCCCAACTCTCTCTCCCTTCCTTCCTCAACGGAAAAACCCCCTTCTTCATACTTTTCCCTCTCATTTTCTCTTCCTTTTCAGATTCCTCCTCCCCTGTCACGTAGCTCTCCTCAATTTTCCCTCCGCACACCATTTCTCTCTTGTTCTTTTCTCTTCTTGAAGATCTTAAGGTAAGATTAAGATTAATTAATGATGGGTTCAAAATTAAGGGTGGATTTAAGGTGATTTTCATAAGGGTTTTATATGTTTTGCTTAGGGTTTCCAAAATTTCCTCTTTCGTTCTCTCAAGTGGCCTAATTTCACCATTCCTAGGAACTTTGAAGGTAAGGTAATCCTCTCCTTTAGTAAATAGCTGATTCTAGGGCTTAAATGTATAAAGATTGGTGTGAAAGAAGAGTGCACGAAAATTTAGGGAATGTGGCTCAAAGGGTTGCTATGAATGTCAAGTATTGATGTAAGGATGAGAATTGAAGAACATGTGTTAGGTTTTGGGAATTTCAATAGGTGTTTAGTTAATACAATTCAACCATAGAAATAGTTTAAATTGAAGGTTTAATGGTTATTTTTATGGTCATTATTTTAGGTTTGATTGCTCGATGGGGAAGTGCACCGAGAACGTTCAGGACCAGAGGTAAATGGGTGTTAGGTTTCTGGCCCTTAAGACCCTACATTGTAATGATATTAGGATGCTAGAATTATGATGATGTTTTGATGATTATGCTGAATGGTTTGAAGTTAGAGCGAATTGGGTAGTGATAGGACGTTAGGAAGTCGTTAAGTGATAAGTTTTCCTTTTTGAGATATATATGTTTATTTAAATGTCATTGAGGATTTATGTTTATATTATGTGCGAAATCCCTCATGTATCATGTTTTTGCTAAAGTGACATATTGAATGTTTTACATGTATGTTTAAGTAAAGAAGAACGAGAATATGTAATGTATGTAAACGGTTAAGTGCGGGTAGTAGCCGAGTAAGGCACAAGGCATGTAAATGGCAACTCATGGCAAGTGAATGACACCCAATGTTAAGTAAATGGCAACTCATGGAAAGTTATGTGGTCTACGGGGTAGATGGGGTGATGCTTGTGCCTACACCCATGAAGATGCCCCCTTTTCCTATGTTATGTAATGTTAAAGAAATGAAAACGAACATGTTTTACGAAATCATACATTTGTGTATATCCATCCATGTAAATGTGTATGTTAGTGCATCTCTTACGAAGCCTTAAGCTTATAGTTTAAATCTTATGGTGTAGGTGATGATATTGAATGTGAGCAGTGTCCTCTGAAAATCAATGCATAGGCCGGTTGATGGACAGAGCTCGTGATGGGCGATAGGTGTTTGGCATGGCCACTACACCCCGTGGGTTGTATTCTGAGCACTAGGTTATGTTTTGTTGTAAAGGTTAGGTAGAAAATGATTTTGGCATCAATCCATGATAAGCTTCCGCTATGAGTCTTTTCTTGGATTTGACAAATTTTGATGGGATCACTTTTGAGTGAAAAATGGCGTGTATTTAAAAAGGGTTTCCATTGGGAATATAGGCTAACGAAGAGGAATTTTGATGAGAAATGGATAAAGTGTTATTTGGAGTTTTAATTTATGTTAGTATTAAGCAAAGTGTCGACCTACATGTTAAAGTGTCGACCGAACCTTGCCTGTGTTAGCCCTATTGATCAACCGTCGCCAACAGAAGCAAACAAAGTGTCAACCAGTGCAAGAAAGTGTCGACTGTTTAGTGTAAAGATGAGTACAGAGTGTCAACTTGCATGCAAGGGGGTCGACCAAACTTTGTAGGTGTCAACCGTTTGGGTTGACCTACTTGGGTAGAGAGGGACAAAGTGTCGACCTGTGCAAGAAAGTGTCGATCGGTAGTGTAAAATAGATGGGAGTGTTGACCACAAGGATCGACCGTCGCGGACAGAGAGGAATGAAGTGTCGATCGGTTTATACAAGTGTCAATTGGTAGTGTAAAATAGATGGGATTGTCGACCACAAAGATCGACCGTCGCGGAGAGAGAGGAATGAAGTGTCGATCGGTTTATACAAGTGTCGACCGGTAGTGTAAAATCTATAGGAGTGTCGACCACAAGGATCAACTGTCGCGGACATAGAGGAATGAAGTGTCGACCGGTTTATGCAAGTGTCAACCCTTGGGTGAAGGATGGATTAACGCGTCGACAGAACGTTATAGGTGTCGACCGAGACCCCTCTTCCTTGATTAAAATAGTAATTTACGAACATGTTTCAATCCAATGTTTGAGGTATTTTCCAAACGTATTCGTAGATGTTTTTATGTGTTTTAAAAAAAAAGGTGTATACGTATTAAAAACCAGGTTAAAGTTTTTATAGAAGTTGAAAATTTTACGTCACTATAGAAAGTATAAGTTAGAGAAATGTCAGGGCATGACCGTGGCAGCCCTACTCTGCCTCTGGGTGGACAGTTCATCACACAAACCGACTCACGCTCTTTCTTCGGAGTCACTTGCCAAATCAACTCATGTTCAAGGGGTGATTTGTCTTCCCGAAGGCAAATCCTTGTAACCTATTTATTTATGTATTTTTGTTTTGGCAAACATTGACTTCTTTCCTTGTTTTTTGGTGGTAAATATTGGCGTTTTTGTTTAGTAAACATGCAGGCATTAGTTTAGTTAGTATGAGTGGCTAAGGTGTGGGCGCTCACGAAGAGTTACCTGCTGCGTGGAGGAATGTGAGACCGAGCAGTGCACGGGAAGGGCACACAAGAACTTCTGGTGCGCACAGAAGGAAACGAGCAGCACATGGATGCGTGATTCTGGCGGTATGGAAGAACGCTGGCGGGCGCGAACTCGCACGAGGATGGGTGACCTGATCAGCGCACGCATGAAGCAATTCTGCGATCGAGCGATGACAAAGCAAAGGAATCCAGGACTTTCCTTCGGCAATTTGAATCCTCTCCAGCTCAGCCACAATCCATCAAGGACTAATGACTAATGGAGGGTTACCATGTTGTCCATGCAAGGACATGCACATCAGGTGCAAAAGCTTAGAGGCATGCTCGCGTGGCTGAGAAGTGAGCCAACTACTCTTACTTGGTGACCGAAACTGATACAAAAACACCATGCAAAGTTAGGTTAGAAATGCAAAGGACCAAAATCGGCTTATTCCGAGAGAACCCCAACAACCATTATCAAAAACTTATTCAAATGGTACCCAACTAACATGAAAACTAACAGAGAACTTCTAAGGCAAGTAAAGAACAACTACTGAAATTTGCTCAAATGATTGAGCTAATGTTGGACACCCTTGGCTGGCCCGAGAAGTCACTTGTAGTACTTCCAGGTGAAGTTTCTTCCAAGAAGAAAGATCCGATTCAAAGGCTGGTTTCACCACCCTCCTCCTTCGATTCCAACCTCAAAAGGATGGCGAGGAAATGTGTTAAGTAAGAGTCCACAAGCAACCAATAACTTGGGGACAATGGAGGGTCTCTCCATTGGGATATTACACTCCGAGGGCTCAAACTAGGTGGCCGAAAGACTCTACTAGGTTTGACAAGAAAACACCAATTTTCATTCAACCAAAAGACTCATTATAAACACCAATAGCAATGTTTAAATATACCTAAGGTGACTAGGGTTTTGGAGAAGACGAAACTAGCCGTTGACGATTTGTGCTTTGCCGCGCTTGAACCACTTGATTGCACATCCTTGCTTGGAGATGGATGGTTTGTATTCCATGCTGGAAAGGAGGCTGAGCTGGAGGAATGGAGTTTTAAATGAGGAAGGAAAATTTTGGAGCAAATTCAGCTTGGCCATCGCTCCGCCATGGTTGTAACTACCTCTATCTCGATTGTTACTAACTTGGCTTTCTTGTAAAACTTCATAAGAAAATTTCTTCTCTTTTTTTTTTTTTTTTGGTTCAATTCCTTAAAACGACATTACTATGGCTTCAAAACTTGCCAGCGGCAAACAGTTCGTGAGTGGAAAGCTCGTTATATAAGATACTCAACATACTTAAATTTCAAGACAGTAAAACGAACTTCCGGTCGACACCTGCGAGCGCCAATCGACACCTTAAACAGTCTTGAACGGATCAGTCGATACCTATATGCACCGATCAACACTTGATTCCTCTCTGTCCTAGTAGGTTGACCCTACAGTCGACACTTTACACAAATTTTGAGAGGTCCGGACGACACCTACATATACCGATCAAAACTTGATTCTTCTCTATCCGAGTAGGTCGACCCTCACAGTCGACACTTTAGACAATTTTTGAAAGGACCGGTCGACACCTACTTCTACCGGTCGACACTTTTAGAGTTTGATCGACCTCTGAGCATATAGGTTGACACTCTGGTGACAATTTCTACTAAGCGATTGACACTTGTGGACACAGATCGACACCTCCATTCTCACTGGATGTTCTGAAACATAAATCTACACTAATCGGTCGACACTTGCTCATTTAGGTTGACAATTTAAGCCAGAATGCCGTTCCTACCAGACTATATCATTTCTTCTCTTCTCTAATTCACCCCTAATAATACCTAGCACCTCATAAAACTCTGAAAAATCTCCCTCAATCTATTATTACCGGTAAACGCGTACATCTACCTATGCTATTTCCTAACGATTTCCTCATCAACACATTTCCAACCAACTATAAGCTAATAAGACACTTGACGGAAATTTAAGACGAAACACAATAGGGGCTCTAAAACTCAACTTTATCCATTTACATAAAATCGAAACCCAAAATTTCTAATAGCTTTTAAAACAACTAAAATTCCTAACTATCAATCATATTCGGAGGTTTTAAAACCTACAAAAAAAAAAAAAACTTTAAAACATCACCTACGGGTCAAAAGGTCGCCTGACTGTTGCGAACACCTCTACGAGCTCGTCCCACCAACTGCACCTACTCATAAACCTGAGGCTCGAAGTCCTCACCTATTATATATTCATCTACATCATCAAAGTATAAACTAATGAGCCTAAAGCTCAGTAAGAATATATAGTATGACATGAATGAACATGAATGGGCATTTTATAAAACATGTACTTTATTTTCTTTAAATTTCATTTGACATCGGTTAAAGGGGCTCAATGGGGGAAGCAGACACTTAATAAAACGTGAACCACAAAGTGGACGATATGTATAACTTGGACCACTGAGCGGACGATACATAATACATAACATGGACTGCTCAGTGGACAATACATAGGCCATACTTGTCCCGTCCCGCAACTTAATCATTTACGTACTTTACATAGTCTTGTCTTTCTTACATAAAACATGCACATAAAATGTTTTTCATGATTTTGTAAAAACATGATGCATGAGCATGGGAATTCACGTAGCAAAAGACATTTCATCAATGCATAACATAGACAATATCCTTGAGACATTTCGGTAAAGCATTTAACTAAAACTAAACATCTACGAAAACGTAACTACCCTTAACCTATCTCATAAAACACAAATCCTAGTACCTTTGTGATATAGGCCTTAAGGGCTGAAAAATACGATATAAACTTACCTCGGTCCTTAGCAGTCGAGCAGCCTTGGTCACTTTTCCTCGAAGTTATGGAACCTAATACAACTGCATTAAAACCATTAGCACATAACACTTTTAATGTAGCTTCCCGAGTTATCCAAACCTGGTTCGCTTATCCAAACTACTGACTCGTACTATAACATTTCAAGTTTCAAAAGAATGACAGGGATCTCGATCGACCTCCGAAGTTTTCGGTCGACACATTATACAAGTAACCTTAACCGAAACATTTCTGAAATTTAGGGTGAACTTCAAACACTCATAACTTCCTTATTACGTAACCATTTTCAATGATCAAAGATGTTCTAAAAACCTTAGGATATCATCTTTCTAATGGAATAATCCATTCATCACAAGAAGAGATAAAAATTTGGCGATATAGCTCAAGAACAGATGCTGTTCTGTTTTCCTTTTTAATCACAAATCGACCTTCAGGTTTCTCTCCTATCATGCATAAACATCCATTCTAATCAATCCCAAGCCTTTACACACCCTCAACTAAGTAAGAATTATCAAAAGAAAAAAGAAAACCAAACCCTAACTCTGAAATTTTCGAAATTCAAGGATCTCTTGGAAGAAAGCTCATATTTACAACCTTTTCCACGCATATACTAAATCCTTAATATTTTCTTACCTTAAACTCTTGAAGATGGCAGTTTGAAGTGGAAAAGGTCGATTGGCTATAGAGGAAGAAGAGAGAGAGAGAGCTGGAGATTACGTGAAGAAGAGAAAGTGAGTGGTGGTTGATTTTTAACCAAGTATTTACCTTTGCTACCCTTCACTTTCTACATGTAGTTTCTTCAAACTACACGTAGATTAACTTATTCCTCACATCAACTCCCTCCCTTTGTCACTTTGTCTTTCATTTGACAAACTTCATGTAATTTATCAAAGCTACATGTAGATTATCCTAGTTCTCCAATTTACTCTTTCCCTTTTACATAAACATCCTCCTATATTTAAGGTGTACACTACATTGACGAAGTTTATACTTTAGGAACAATATACAATGTAAGAGGTCTCGGGTGTTGCAATGGTGTTGATCTGTGCGTGAACTGATGGGCACAGAACAAGGGTCGCGCGCTTGACAAGTTAGTGCCCTAATCAGAGTCTTCTGTATTGTACAGCTCAACGTTATATGTTGGCTGCCGCAGCCTTCTTCCATGCATACGCCTTTAATTCTTGGATGCTCGACGCCCTTGCTGCTCAACTGGTCTATGTTGTGGTCGCATCAAGTGTGTTTTCCTTGTGTTTAACCTAAACCCTAAGGCCACCATTAATCTAACCACAACATCTAACCTAATTGCTATTCATGTATGCTTAAAAGTAAAGGTTAAATATTTGCCAAATTTACAAAATGACCATTGCTTTCCAAATTAAAAGAAAATAAGTAAAGTGCTCAGTTAACATGAATTTGTCATTCGGCAAGATAAATTCCCTTGTGAACTTGAGATGGTCCAACACTTGGCTTCTACTTCAAGCAACATAAAAGCCTTTATCTGCAAAAATAATAAGCCTGTTAGTTAAAAGCCTATTTAGTGAACGGACCTTGATTTTGGATCGGGATTTGGGCCTCTGAGGCATATCATTCTCTCTCGGTGATTAATGATTTAACCTCAAATCTAGCGGTTAACTCTTCCTGCAATAGGAATGACAAACTCCTTTGTGAACTTGAGATGGTTCGACACTTGGCTTCTACTTCAAGCAACATAAGAGCCTTTACCTTCAAAAATAATAAGCCTGTTAGTTAAAAGGCTATTTAGTGAATGAACCTCGATTTTGGATCGGGATTTGGGCCTTTGAGGCATATCATTCTCTCTCGGTGATTGATGATTTGACCTCAAATCCAGTGGTTAGCTCTTCTGCAATAGGCTCCTTCAAACTTATGCCTAATGTGACGAATCCCTTTCTCCGAGTAAGATATTGTCAGCTTTGAGCAATCACACGCCCTCAAAGATTTGCTTTCAATGAGAACTTCTCCAGTCGTCACCGAACTTAGTACTGCTCTTGTTGGAGTACTATTAACTTCGAAGTTCTTTTGAGATCCGGTGCCATTGTGCTCCCGAAATATGTTTTACTTTCTAGTGGAGGCATCCTTTACATATGTTTCATTTTCATCTTTCCCCAAGGGATGTGAGCTTCCGCCAAACTGCCCTTTTGTTACAATCCATGATTTGGCTATACTCGAATCTGAGATTTTCCTATACTCGAATTTCTCCTAGGTTTGCCTCGCAGTCTGAGATATACCTCACAATCGCATTTAGGATCTTTCGGGTCGTCACAATCACCCCCCTCATGAGGCCCAACATCCTTGTTGGCCACATCTCAGGTTGGGTAGAGGCTCTGATGCCATT
>CM039517.1:14035939-14108152 GCA_022433055.1 Begonia peltatifolia | reverse complement strand
ATATACATTCACTAATCTGCCGAAATTTTCGGCAGAGTAACGCCTAAAATCTAGCACCCCAAACAAATAAAAACCTGCACAAAGTCTTAAGCAATTACAATATAACAATCCTATAAAACACGAAATCTCCGAAGACATCACATGAGTAAAAGACTGTACAATCATCCATAAATGAAGAAAATCCGCAATATAGTATTATACAACACCTATACATGAAAATAAGCACACGACAATCCTAAACTCTCTGCTCACGACTCAAAACTTAAAAAGAACACCCGTCCATACCATACCCCCACTGCCACCTAGGTCAAGTCGTTCTAACACCGTCGCCTGCCAGTCAATGCTTGTGCACCGCCAGCTGGTACTACTCCTGGCTAGGCTCTCGTAACTCCCCCTTAGGAACCTCGGTACCTACGTCACAGAACACACGTCAGCTTAAAGCTCAGTAAGTAATGCTATATGAAAATAAAGACGTCAATGCAACCCTATCACATGGAGTCTCTACTCGCTCGCACTCCTGTCGTCATAACATAACATACATATTAGCGATCCCCTCACAGAGTCATGGAGTCGGATCAGGCTCCCCGAGTTAACTCACATAACAGCGTCGAAAGGGTGATTCATCTTCTTTCGAGGAATCACAACATCACCTCACCATACACATGCTGTACTACTCATGTATACGTAAAAACTATGTTCCAACTTCATTTTCGTTACTTTTTCAAAACATGATGCATGCTCAATTGAAAACATACAAAACTCTAACATTATGTGATGTAGGCCCATAAGGGCACATGCGCACATATGCATTACTTACCTGGCGTCCTAAGTTTTCCCCGTGCACGTTTTCACCAAAAATCTGGTTCAACCTAGACATAAACAATCGCTCATCAATCTTCACATCAAAGTTCACTAAACATGCTAAAAATCACATCTCTCAACTTAACCCATGAAATCCCAACTAAAACGGGTTGCTATCTCGGTTCGGTCAAAAATCAACCTAAACTTCAAACGCGTATAACTTTTGCGTTGGATATCATAATCGAACAATTCCAGCAGCCAAACGCTCCACTGACAACCTGATTTAACATACCAAAACAGAATTTAAAACGAGAAATCAAAACTATCTCAATTTTCCCAAAAACAGTACTGGTTCCTTAAGCAAATTTTTGATGTTTACAATTTCTAACCGAATCCACTAAATCCTTCCACCATTCACTCACACCTCAGCTTACCAATGGACAAAACAAAGAAGGTTGAAGGTTCTCCGATAAGAAAACCCGAACCTTAACTCTCGGCCTCTCAGTTTTTTTCCCTCACACAAACAGGCATTCACTGTCTAGCACGCACACACCCGCACCACACCTCTAAGGCCGAGTCATCAATCCGCTAACAGTACAAGAGAAACACCGGAGATTGGGCATTAGTTTCGCTGAACAGAACCGGGACAGGGGAACTCGCCTACGGCCTTCAGCTCAGGAAAATTGAATATGTTACTTCCCTCCATCCCTCCAATCTCCTCCCACTACGCATAAACTCGCCAATAGTGGAACCAAATTCGACTCTAGGCCATCGGCCATCAAAATCGAGCAGAGAGCAGAAGGAACTCACCGGGCTCACAGTCGAGTTTGGCATGGGAAGACCGAACTACGAGTTGGCTTTAACTCGTCAGAGCACTCTTCATGTCGGCGTTCCCTTCTGTTACGTCATCGCTGTTCACCGATCGGGTTTCCCCTTGTCTGCGTTCGCTTTTTTCTCTCTAGTGCCTATGGTGAAGAAGCAAACTGAACGGCTTCTTCAAGAAGCCGTTCAGTTATATTTTTTGTTTTCTTCATTTAAATGCAAATTACCAAAATGCCCTCTCGTATCTAATCATCCGTAATACCGTTAAATTTGTGTCCTTCTGACTTTAAAATTTCGTAAATTCTTCTACGAATTAAATTCCAAGCTTCGTAAAATAAATTTCCCGCTAAAACTTCCCAAAAAGTTCTAACAGGAAACAAATTTAAATTCTAGAAATTTCTGGGTTATTACATCCCCCCCACCTTCTAAGAATTTTGTCCGCAAATATTACGTACTGAATAAGTCGGGATACTGGCGCTCCATGTCCTCACGCCGGTCCCAAGTAGTCTCCTCCACTCCATGATTGTGCCATAGTACCTTGAAATTTCCTTGTTGCGCGACACCTTCAAGGCCGACCCTAGAATCCTCACTGGCTTTTCTTCGTAAGTTAGCGTCGGTTGGATCTCTATATCCTGTAGTGGCACCACCTGAGAAGGGTCTCTCATACACTTCCTCCGTATCAAAACATGAAAGATGTCATGAATGGCATCCATCGATGAAGGCAACTGAAGCTGGTACACAGTCTTCCCAATCTTCCTGACAATCGGGAACGACCCCACAAATCAAGGGTTGAGCTTTCCTCGCTTTTCGAACCTAACCACCCCTTTGAACGGCGAGATCTTTAGAAATACCTCGTTGCTCTCACTAAATTCCAACTCCCAACGCCTCTGATCTGCATAACTCTTCTGTCGACTCTAAGCTGCTTCAATCCTCTTCTGTAATCTCAGAACCTATTAATCGGGCTTCTCCAACCTCGTCCCAATATAATGGTGAGCTGCACTTACTCCATAGAGGGCCTCGTACAGTGCCATACCGATGGTGGACTTGTAGCTGTTATTATACGAGAACTCGACCAACGGTAAGAACTTGCTCCAAGCTGCCTGAAACTCCAACAAGCAGGCTCTGAGCATATCCTCCAAAATTTGTATGGTCAACTCTGACTGTCCATCGGTCTGAGGGTGAAGGTTCGTACTGAAATCTAATCTGGTACCCATGGTCTTATGCTGACTACTCCAAAACTTGGACGTGAACCTGGGGTCTCAGTCCGACACAATCGACACTGGTATCTCATAAAGCGTGACTATCTCCTGAATATATAACTCGCCAAACTAATTCATGGTATAAGTCATCCTCATATGCAAGAAGTGAGATGACTTCGTCAATCTGTCCACAATCACCCAGATCGTATCGTGACCTTTAGTTGTCCTTGGTAGTCCAGCAACAAAATCCATAGTAATCCGCTCTCATTTCCACTCCAGTATTGGCAATGGTTGGAGCATCCCAGACAGTCACTAATGCTCTGCCTTCACCTGCTGGCAGACTATGCAGGTCTCAACATACTCGGCCACTGCTGACTTCATGTTAGGCCACTAGTAATGTTGTTTCAAATCCTTGTACATCTTAGTGCTCCCAGGATGCACAGAGAAAGAAGACGAATGGGCCTCTGATAAAATATATCTCCTCAGCTTGTCCGCCCTCAGAACGTACCACCTATCCCGAAACTTCAGCACCCCATCCTCCGAACAGCTGAGATCCGTACTAGCACTGGTCTCCATACTTGCTTACAGCTCACCGCACTAAGAATCACCTATCTGAGCCTGTTTGATTCGAGCCAAAATAGTCGGCCTCAAAGTAATGGCTGAAATTGTGGCTGCCAAATTGGACACCACCTCTATACCAAATCCCTAGATCTCTGTACTCAACTCTATCAGCACCGCAGAGGTCATAGTAGAAGCTGAAGCTGTCACTCAGCTCAGTGCATCTGCCACCACATTCGCCTTCTCAGATGATACTTAATTTTCAGGTCATAATCCTTCACTAGTTCGAGTCATCTCCTCTATATCAAGTTCAGCTCATTCTGCGTAAAAATATACTTCAAGCTTTATTAGTCTGAGAATACATCACACAGCTGCCCATACAGATAATGTCGCTAAATCTTAAGTGTGAAGACCACTGCAGCTAACTCCAAATCGTGTGTGGGATAGTTCTTCTCATAGGGCTTCAACTGTCTAGAGGCATAGGCAATCACCCTACCACCCTGTATCAACACGCACCCAAGGCCTATCTTGGACGCATCACAGTATATACATAATTTCTCCCCCACCATTGGCAACGTCAAAAGAGGAGCTGTACTCAATCTCTGCTTCAGCGTCTGAAAGTTGGCTTCACATTCATCCGACCAAACATACTTCACATTCTTCCTGGTCAGTCAAGTCATAGGGGCTGCAATCTTGGAAAATCACTCAATGAATCTTTGATAATACCCGGCTAATCCAAGGAAACTACATATCTCAGTGGCACTAGTCGGCCTCGGCCACCCTTGCACCGCCTAGACCTTTGCCGGATCCACAGAAATGCCGTCGCAGGATATCACGTGCCCTAAAAAGTTAACTTTATCCAGCCAAGTCTCACACTTAGAGAACTTAGCATACAGTTGATGCTGGCTATAGTCAATACAGTCCTCAAGGGCTCCCTATGCTCCTACTCACTACGAGAGTATACCAAAATATCGTCGCTAAACACGATCACAAACTTGTCCAGGTACGCACTAAACACTCGGTGTATCAGATCCATAAATGCTGCAGGGGCGTTGGTCAGCCCAAAGGACATAACCAGAAACTCAAAATGCCCATACCTCGTCCTGAAGGCCGTCTTCGGTACATTCTCCCCCTTTACCTTCAACTGATAATGGTCGGACCTCAGGTCGATCTTAGAAAACACCCGGGCACCCTATAACTGATCAAACAAATCATCAATCTTCGGTAGCAGATATCTGTTCTTCACCGTCAACTTATTTAGCTCCCGATAGTTGATACACATACGTAGGGATCCGTCCTTCTTCTTAACGAATAGAGTGGCGCACCCAAAGGTGAAAAACTAGGGCGTATGAAGCCGTTATCTGTCAGTTCCTCCAACTGAGCTTTCAGCTCCTTAAGTTTGGTAGGTGCTAACCTTTACAGGTTCTTGCACACTGGCTCAGCACTTGGGAAAACATTTATCTCGAACTTGATCTCGCTGTCAGGGGGCAGCCTTGACAAATCATCATGAAACACCTTCGGGAACTCTCACACAACAGGGATATCCTGCAACCGAGCTTCATCCCATGACTGTGCATCCTCGACATTTGATAGAAATCCCTGACAACCCTCATGCAATAACCGCGGAGTCTGCCTAGAAAATATAGCGGAAATCCTAGTAAGACCTTTACTTGATTTGAAGGTGTAGCTTTCACCACCCGGGGGCCAAAAATGAACCTCTCTGTTTCTGCAATCAATCGTGGCATGATGTCTGAATAGCTAATCCATTCCCAAGATCACTTCATAGCCGCTCATAGGGAGTATGACTAGCTCGGCATACAACTGCTTTTTCCCCACTGTCACTACATTGCCCTGCGCCACCTGTTCTGAATACAGGTGTTCCCCTGATGGCAAAGTCACATCATAATGCTGCCAGGCGGGACTAAACTCTAAATTTTCCTTAACAACAAAGTCCGTCGACACAAACGAGTGCGTAGCACCCATATCAATCAGGGTATAAACTGCTACACTGGAAATAAATATGCTACCTGAAACAACAGAGGGTTGAGCTGCATCGTTTGGCTCTATCATAGCAAACACCCCGAGCGTCACCTTAGCTGGGGCCCTAGTCAATGATGGGCAGTGCCTGGCAAGATGGCTGAATTCATTACAGTTGAAGCATCGCCATGTACCTGTCTTCGGGCAATCCTTGACGAAGTGTCCTGTCTCCCCACATCTGAAACACCTGTTTGTATCCACCCTGCACTCCCCAGGATGACTCCTGTTACACTTAGGGCATGTAAGAAACTGGGATGACCCCTAAGGCTGCTTGCTACTGCTGCCTTGACTACCCTGGTCGTCACTGGGCCTCTTCTGGCCCCACTGCTGCTGGGAGTGAGAGTGGGATCTGCTCAAAGATTGCTGGGGTATCACCTCTCTGAAAATACGTTTTGCCTGCTTTCTAGGCTAATCCCGGTGACTAGGAAGCTTCAGTGCAGCCTCCTCAATATCCAAGGCCTTGGCTACCACCTGCTCATAAGGAACTTCTTGCGTCCCCGCTATCCTAATCCCCAAATAAATGTCCAACTTCAAGCCTTGTACAAACTGGTGAACCTTGTTCTTGTTCTGGCTCACCAAATGACGGCAAAATGGGAGAATGCCTCAATCTATCTCACATACTCCGCTACAAGACCCCTCTGCGTCAACTGTGCAAACTCCACCATCTTCTGGGTCCTGACCGACTAGCTGAAGTACTTGCCGAAGAATGCCGTCTTGAACTCCTCCCAGGTCATCCTTTTAACATCAGTAGCGGCCTCTATAGTGTCCCACCAAAAGCAGGCGTCCTTTGCCAGGTTAAATGTCGCGCTAGAAACCCGATCTTTGTCGTCCACCTTCACGTAGTCCATCATCTCCTCCATACTCCGAATCCACTTCTTAGCACTGAGTGGATCCAAAGATGATCCATCAAACGTTGGAGGCCGTAATCTCTCCAACCTGTCACCACTGTGACCGGCTGGAGCACTATCACCTGACTGACCCTTGTCCTCCTTACTCAAAAACTGCTCTAGCTGCTGAGATTGGCGGTGAACTAGCTCTGTAAGTGGTTGGATAGCATCATCCCTATAGTCTGTGGCCCTACAGGGCCCTCGGGGCTCTCTAGGTGGTCTCGACATAGAACTACTCTTGTACATAGCAAAATAAAACCCACATAAGTCTAAACATGAATCGAAAGGGTTCTAGAATACTTATAGTTGGTGGAACACTCCCATGATGTAGCTGGCGGTGTTAGGTAATCTTCTGAATGACGTCGATCACATGGCTCTGATACCATAACTGTAACGCTTTAAGAACCCACCGGTTCCCGGTTCGCTATGGTGATATGATCTGTACCACCCCTCGCCTTGACACATGGTAAAATACGTTTTTAAAACACTTACGCTGTGGAAGAAAATCTTAAACTCCTTTGAAAATGAAATTGCTAAGACAATAATTTAAATCCAACGTTTAAAAGTAGGGTGAAATTTTTTTTTTATCTATATATACATTCACTAATCTCCTGAAATTTTCGGTAGAGTAACGCCTAAAATCTGGCACCCCAAACAAATAAAAACGTGCACAAAGTCCCAAGCAGTTCTAGTATAACCATTCTATAAAATACGAAATCTCTGAAGACATCACATGAGTAAAAGACTGTACAATCATCTATAAGCGAAGAAAATCCACAATATATTGCTATACAACACCTATACATGAAATAAGCACACGACATTCCCAAACTCTCCACTCATGACTCAAAACGCAAAAAGAACACCCGTCCATACCTTAACCCCACTGCCACCTAGGTCGGGTCGTCCTAACATCGTCGCCTGCCAGTCCATGCTTGTGCACCTCTAACACCTCCTACCTCTAGCTAGTCTCTCATAACTCACCCTCAGGAACCTCGGTACCTATAACATAGAACACACATCAGCTTAAAGATTAGTAAGTAATGCTATATGAAAATGAAGACGTCAATGCAACCCTATCACATGCAGTCTCTACTCGCTCGCACTCCTGTTGTCATAACATACGTATCGGCGATCCCCTCACAGAGTCATGGAGTCAGATTAGGCTCCCCGAGTCGACTCACAAAACAGCGTCGAAAGGGTAAGTCATTTCCTTTCGAGGCATCGCATCATCACCTCACCATACACATGTCGTACTACTCACATATACGTAAAAAGCTATGCTCGAACTTCATTTTCATTACTTTTTCAAAACATGATGTATGCTCAATTGAAAACATACAAAACACACATACAAAACTCTAACATTCTATGATGTAGGCCCATAAGGGCACATGCGCACACATGCATTACGTACCTTGCATCCTCAGCTTTTCTCGTGCCCGTTTTCACTAAAAATCTAGTTCAACCTAGACATAAACAATTACTCATCAATCTTCGCATCAAAATTCACTAAACATGTCAAAAATCACATCTCTCAACTAAATCCATGAAATCCCAACTAAACCGGGTTGCTAATTTGGTTCGGTCAAAAATCAACCAAAACTTCGAACGCGCATAACTTTTACGTCGGATATCAGAATCGAACGATTTCAGAAGCCAAACACTCCACTAACAACCTGATTTAACATACCAAAACAAGATTGAAAACAAGAAATCAAAACTAGCTCAATTTTCCCAAAAACAGTACAGGTTCCTTAAGCAAATTTTTGATGTTTACAATTTCTAACCGAATACACTAAATCCTTCCACCATTCACTCACACCTCAGCTTACCCATGTACAAAACAAAGAAGGTTGAAGGTTCTCCGATAAGAAAACCCGAACCTTAACTCTCGGCCTCTCGATTTTTCCCCTCACACAAACGGGCATTCACTGTCCAGCATGCACACACTCGCACCACAGACTCATCAATCCGCTGACACTACAAGAGAAACACCGGAGATTGGGCATTAGCTCAGTCGAACAGAACTGGGACAGGGAAACTCTCCTACAGCCTTCAGCTTTGGAAAATCGAATCAGTTACTTCCCTCCATCCGTCCAATCTCTTCCCACTATGCATAAACTCGCCAATAGTTGAACCAAATTCGACTCCAGGCCATCGGCCATGAAAACCGAGCAGAGAGCAGAGGGAACTCATCGGGGTCACAATCGAGTTTGGAATGGGAAGACCAAACTACGAGTTGACTTTACCTCGTCGGAGTACTCTGCACATCTACGCTCCCTTTTGCTGCATCGTCGGCGTTCACCGATCAGGTTTCCTCTTGCCCGCCTTTGTTCTTCTCTCTCAGGTGACTGTGGTGAAGAAGCAAACGGAACAACTTATTCAAGAAGCCGTTCGTTATATGTTTTTTTATTTAAATACAAATTACCAAAATACCCTCCTGTATCTAATCGTTCGTAATCCCATTAACTTTGCATCCTTCCGACTTTAAAATTTTAAAAATTCTTCTACGAATTAAATTCCAAGCTTCGTAAAATAAATTTCCCGCTAAAACTTCCCGAAAACTTCTAACGGGAAACAAATTTAAATATAAAAAATTTTCGAGTTATTACAGACTAAACCATAGAACTTCCTATAGCCACCTTAAATTTTGAGGAACCTTTTGACATATCCATACCTTATTTTAGGGCCACCTTGGATAGGAATGAATCTTTTTCTTGGATAGAAAGAGTTGAAGAATATTTTGCTTATGGAGATTATTCGGAAAAGGGAAAGATAAGGCAAACCTCTAAAAAGTTAGTTGATTATGCTAGATATTGGTTTAATAATCTTTTGGCAAAAAGTGAGAAATGGTTGAGATGAAATCACCATTTGGAAATTGATGAAAAGGCTAATGAAAAGAAATTTGCACCAAGGCCACAAGAACAAGATCATGACCATTTGCATAAACCAAATTCTCCAAGTCCAACCAAGTCCTTCCATTTGCAAGCTTTAACTCAATACAAGTTTAGTGAGGAAGCCTCTAATCGAAGTGATAGGATAAAGGAGACTACCTATGCCCATGAGGAACCATTGGAAAATAATTGTGGTAAATTATTGGGATATAGCTTTGTAGAACCCCCTCCCCTAAGACAAACTCAAGTAGAACCTATTGAAGAAACCTTAAGTGGGGAAGATGATGAGTTGGAAAAAGAGGAAATCTCCTACCTCGAGGAAGGTCTATTATTTGACATGTAAGATGATTCTTATGGACAAAAATGAAAATGAGCAAGTGGAAATTTTAGAAGAAAACATTGTAAAACATTGTAGGAACTTTGCTGAGTCAACCTATGTTAAAGAGGAAACCTCTTGTGCAATATATGCACATGTGCCTATTCCCTACATCCCACAAGAGTCCTATCTAGTGAGTAAAATTTATCTTGATCCCTTTTTAATCAAAACCGAGAATAGAGTCTATGTGTTAGAAAGGAATGTTTTTTCCATTATTCTTTCATGGACTAAGAAGAAAACAAATTTTTGTAGGTTCTTAAAACCTCATAGCATCTTAGAACCAAATTCTAAGGATGAGTTTTCTAGGACGTTGAGAGACCTAACACTTTGTTTATTCCATATAACAATTTAATTTCTTGGTTTTTTAGAATTGAATAGAATATAGGTTATACTTTACTGTCTTAAATTTTTACGTTGGCATAGTATTATTGAGATGATATTCATTTCTTATTTAAAAAGTTATTCCATCATACCTTTATATGGTTGTCGAAATTACTTCATTATAAATGTTTGTGAAGAATATAATATTTATTTTATGGTGAAGCTAATTTTTAAAGTTAGATTTGTATGCTTCCAAACCATTTATTTTGATAGAAAGAACATAGAAAATAAAGTTATGCATAAACTTGATGTAGGGACCCGAAAACCAACTCGCCGATTTTCGGTCTGCTCTCCCTCTACTACTACCCACACACACTCGGGTAAAATTCGTGTAAGAATTTAAAACTTTGTTCCTCGACTTAAAACGACACCTTTGAATACATTTAAAAATATCGCAGCAGAATACTTTGATTTAAAATCAGTTTATCGACACCTTATTTGTCTCTGTTTTCATCAGTCGACACTACTCCGCTCAATACACTTTATTCCTCTCTGTCCGTGTCGGTGGATCCTTATGGTCGACACTCTCCTCTATTTTACGCTACCGGTCGACACTTGTGAACACCGGTCAACACCTTCTCCCTCTATGTCCGAGTAGGTCGACCTAAGCGGTCGTCACCTACGGAGTTTGGTCGACCCCTTTACATACAGGTCAACACTCCACACTCATTTTTACATTGAGCAGTCGACACTTTTGGGCATAGATCGACACTTCCTTCACAAAATCTATTTTCAAAACCTTAATTTCTACTGAAACTCAACTCAACAATAAAATAACACAATTTAAACTCTTCCATCAGTTCAAAATTATTATTTACATAAAAAAAAAGTCTACTAAAATTTGAAATTCGTTTGTACGTTTACATGACTCCAATCGACTCAAAACAACTCAAAATGACTCAAAAACAAATTCGACTAAACTCAAATCAACTAAACTCCCTCACATACCCCCGCCTTGGTCAAAACACCTCAACAGTCGGCTAGACCATCAACGAGCGCACTCCTCCAACTGCCTACTAGTCCTGGGCACGTTGTGAGTACTCACCAGCTCTAGTGTCGCCACTTACATCACAGAACTCATCTATTAGCCTAATGCTAAGTAAGTAATGCATAAAAACATAACACTGTAAACACACGTAGCCTAACATATGCAGTTTCTACAATTTTATCTCTACTTTCGTTTTCGTCTCTTTCTTACATCTTCTTTATCTTCTTACCACGGGCTTCTTCTTTACGTGCTAGATCAAGGTGACACACCTCTAGGTCCCCCTCTCGGGAAAAGGCCAACCTCGATCTAGTAAAGTGACACACCTTGCAGTACAGCTCTTGAGACAAGGTCACCACGTAAAGCGGGGGAAGAAGTGATACACCTCGCGGTCCACATCTGGGGACAAGACCACTCAACCCTATCTTTATTATCTTCTTACATATCTTCTCATTTCGTTCATCTCATCGCAACATACTGTTTCATTCCGTAAAAACATGAAAATTCATTTTCTTTTCGTTCTCGTATTTTAAAACCATGATGCATAATCACGAAAGTATAATATAAAGTAGACGTGCATGCATCCTAACGAACTGTGATGTAGACCTGAAGGCAAAACACCTACTAGACTATTTACCTGGCGTTCTTAGCAACTCGTACTTCGTAACGTCGTATGCTAACTGGAAAAACCTATAAAACAACACATCTATTTGCTCTACTTTCCTTTCAATTCGTAAAACTCTAAAGGAAATAACAATTTAACATCTGATCTATCTAACCGAAATTCTAACTCAATTTTTGACCAACCTTTAAAAATACATAACTTATCCAATACTCGTCCAATTTGGACAATTCAAAATGCCACAGACTTCGGAGAATGTCTAATTTCTAACGGTCTAATGAAATTCCTAATCCAACTCTTACAGGTTGACCGAATAAGGTTGAACAAAAATCATTCTACAAACTGAGTATTCGGCTATCCAAACACTCAATATTCTTTATAAAAACTCATAATCTACTACTACTTCAAGCTTAAAAGCCAATGCACGGATAGAAATCACTATAAATCTTCAAACCTCGTATCTCCTTCCTAGGACTCACCAAAACTACCCTATACTCCCTCTACTTTCACTTTTGTCGTTCAAAACAAATAAATGACTAACTATTTACTCAAAAACTAACTCAAACTTACCGAAAATCTGAAGATTGGCAAGAAACGGAGAGGATCAGCTGTCACTGGATGGGAGAACATGCTGAAGAAGAGGGTTTCTCTCGTGGGGAGGGAAAGAAAACACAGAGGGAGGGTGCTTTCTGCTTCCTCCTCTCTTTTCTTAATATAAAATTATATTATTTAATATAATTAATCATAATTACTACTTCACCCTCAACTCTTAACCGTTTAATAAATCTGTTATTCAGTTCGATTGGATTCTCAAAATCTTCTATTCTCCATTAAGCTCAAAATAATCATATACTTAATGGTAGAAATTCTCCGCTTTTAATTCCGACCAAAACTCCGCCGATTACAATTACGTAAATCTGAAAATTAGTTCTAGCGAAAAAATTCTAGGTGTTACACTTGATTTGTGTACTTTCTTGAAGAATTTGTTTTAGTGGTTTGACAATTGTAGTAAGTCTTTGATTGCTCAATCTAAAGATTATACTTTGTTGTGTACTAAAATCTTTTGGCATGGTAATGATGAACATATTAATGTGTCCTTAGAAAATTAATGTTGATAAATCTGTGCTTGATTTTGTTGATGGATTTAAAGTTGAGAACTATTTACCAAGTCTTGGATTCGATTTAACATGTTCCTTAGATATTTTATCTAATTGTAAAGCTTTTACATATTAGCATAATGTTAGTATCGCATCAATGGTACTACCCATTTTGAATAAAACTTTAATGAACTCCTTGAATTTGAATCTTTACTATATTATCTATTCAAGAAATTATTTTTGTAGATTCATAAAATTTTTGTTGTTTTTGAGAGGCATGAAACTAGTTGGTAAAGTTAGATTTTTAAATTTCATAGTTTTTTTTATTTTGAAGCACGTTGGATACGTTGGTTTTACTTATGTGATAAGCAATTGATTTGTAAGTTTAAAGATCATTGCATGTTGACCAAACTGAACCTTATTGACCTTGAAATTTATTATGTTGTGGTTAAGTTCCTTATTATTTTGCTTATGCATGAGCCTACTACTTGTGAATTTAAAATTAAAAGAGAATGTGTAGATGAGGAGAAAATTAGATTGCTATTGATTAAATAAAGTTCTTGTCCTTTTTCTTGTCAAACTAGAATTATTTCTTATGTTGTGGAAAAAGATTATTTTTCTATAATCTCTTAATGGTTTAAGAAAGGAAAGGATCCTTTTAGAACCCCATTGCTCATTGAATTTTAGTTAGAAATCGGCAACTACGAAATAGCAAGGAAGGTAGTTGGCACTTTGTTTACAAGGTATGTGCCACCTAATAATTTACTTGCTTGGTTATTTAGAATTGGATGGATAGTAGATTGCTTTAATTGAATTCTTGATTGGATTTTTGGATATGATGATTATAATCCTTCTGTGATAATTATTTTTTGAAGATTATTTGAAAGATAATTCATTATGTGTGGTAGCACCTAACATAGCTCTTATCTTGTTATATCTATCTTTGAAGTTGAATTATCATGTGATGTATAAATTTAGTAGTAATTCCATGAGTGCATGGTAGTATAAGTATGCCTCTAGTTTCCAATTTGAATTGTTTTTCTTGAGGAGACTAACCTTGTCAAATTTTGTATCCTTGGAATTTAAATAGAAAGAAATTGAAACGTGGCATAATTGTGAGGCATCCCTCAATCTCAAACTTGTACTATTTGAGGAAATGCCAAAGGAAACACTTCACCATCCATTGCCAAATCCATGGCCAAATTTTCCTAATAATTTGTTTGTTTACTTGTATGCTTGAATGATCAAAGCAAACTCATTAACCCAAGGATAGTTGGTAAAGAACGAGGAAAAAAATCTTTAGATTTGAGAACAAATCTTCAACAACCCGTAGGGGATGATGTGTCAAGGAATGGCATCACTCGACCACGACCAAGTCCATGGGTGAATTTCACTTTCTATGCGTTTGTTCATTTGTTGGTATCCCTCTCGAAGAGCCAAAGATATCCACCATCCAAATCAAAGGAGTACAAGAAGGCAACCTTCTAGATTTGTGGACAAATCTTCAATCACCCAAGGAGAATGATACCTCGAACGCCGAATACTCAAACTCAAACTAAGGTAAGTAATCAATCGAGTTCTTTCTCTAAAAGTTTTGTTGATTTTAGTAGGAAAGAGCCTTTGGAATGCTTGGATCGAGTCAAAGATTGGAATAACATGCACGGATCAAGAATGGCATGCACATGAAAGCACATGATCAAGTCATGGCTGAGAAGAGGTGCGGACACATGACCAAGGTGCAGCCGCATGCGCGTGCATGGAGGACCACGGTGCAACAAGTGGCGCTCGCAAGGGAGACCATCAGTGCAGCAGTTGGCGCGCACGAGAGGCAGCTGCAGGGACGCAAAGACAATAATAGGGGTGCGCGAAAGAAGAGCTTGGCCGAGCATTGGCCACACACCAGGGCGCGTGATCATTCAGGAAACACACGCATGAGGAGGATCTAGCACACATGACATCAACAGGCATGCACAAGCATCACAGCGCACTCACACGAAGGACCACCAGCTACCCACGTGACTGAGATGCCATTTCCAATGGCTATTTCAGCTCAACAACTATTTTTTGCTTTTGCTTTTTCTCATTTTCTCCTTTTTACAGATGAACTAAGAGCTTGTAGCTTTATTTAAACTTGTTCTGAACACTTGTAAAGGTTGATTCGATGATTGATGAATGAAAAATTGTTGCTTTTGTTGGAAAACCAAATGGGTTTTGTATTACCAAAAGGTAATAGCCTCGGATTGATTACAATTGAGTGGAGAGCGCCTCAATTGCCTCTAAGTCCAAGGTTACTTGGTAGGTTCTCATTCTATCTTTCTCTCCACACTCTTTAAGAGTGGGAAACCAAAAGAAGATGTTCAACCTTTCCCAAATGCTGTATATCTTTCTCTAGAAAGAAGCTTTGCTGACGGTTCAAAGTTACTCATCAGCCAGCCACGGGTTGTTTTGTCATCGCATGGGCATTCTCTTAGGTAAGAAAACTTGTTTGCTCTCTTACCCAACTTCCCGAAACCATCACTCCATTTTCCACGCCATTCTCTATTTTTCTATGCATTTGTATCTGTATGGAGGGGTGGAGGGTTTTTCTTCCTTTAAGAGGTATGCTTCCTCTAAGACCCAAAGTGTAGAGCCTTGAGAAAGAGTTTCCTCTTCAACCCTTGGAAAGATAAACTCCAAACTAGGAGAGTGATCACCTAAGGTTAAGGTAACTAGAGACGTACTAGGGGAATGGTTAAAAGAACACTCTTGCAAATCTATACCAATTACTTCAAGCTCGATTTCTTTTCCATCAGTTCCTTCAACTTTCTCATCCTCTTCATTAAACTCTTGTTCTTTAAATTCTAATAAAGTATGGTGAAAGCTCTCCTATTCTTAGGTTAAAGGCTTAAGAGGGTTGGCATCATCAATGGGAGGGGCACTTCTTCATTCTTGTTATCCTAAGATATTTTAGGTGTACAGAACTTTCTTACGAGCTCTAATGTGAAAGCTTGTTCCACAAGGGCAAGTTCACTTAGACAAGGAAATTTACTAATTGCCACATCCTTCCTAAGGTGGTTTTCAACTAAGTCTATGGACTTGACCTCTTGAGGATAGTCCATCTCCTCGGGGTCACTTTCTTCCTTACCCACTCGATTATCCGTCTCAAGAAGTGGACCTTCCTTGGGATAGAAGATTTCTTCTTCAAATTCTTCATCATCATTCTCACTTACAGAATTGTCCACAATTTTCTCATGCACTTAAGTTAGGAAAGGAGGTGATTTGAGTGTGGGTTAGGAACTTTGAAAATTTTTGTAAAGTAGGCACTTGTAATATAGGATGCTTGATTGGGGGGTTTGACCAAAACTTAGGATAATGATATTGCCTTTGCATACTTGGCAGCAACTCCCTTATCATTAAATTCTTCAACCCTTTCCAAGTACTGACTTCATTCTCGCCATATCTTCTTCTCTTTACAAGAAGATCATCCCACCAATTCTTAGCATGACCAATTAACTTCTTAGAGGCTATTCTAATCTTACCCTTTTTCCGAATAATCCTCAAAACTGAAGTAATCTTCCACCAAGGATATGCAAGAATAATATTCATCCTTATAAATGGATCCTCTAAAAAGAGGAATGTTTAGCCCGACACTAGCCTAGCGCGTGCATGGTGCATGGAGTTAGCCTTGATCCATGTCCTTGGCCAGAAAGATCTAACAAGGCAATCAAGCTAGATGCTGGGAGTTAGCTTATAGGTGTGCTAGGCGGGGACACACACACAGCAGCATGGTCTGAGTTCGGGAGCCAAAGAGTTGGCGCATGCGAACAAAGCCTTGCACGCAAGATGCTGGATTAGGTGGTCTAGGCAATCGGAGTGCATGCAACATATGCACAGAGAGTTGGCGCGCACGCAACTGGCGGACAGGCAGTTAACGTGCATGCAACTGATCCACAGAGTGCTGGCACGCACGCAACTGGCAGACTGGTAGTCAGCTTGCATGCAACTGATGCACAGAGCACTGGCGTGCACGCAACTGGCGAATAGGCAGTCACGTGCATGCAACTGAGGCACATGCAGGTTTGAGTGCACGCAACCGAGGGGCTGCATGGCACTGCTTCAAACACGTGGCACCAACTGATTATGCATTGCATGGGAAGCTACCTCAGACATGTGGCAGCTTCAGTTGAGCCCACCTGGCTTGATTTTAAACAGTGTTGAAAGCTATATAAATATGTAGTCTTGCTTAGCATTGAGAACACGAGTTGTGTGAGTCTTTTGCTAGTTACGACATTGTGTTGTAAGTTTTCTTTCGTGAGCTATTGAAAGGTTAAGAGTGTTTTCTCGTAAAGCATCGTGTGTCTCTTCTTTGTGGTTTGCTTGAGCACTTTTGTTCTATCTTGGTGACATTCATGTGGGAGAATGGCTAAGCTAAGTTGCCGATTTGGTTTCCATCGCAAGGCGTTAGCTTGGGAAAAGAGTTAGGCCCTGTGACAGTTGGTATCAGAGCTTCTGGGTAGAGTATTGTACACACGATGAATGAAGTCAAAGAGCAGTTGACTTCTTTGGAGGAGCGAGTCAAAGCTCATAGTGGTGGAGAACAAAAGGTTAACCTGTTTGAGCTGACCAGGCAGCTTGTTAAGAAAGTCCAGACAATGGAGGACAGTCTCGACACTATAAGGAGAGAATTCTTGTCTGGAGCAGAATCAGCGAATGCAAGAAGCGATGGAATGGATGTTTCCATCCAAAACCTTGAGGGCAATGTCCAATCCCTTTGAAGTCGATGTAGACCTTATCAAATGTTCTATGAGTGTCACAATGGATCGTGGTGCTACTCAGAAAGTAAAAGTTCCCAAACCAAAGTCCTATGGTGGGCATCTGAATGCCAAAAAGCTAGAGAATTTTATTTGGGACATGGAGCAATATTTTGGTGGTGCTTATATTCCAGAGGAAGGAAAAGTTACCATCACAACGATGTACTTGACAGAAGATGCTAATGTAACACCCGGTATTTCTGTAATTTAACTTTCAAAAATTCATGTCGGTAAAAGGCAGAGTTTCTGTCAGAAACAAGAGTGGAGAATTTGTATTAATAGATAAAAGATTATTTCGAGGGTAATGAAGAAGAGAAAATTTTAGGAATCCGATCGGAAACGAACTGAATAGCCGTTTGGCTAAATGATTAAAGTGTGAGGGCGAAAAAGTAATTAGTTTCCATTCGTTCCCTCGGCAAAAAGAAAGAGGTGAACCCCCTTCCCTTTCCTGTGCGCGTGCCTTGTCTCCCTTGTCACTGGCGATCGGAGCTTGCCGCTCTCAATTTTTTTTCCTCCTCCCGTCCACGTGCAGAACCCGACCCCTCTTTCTCCCCAATAATCTCTTCCTCTCCTCCCCTCTGTTGATCTATAATCTAGGGTTGAGTTTTGATTTTTGTTTCTGAAGGTTTGTGTTAGGATTTAGAACGGTTGATGTGGGAATTAATGGTTCGGAGTGGGTGATGTAAGGGAGTTCCAAAAATTGAAGAATATCCGAGAGGGGGTACCATGTAATTCTGGTTTCTGAATCCGAAATCTTCGACGGTAGTTAGATTATGCTTAATAGGTTGTAGTGTGATAGATTGTTGAGAAATTGAGTGAGTTTTGTTGAGAAAACCTAGAGTGGGAATTTTGGGTGTTTTAGTGTTAAATTTGGTTATGTTTTTGGGAGTTTTAACTTAGCTACGGTTAATTATTTTAAATTCTGTTGCGGTATGTTAAACTAGGTTATGATTGGAGCGTTTGGCCATTGGAATCGAGTGATTCTGATAACAGATGCAAAAGTTATGCGCATAGGAAGTTTAAGCTAATTTTGATCTGAGATGGGTTAGTGAGCGATTTTGGCGAGTATGGAAGTGTTGCGCTAGTAAGGTGGTTTTAGTGCGTGAGTAGAGTATTGTGATGAGTTTTGACAGAAAACGATTTCTATTGTAGGTTGAGCAGGTTTTTGGTAAAACGAGCAGCACGGAAAGCTAGGACGCAAGGTAAGTAGTGTATGCATGTGTTTTGCCCAGGTGGGCCTACATCATGGAACTTTAGGATTTATGTTATTTGATTGTGATGTGCGTGCGTATTGTTTGACATGCATCATGTTTTGAAAAGGGAACGAAAATGGTTTTGAGCATTGTTTTGAGTAAGTGGTAGTGAGACGCGTCGTAGTGGTACCATGGATCCTGCTCGGGGAGTGGACCGGTGCTTAACCAACTGCGGATTCCGCTCGGAGAGTGGGTCGGTTGGGCTATCACTTGGCGTGTATATGTTGACAGTGAGGATGATGGATAGTGGCGCTGCAGATCCTGCTCGGGGAGTGGGCTAATGTCTTAGCAGTCGCGGATTCCACTAAGGGAGTGGGTCGACTGGGCTGTCGCGAAATGATGAACGGTCGTGTCGCGGATCCTGCTCGGGGAGTGGGCCGGTGCTTCAACAGTCACAGATTCTGGTCGGGGAGTTGGTCGGCTGGGCTGTCGCGAGGCACGATTGTGTGGCTTGTGGGCCTCGTTGCTAGGGAGTCTGGGATGATGGTGACGTGTCAGTGTGTAGCGTGATGCGAGGTTCACCCTCATCCTCGCCCGGCTGCACAACGCGTCTCAGAATGGTGACAACATGAGCTTGAGTGTATAGACTGCATGTGATGGGATTGCATTGTCGGTTTTACGTTTCATATAGCACTACTTACTGAGCGTTAGGCTTATATTGTGTATTCCGTCGTGTAGGTGCAGAGATTTCCGTGAGTGAGTTACGGGAGACTAGACAGGATTAGTAGACGGTTGGCGGCGTACTACCATGTGCCGGCAAGTGGAGTTTGTCAAGGCGACCCGACCCGTGGAACGAGGCTAGATGGTGGTTCTTTTGGGTTGTATTTTGTGAGGTATAAGTCAAGTGTATAGATTTTGAGGATAGAGGTTCATTTGGCTCGATTATAGTCGTGATAGGTGTAAGGTTGTGTTTTTGAAACTACTTGGAGAAATGTTATCTTAAAAAAATACAGAATTTTACTGCATGGTTTTAATCATGGAAGTTTTCGTCGTCCATTTTCTTTCGAATTGGTGTTATTTTTATACTGCTGGTGCAAAGTGTCGACCGAAGTACATAGGTGTTGACAGGTAAGAGTAAAATGGAGTGTGAGTGTCGACCGTGGGGTTCAATCTGTGTGGGTAGAGAGAAATGAGGTGTCAACCGGCGACTGTGGGTGTCGACCGGTTAGTGTAAAATCAGTGAGAGTGTTGACCGCTGGGTTTGACCTGTGCGGGCAGAGAGAAATGAGGTGTCGACCGGTGATCGTGAGTGTCAACCGGTTGGTGTAGAATCAGTGGGAGTGTCGACTGCGAGGTTCGATCTGTGTGGGCAGAGAGAATTAAGGTGTCGACGGACGTTTACAGGTGTCGACCGGTTTTTTTATTTTTATATTTTAAAAAAGTGAAGTTTATTTAAACTAATTTTAATTGAGTTTTCCGCTGCAGTGTTATTAAAGATTTTTCAAGGATGTCGTTTTGAGTTGAGTAACCAAAAGTTTTAAATTTTGTAAGAAATTTATCGAGGAAACAAGTAAGTGTACAGTTGGCAAGCCTGGGTCTGGGGACAACTCGGGGGCGTTACAGATGTGGTGTCAGAGCAGTGAACGAACCAGAAACGGGTAGGGTTTCGGGCCGTTACAGCTAAGCTGTGGTGGAGGGCTCGATTGGAGGATGACTTGGCCGCGGGCAGGCCAAAGGTCGACAATTGATAAAAGAATTGAAGGACCAATTCCTTCCCCTCAACACAACATGTGTAGCGAGGGAGTCCCTTAAGAAGCTGAGACACACGGGTGTATTGAGGGACTATGTCAAGGAGTTCACTTATTTAATGCTCGACATTAGAGACATGTCCGAGGCAGATAAGTTATTTAACTTTTTATCTAGTTTGCAACTGTGGGCGCAGGCCGAGTTAAGGAGGCAGGGAGTGAAAGACTTGACATCAGCTATCGTAGCAGTTGAAAGTTTGATAGACTTCAAGCATTCTTTGGTGGCACCTAGCACTGGGGATAACAAGAAGAAAAGGGAGAAGAATGCTAAAGCTTTTCTTAAAAGAGACGGCAAAAAGTTTTAAGGCAAGGGCCTAAGGTCGAATGATGTTGGTAGGTCCATTGGCTGGTCAAGTGGGTTTAACAAAAGCAACAAAGGATGTTTCATCTACAACGGTCCTCATCAAGCAAAAGAGTGCCCAAGGAGGGAAAGACTGAATGTCATGGCGTTAGAGGAAGGTCAAACCTCAACGCATGGAGATGAAGGAGTGTTGCGGGTCAACCTGCTACAGTTGCTGAACACGTTGGAGCAACAACATCCCTTTGGAGGATTGATGTACTTGACGATCAAGTTAAATGGCAAGGAGGTCCGAGCCATGTTGGATACGGGTGCAACCAACAACTTCTTGTCGGAAAGGGTGGTGGCAAGACTGGGCATTGTGCTGAATGCAAGCAGCAGTCAACTCTGGCGCAATGCCAGTCTGTGGGGCGGCCACAACAAAGCTCCAGGTGGGGCGCTGGTGAGGTGATGTGAAGTTAACCACGGTCTCACTTGACGATTTTGATCTTATTCTTGGAATATATTTCTTCGTCCGAGCCAAGGCAACTATAATGGCCCACTTATGTGGCTTGATGATCAACGATGAGAAGGCACCGTGTTTTGCTCAGGCCATTTACATTGGTCAAGGTGGGCAAAAGAAGGTAGAGTTGTCACCAAAGCAGCTAGAGGCAGTGCTGAAAAAGGGTGAGTTAACCTACTTGGCAGCGTTGATCAAAACAAAAGCAGATCAAGTTACAGAGGTACTTGATGAGGTGGCCAAAGTGTTGGAGGAATACAGGGACGTGATGCCCGCTGAACTGCCCCCACATCTACCACCTAGGCACGCTGTGGATCATTGAATAGAACTCGAGCCAAGAGCTCAGCCGCCGGCACAAGTCCCTTATAGATAGCCCCTAGAGATTTGGTGTAACTGCAGAAGCAGCTCAATGAGTTGCTGGCTTTGGGATTTATACAGCCATCTAAGGCACCATATGGTGCACCGGTACTCTTTCAAAAGAAGCAGGATGGCAGTCTATGAATGTGCGTGGAGTATAAAGCACTGAACAAAGTGACGGTGAAAAACAAATACCCGGTTCCAAATGCGACACATTTGTTTGATCGATTGACCAAAGCAACCTACTTCACCAAGCTAGACTTGAGATCAGGTTAGTGGCAAGTCATAATTGTGGAAGAGATTGAGGACAAGACTACCTGTGTGACCAGGTACGGGTCTTACAAAGTTTTAGTAATGTCGTTTGGCTTGACTAATGCCCTCGCTACGTATTGCAACCTGATGAATGATGTCCTTTATAGAATGCTGGATAAGTTTATGGTGGTATATTTTAATGACATTGTTGTCTATTTGAATGATTTGGCTAACCATGTAGGCATTTAAAACAAGTTTTCTCCAGGTTATGAGAATACCAGCTTTATGTCAAGAAGGAAAAATGTGAATTCGTAAGGAAGGAGATCATGTTCTTGGGGCTCCGAGTGAGCCACAATGAAATTCATATGGATGAGTGCAAGGTCAAGGCGATCCTCTATTGGGCTCCACCTACAAAGGTACCAGAACTTCGCTATTTCTAGGATACATTCAACAGATTTAAGGAAGCCATCTCAACAGAGCCAGTGTTGAGACTTCCAGACTTTGGGAAGCCTTTCGAAGTCCACACAGATGCATCAGATCGGGCCTTGGGAGGCATCTTGGTGCAAGAATGACACCCAGTTGCCTACGAAAGCCGAAAGCTGCGGGATGTGGAGCAGAGATATTTGGCCCATGAAAAGGAGATGACCGCGGTGGTTCATTGCCTTGATACATTGAGGCATTACTTATTGGGGAGGAAGTTCAAAGTGGTGACGGACAATGTAGCCAACACCTATTTCAAAACACAAAAGAAGTTGACACCAAAGCAAGCCCGATGGCAGGAGTTTCTGGCCAAATTTGACTTCATCTGGGAGTAAATACCAAGGAGCCATAATAAAGTGGCTAATGCCTTATCACGCAAGGAGATATAAGATTATGTGGCTGCATTGACTTTGGTGCAGTTGAAAATATCTCCAGCGCATTAAAGATCAAGCATTGGCTGACCTGACATATATAAAGCTAGTACAAGATGTTCAGGAGGGCATTGTAAAAAGATATTGGCTTGACTCAAACCTCTTATATGCTAAAGAAGGAAGAAAATTGGTGCCTATTTCAAGAGGACTAGGGCAGGCTCTATTGAAGCAAATGCACGACACCCCTTGGGCAGGTCATCCTGGGGTGGAGAGGATGATGACGTTACTCCAAAACACATATACATGGCCAAAAATGTTGGATGACGTCGAGCTTCATGTGAAAACATGCATGATATGCTAACAAGATAAGGTAGAAAGAAAGAAAGCAGTGGGATTGCTTCAGCCTCTTCCAACTCCCGAAAGGCCATGGGAGCCCATTTCAATGGATTTTATTACGGGGTTTCCATTGGCAAATGGAAGGCGGGCCATCTTTGTGGTGGTGGACAGATTCTAATTATGCAGTCTTCATGCCTGCACCACATGCCTGCCCGACAGATGTTGCTGCTGAGTTATTATTCAAGAATGTGGTAAAGTATTTGGTATTCCTAACGAAATTGTGAGTGATAGGGACGCACGTTTAACAAACAAGTTTTGGACTTCACTGCTTAATGTGATGGGAACGGAGCTGAAGTTCTCGACTGCAAACCATCCACAGACGGATAGGCAGATTGAGCGCATTAATGCGCTAATGGAGGAGTATCAAAGGTATTTAGTCATGGCGAGCCAACAGAATTGGGCACACTTGCTGGATGTTGTGCAATTCTGCTACAACACACATTGGTCATCGCTACAGGAATGAGTCCAGTAGAAATCATGCTTGGCCAATGCCCGACCACTCCACTCGAAATAGCATATTCAAAGTAGCAAGGTCGGTGCCCAGCAGCTTATAGATTTGGCCAAAACAAGCAAGAGCTGATCGACCAAGCAAGAGATAGCTTGGCAAAGGTAGCCAGACGAATGAAAAAATATGCTGACCATAAGAGAAGGGAAGTAGAGTTCCAAGTGGGGGATAGAGTGATGCTGAAACTATTTCTCTAAATCTTGAAGAAGGTCACGAACAAAAGATATCACAAGGGGCTTGTTCAGAAGTATGATGGCCCATTTGAAGTGATAAAGAAGGTGGGATATGTGGCTTATCGACTAAGACTACCCAAGCGGTTAAAGGTACATCCCACATTCCATGTGAGTTTTCTAAAGAGATTCCATGAAGATTTGATAGACAGGAGACAAACTCGATAGGCACCACCGACTGTAAAGAGGTAGTTTGACAGGATAGCCGAACGCATACTTGATCACCATACGCACGACGAGAGCAACATGAAGAGGCGAACTTACTATTTGGTGCAATGGAAAGATGGCGAATCGGTTGAGGCGACATGGGAATGACATGTAACCTTGTGGCAGTTTGAGGATTTTGTCCAAGACTACTTATCATCCACGTCGATGAGGGCATCGACTTCAGCTGGTAAGGGTGGTTTGTTACCAATGGATTTGACCTCAAATCCATTGGTTGACTTCCCTTGCATCTCATGATGACATATAATTGAAATCTTTTTAGCCACCAACAATGTTCTCTAATAAATTGATCGTTATTCTTGGTCGCATTGCCATACTCTGACAAACGATTGTATGTAATAACCCAAAAATTTTTGGAATTTAAATTATTTTTCCCCGTTATAATTTCGAGAGATTTTAACGGAAGGTTTATTTATAAAAACTTGGAATTTGATTCGTATGAGAAATTTTTTGAATTTTAAAGTCGAGAGGACATGGATTTAACATGGATACGGACGATTAAATCACGTGAGAGCGTTTTGGTAATTTGTATTAATTTAAAATTGTATTTTTTTTATAAGTGGAATGGCTTCGGGTGGAAGCCATTCCACCCCGTCTAATCCCGAGCCTGAGAGAGGGAGAGAAACCGGGAGGGAGAGAACCCGAGAGTGAGCTATTGGCGATCGAGAGAGAAAGGGACGCAGTGTTCGGGCTTCTCCGGCGAGCTGAGGTGAAGTGCGGCTCGGTGTTTTCCCATGCTGAAGGCCAAAGGTAAACCCCTCCTGTTTCAATTTCTGTCAACTGATTGTGGGAGTTCGGTTGCTTCCAAATTCTCAATTGTTGAGCTCGGCTTTTGGGGTGTTTTAGAAGCTAGTGTGTGTGTGTGCTGGAGCCAGTTTGTGACTCGGCCCTTCCCGCGACAAAACCCGACCGAGGACAAGGAGTTTTCTCTTTTGGTCTTGCTCTGTTCTGATGGCTGACCGTGAAGTTTGTTTTTGTTTCTAAATTTCAGAAATTTTGTTCTAGAATTTAGGATGTTTAGTGGTGAAACTCACAGTTCAATGAGGCGGCTAAAGAATCACAATTTGGAAGAGAAATCGAAGGGGTTTTGTACTGCCATTTGGGTTTTCTGAATGGTAAGCTTCAAATTGTTGTTAGATTATGCTTTATAAGCCAGAATGTGACTGATTGGTGAAAGAATTGGTGAAATTTGGTTGAAGTTGAAAATTTAAACGTTTTAGTGCATAAAACAGATTCTGTTTTTTGGACTTTTAACTTAGCTATGGTTAATTGTTTCAAATTTTCTTTTATTATGTTAAACTAGGTTACTAGTGGAGCGTTTAGTCACCGAAATCGTTTGATTACGATATTCGATGCAAAAGTTATGTGCGTCTAAAGTTTAGGTCGACCCGTTTTAGTTGGGCTTTCATGAGTTTAGCTGGGAGATGTGATTTTTAGCATGTTTAGTGAATTTGGATGCAAATGTTGATGAGTGGTTGTTTATGTTTAGGTTGAACCAGACTTTGGTGAAATCGTGCACCAGGAAAGCTTAGGACGCCAGGTAAGTAGTGCATGCATGTGTTTTGTCCTAGTAGGCCTACAACGAGGAACATTAGGATTGTGTTGTTTGATTGTGATGTGCGTGCGTATTGTTAGACATGCATCATGTTTTAAAAGGGTACGAAAATGGTTTTGAGCATGTTTTGAGTAAGTGGTGATGAGACGCGTGGCGGTGGTACTGCAGATCTTGCTTGGAGAGTTGGCCAGTACGTAACCAACCGCGAATTCCACTCGAGGAATGGGCCGACTATGCCGTCACGCGGCGTGTATGTGTTGACAGTAAGGATGATGGATGGTGGGGCCGCGGATCCTTCTCGAGGAGTGGGCCGGTGCATCTTCAGTTGCGAATCCCACGGGGTGGGCCGGCTGCACTGTCGCGAAATGTGTGTGTGTGGCAACTGTGGCCCCATTGCTGTGGAGACCAGGACAATGGCAATGCATCAAGGTGTAGTGTGGCACGAGGTTCACCCTCACCGTGGTGTGGTTGCTGTGAGGTGGCCCGTGTGTATATGGCTTGTAGGCCTCGTTGCTGAGGAGTCCGAGACAGTGACAACGTGTCAGGCTGTAGCGTGGCGCGAGGTTCACCCTCACCCTAGCGCGGCTGCATTACGCGTCACAGATTGTGACAACATGAGCGTGAGCATAGAGATTGCATGTGACAGGATTGCATTGTCGGTTTTACTTTCATATCGCACTACTTGCTAAGCATTAATCTTATGTTGTGTGTTCTACTGTGTAGGTACAGAGGTTTCTGCTGGTGAGATTCGAGAGCCTAGTATGGAGCATTAAGGCAGTTGGTGGCATGCGCCGAGGCACCGGATGGCGGACTATTAGGGCGACCTTGTAATAACCAAGAAATTTTTAGAATTTAAATTAAATTATTTTTCCCGTTAAAATTTTTGGGAGGTTTTTAGCGGGAAGTTTATTTATGAAACTTGGAATTTAATTCTTAGAAGAATTTATAAATTTTAACATCGAGAGGACGCGAATTTAATTGAGATACAGACGATTAAAACATGGGAGGGCATTTTGGTAATTTATATTTATTTTAATTTTTTTATATATATAGGTGGAATGGCTTCGTGTGGAAGCCATTCCACCCCGTTTGTTTTTGAAATCGAGAAAGCGAGAGAGAGACCAGGAGAGCTAGAACCCGAGCACGACTTACCAACGATCGACGAGAGAGAGACACGCCGGTGTGCAGGGAACTTCGACGAGCTCAAGGGAGTAGATGGTTCGACCTTCCCGAGCTGAAAAACTGAATGTAAGGCTCCCCTGTTTCGGTTTATGCCGATCGAGCGTGGGAGTTTGGTTGTTTCCGAATTCCCGATACCTTGAGCTCGATTTTTGGAGTGTTTTAGAAGCTAGTAAGCGTGTGCTTGAGCTAGCTTGTGGCTTAGCATTTTCGAGCCAAACCCGACCGAGAACGAGTGATGATATCCCCTTGTTCCTTTTCTGTTTTGGTGGCCGAAGGGGGGGTGGGGTGTCTTTTGTGTTCCAGCCTCGGTTAGTTGTGCTGAGTGTAGAGGGATTGCCAGCGGGGGAAAGAGTGATCATCTGTGAGCTGTGATACTCAGATTTTGGGAATAAAACCATGACGGAGTGTGCTGTGAATTCGGGTTTTCTGAATTGGAGACTTCAAATTGTTGCTAGATTATGCTTAATAGGTCAAAACGTGATAGATTGGTGGGGAATTGAGTGGGTTTTGTTAAAAAAAATCAAAAACGCTGGATTTTTGGGTGAGGAGCAGATTCTGTTTTTGGAGATTTTTACTTGGCTACAATTAATCGTTTTAAATTCTCTTATGGTATGTTAAACTAGCTTATTAGTGGAGCGTTTAGCCGATAGAATCGTGAGATTACGATAACCGACGCAAAAGTTATGCGCGTCGGAAGTTTATGTCAGGTTTTGGATCAAGTTGGTTTAGTGATCGATTTTGGTTGGTTTGTGGTACGTTAAGTTAATGGCAGTGGTTTTGAGTATAAGTTAAGTGTTTAGAATAGTTTTGACGGGAATTGCTTTATGTTTAGGTTGAACCAGATTTTTGGGTGAAATCGTGTACCGAGAAAGCTTAGGATGCCCAGTAAGTAGTATATGCATGTGTTTTGTCCAGTCGGACCTACACCAAGGAACATTAGGATAGTGTGGTTTGATTGTGATGTGTGCGCGTATTGTTTGACATGCATCATGTTTTAAAAAGGTACGAAAATGGTTTTGAGCATGTTTTGAGTAAGTGATGGTGAGATGCGTGGTGGTGGTACCGCGAATCCTGATCAGGGTGTGGGCCGGTGCATAACTACTCGCGAATTCCGCTTGGGGAGTGGGTCGGCTGGGCCGTCATGCGGTGCGTAAGTGTTGACGGTGAGGATGGTGGACAAAGCCCCAACGGGGAGTGGGCCAGTGCATCACCAATTGCGGATCCCACGGGGTGGGCCGGCTAGGCTGTCATGAAATATGTGTGTGTGGCAACTGTGGCCCCGTTACTGGGGAGACCGGGACGGCGACAACACATCAGGGTGTAGTGTGGCGCAAGGTTCACCCTCACTATGGTGCGGTTGCTGTGAGTTGGCGCGTGTGTGTGGCTTGTGGGCTTCGTTGCTGGGGAGTCCAGGAAGGTCGCGACATATTGGGGTGTAGCGTGGCGCGAGGTTCACCCTCACCCAGGCACGACTGCACTACGTGTCAAAGATTGTGACAACATGCGCATGAACGTAGAGATTGCATATGATAGGATTGCATTGTTGGTTTTACTTTCATATCGCACTACTTGCTAAACATGAGGCTTATGTGTTCTATGGTGTAGGTGCAGAGGTTTCCACTGGTGAGATTCGAGAGCCTAGTTTTGAGCATTAGGGCAGTTGGCGGCGTGCAACCGGAGCACCGGATGGCGGACTATTAGGGCGACCCAACCCGTGGAGGTGGTGAGTTTTGGTGAAATGTTCAGGGTTTTTCTTGATGTATTTTGAGGATGGTTCTATTTTAGAAGTTGTATAGTGTACAAATGTGGTTTTCCTGGTTGTTTGGATGGTTTTGAGGACGCGTGTATATATTATATATATGAGCATTGTGTTGCTCTATACTGTGGATTTTCTTCATCGATAGTTGTCAGATTTATTTCCTTCCACTATGTTTTTTTTCTCTTCGGTGATTTCTTGATGAATTTGGTTGGCATACTTTCGGAATTTATATGGTGTATTGTTTGCAGGTTGGGGTCAGTAGGTACAAGTGTCGCGCTGTCGAATTTTCGAATGAAATACAGAGTGTCGGGAAGTTGAACTGAGCGCGCAGGGCGAGCTGGTGGGCCGGTTGGGCATGCGGAGCATGCTGCCCAGGTTGAAGTCGCATGCAGGAGCGTGGCATGGCTACAGCGCGCGGGCCATAAAGATAGTGATCTAAATATATTCAGACTTTTGTGATCTAAATATATCTCACACTGTTGTACATAAAAACAGTGTCTCCAGATCTTTAGTACAAACACTACCGCCGCTAACTCTAAGTCGTGGGCTAGATAATTTTTCTCATAAGACTTTAATTGCCTTGAAGCATAGGCAATCAACTTTCTGTTCTACATTAATACACAACTCAATCCGACTCTAGACGCATCACAGTAACTACGGAAGTGCAATGCACGAGCTGTAGTCAATTTCTGCTTCAACACCTGAAAACTGTTCTCACAATCCTCTGACTATACATAATTGACATCCTTTATGGTCAACTGAGTAAAGGGTGTTGCAATCTTTAAAAATCCCTCAATAAATTTTCTGTAGTAACCAGCTCTGTAACATCCTGAGAATCCACACGTTTCCGGTTTGCTTACTACTATTTAACACTGCTCTGATACTATAACTTGTCACACCCTCGACAGCAACATCCTCGAAAACCCCGCTCTCATTCTCTCTCTCTTACACACATCGGACCGAAGCATTCCAAAATCCACCTATTTCGGGTTGCTCCGATACCGTAACTATACACCCTGTGAGACCCCACGCTAGGACATCAAGAACTCAACATGGACCCACTCAAATTAATATCACTCTCGTTTTTAAATCATATTCAAAAGAACATTTGTAAGTATAAAATTTTTCGACCCGATTCGAAAATGACTCGCGCCCCGAATAGGGATCACGTAAATCCTCGATTTAAAATACACAGCGAAAAAGAATAATTTAAAAGGGTTTTAAAATGACAAGACTAAAAATTTGGGAAGGAGCTCGACACGCGCCCCGCGCTACTCGAGTTTGGCGCCGCGCGCCCCTTACACGGCACTGTGCGCCCAACTGTACCTTGCGCGCACCGCAACATCGGCGCCACGCTCCCCGCGCGCTCACCCTTGCCTCAGTGCTTCGTGCACGCCCTCTCGACACTAGGAGCATCACGGCCACTGCTTCAACGCCGCGTGCCTCGCGCGCTCTATTTCCACGTCGCATGTCTGCGCCACACAACCCCCACACTTGTAGTGCCGCGTGCCCCGTGCGCTGTAGCCATGCCGCACTCTAGCATACGACCTCAACTTGCCAGAGCACTCTGCGCACCCAACCGACCCACCGGCGCGACCCGCCCATTCAGTTCGACTTTCCGACGCCCTGTCTTTCGCCCGAAAATTCGACAAAGTAACCCCTGTACCTACTGACCCAAACCTGCAAACAATACACTATATAAATTCCCAAAGTACACCAACCAAATTCATTCAGAAATCACAGAAGGAAAAACAGGGTGGAAGGAAATAAATTTGACAACTATCGATTAAGAAAATCCACAATATAGAGCAACACAATGCTCATACATATAATATATACACGCGTACGCAAAACTATCCGAACAACCAGAAAAAATCATATTTGTACACTATACAACATGTAAAATAGAACCATCCCAAAAATACATCAAAAGCGAAACCCGAGACACCTCACCAAAACTCAACACCTCCACGGGTCGGGTCACCCTATTAGTCCGCCATTTGGTGCCTCAGTCGCACGCCACCAACTGCCCTACTGCTTGGGACTAGGCTCTTGAACCTCACCAGCAAAAACCTCAGCACATACACCATAAAACACACAACATAAGTCTAATGCTTAGCAAGTAGCTAAGCATTGCGATATGAAAGTAAAATAGAAAATGCAATCCTATCACATGCAATCTCTACGTTCACGCTCATGTTGTCACAATCTGTGACGCGTAGTACAGTTGTGCTAGGGTGAGGGTGAACCTCGCGCCACGCTACACTCAAACACGTCACCATCGTCTCGGACTCTCAAGCAATGAGGCCCACAAGCCACACATATGCCACCTCACAGCAACCACACCACGATGAGGGTGAACCTCGCGCCACGCTACACCCTGATACGTCGCCACCGTCCTGATCTTCCCTAGAAACAGGGCCACAGCACATACACACATTTCGCGACAGCCCAGCCTGCCCACTCCCCGAGCAGAATCCACGACTGGTGATGCATCAGCACACTCCACGAGCACGATCCGCGGCGCCACCGTCCATCATCCTCACCGTCAACACATATACGCCACGTGATGGCTCAGTCGGCCCATTCCCCGAGCAGAATTCACTATTGGTTACGTACCGACCCACTCCCCAAGCAGGATCCGCAGTACCACAGCCACGCGTCTCACCACCACTTACTCAAAATATGTTCAAAACCATTTTCGTACCCTTTTCAAAACATGATGCATGTCAAGCAATATGCACTCACATCACAATCAAACCACACAATCCTAATGCTCTCCGGTGTAGGCCCACCTGAACAAAACACATGTATGCATTACTTACTTAGCGTTTTAAGCTTTCATGATGCACTACTTCACCAAAAATCTAGTTCAACCTAGACATAAACAACCATTCATCAACATTTGCATCAAAATTCACTAAACATGCTAAAATTCACATCTCTCAACTAAAGTCATGAAATCCCAACTAAAACAAGTCGCTCATTCGGTTTAGTCGAAAACCAGCCTAAACTTCGGAAGCGCATAACTATTGCATCGATTATCGGAATCAAATGATTTTGACTGCCAAACGCTCCTCTCGTAATCTAATTTAACATACTAAAACGGAATTTAAAATGATAAGTTGCAGCTAGGAAAACAGAATCTGTCCTTCACTCAAAAATTCTACATTTTCAATTCTTCAATAAAACTAACTCAATTCCTCACCAATCTATCACATTCTAAACTATTAAGCATAATCTAGCAACAATTTGAAGTTTCCAATTCAGAATACCTGAATGGCAGCACAAAACCCTCGAGGTTTTCTTCCCAAAATCATAGCACCACAGCCCCCGATGATCACCCTTCCCCTACTGCTAATCCCTCTACATTGCAACACAACTAACCGAAGCTAAAACACAGCCGACACAACAGCCTCGGCCACCAAAACAGAGAAGGAACAGAGGGATATCATCACCCGTTCTTTGTCGAGTTAGGTGCAGAAAATACTGAGCCACAAACTAGCTCAATCACACGCCTATTAGCTTCCAAACACTCCAAAAATTGAGCTCAAATTATCGGGAATTCGGAAACAACCGAACTCCAATGCTCGATTGACAGAAACGAAACAGGGGGAGGCTAACCTTCAGTTTTTCAGCACGGGAAGGTCGAACCAGCTCCTCCCTTTAGCTTGTCGGAGTACCCTGCACACCAGCGTCTCTCCCTCAGCAGTCGATAAATGGCAGCTCCCTCTCTCGGTCACTCTCTCTCGGCCTCGGGAAAGAACAGGGTGGAATGGCTTCCACCCGAAGCCATTCCACCTTAATAAAAATAATAATATTTTAAATTTAAAATATTTTCAATTTACCAAAATGCCCTCATATGTTTCAATCATCCGTATATCCGTTAAATTCGCGTCCTCCCGACTTTAAAATTCACAAATTCTTCTTCGAATAAAATTTCAAGTTTCAAAAACAAAATTTAAATTCTGAAAATTTATGGGTTATTACAAGCTAACCCCAGAAAACTTCGAATCTCGCTGACATTCTTTGGTTAAGGCCATTGCTTGATTGATTGTACCTTAGCTGGATCTACTGATATCACTGCAGTGGAAATCACATGTCCAAGAAAATAGATTCTATCCAGCCAGAACTCGTACTTCAGGAATTTTGCATAAAGTTGATGCCGCTTCAAAGTCTTCAAAACAATCTTCAAATGCTCCTTATGTTCGTAATCGTTACAGGAATAGACCAAGATAACGTCAATAAATACAATAAAAAATTTATCGAGATACTCTCAAAATACCCGATTCATCATGTCCATAAAAGCGGCTGGGGCATTTGTCAGTACGAACAACACTACTAAAAATTCATAGTACCCGTATCTCGTCCGAAAAGCTGTCTTCGAAATAACTTGCGATCTGATTTTCAGCTAATAATACCCTGACCACAAGCCTATCTTCGAGAAAATCTTAGCTCTTTGGAGTTGATCAAACAAGTTATCTATCCTTGGCAGTGGATACTTGTTCTTAATGGTCCGCTTATTCAAATCCTTGTAGTCAATACACATTCGGAACGACCCGTCTTTCTTCTTTACAAACAGAAATGGTGCGCCCCATTGTGAAAAACTAAGGTGTATGAATCCCTTACCTACCAGTTCTTCCAATTACTTTTTCAACTCCTTCAATTCCGGCAGAGCCAACCTATAAGGGTTTTTCGATATTGGTTCCGCTCTGGGATATGTGTCAATCACGAATTCAGTTTCCCGATCTGGAGGTAAACTAGGCAAATCATCAAGAAATACTTCGAGAAAATCACGAATTACTAAAATATCCTAACGTTTTGTTTCTACTTGAAATTGAGAATTTAAAATTGTTGCAAGAAAGCAAAGATGCTCACCCATATAAGATCTTCGAGCATCGATGGGTGCCATTACAATTCTTCATATTATTCATGGCCTACAACGAATGCTTCACACCATCCGGGGTTGAAAATTAACAGTCCCGATTCTGCAGTAGATTGTTGTATAGTGTCGGAATAGCAAGTCCATTCTCAGTATCAAATCATACCCTGTTATCCCCATCACAATTAAATCGGCAGGCAAGCTCTTAGTCCTTACTAATACCACACTGTCACGCACCATTTGGTCAGAGCGTTCACCAGACGGCAGCCTCACTTCATACACGCATCCGGCGGGCTCAGGGCACAAATTTAATTTTACTACGAAGGCCGTTGCAACAAAGGAATGTTACGCACTTGAATCTATCAATGTAAAAGTAGGCACTGTGTTAACTAGTACTGTACCTGAAATAACAGCTTGTCGATCTTCATTCTCCGACTCAATCATAGCAAAAATCCTGGGTGTCACCTTGGCTAGACCCTTCTTTGCTGCGGGGTAGTCTTTAGTTATATGACCGGTCTCGTTGTAGTTGAAGCACCGGTTGACCCTCGGCTTTGGGCAGTCTTATGAAAGATGACCAGCTTCATAGCAGTTATAGCATTTGCTTGCAAACTGTTTGCATTCTCCTGGATGGTACTTCAAACATTTCTAACGCTGCGGGTACTTCCCCCGTTGTTGTGGTCTCTTTCCTCCTCTTTAATCATCCAAGTTACTGCCTAGCCTTTTGGTTCCTTGAGGCTGTGAATAAGATCCTCCTCTGCTCATTTGTGGTGTGATCTCTTTGAAAAGTCTTCTGTGGCTTCTCCTTGTTTAATACATTTGACGTCCGCCTCCTCCACTTCTAATGCTTTGGCGACAATTTTTGCATACATTACTCCTTCAATCCCAGATATTTTCACGCCTTTGTATATCTCCGGCTTTAACCCTTGTACAAACTGAAGTACCTTATCTTCCTCCTGACTTATAAAGTGACTTGCAAATCGAGATAACGATTCAAACTGCCTGATGTACTCTGCTACTGACCTAGTTTGTTTCAGCTATAAAAATTCCATCCTCTTCGCAGCTGGAACTGTCATGTTGTAGTATTTATCATAAAATACTTCTTTGAACTTCTTCCATGTCAAGTCCTAGGCAGCTATGATGGCCTCTACTTTCTCCCACCAGCATTGAGCGTCTTTAGATAAGTGGAATGTCGCGCACATAACCTTGTTTCCCTTATCCACATTGGCGTACTTGAACATATTCTCAATTGTACAAATCCATCTTTCAGCAGCAGTTGGATCTGACAATTGGCCTTTAAATGTTGGAGGCTTCAGTCTTCTAAATTTTTCTCCACTGCAACCCGCTCCAAGGTTCTCTTGTCCTTCCCGATTCAGTAGCACTCCCAACAGTTGGGACTGCCTATTGACTAGCTCTATAAGTTGCATGATTGAATCATCACGTTCATCTCTCGGCATCTCTTTTCTATTCCTGATTAAAGTTAATGTAATCGAATCTTAGTTATACACTAACTAAAATTAAAGAAATACTTACAGTCGGTGAAGCACGCTGCATGGCGGCCGGCATTGTTGGGTATTCCTTTGAATGATTTAACCATTTGGCTCTGATACCAACTCTATAGCGCCCCAGGAACCCTATACTGTTCCTGGTATGCTCTGATACCATCTCTGTAGCGGCCCCAAGTCGTTCCTAGACTCGGGTCGCTAACTCTACTCATGCACACGCACTCGGGACAATTCGTGTAAAAATTTACAACTTCGTTTCTCGAATTAAAACGACATTTTTGAAAACGTAAAAAAAAGGTCGTAGCGAAAGACTTGTATTAAAATCAGTTAAAATAAAATTCGAGTTTTCTAAACATAAAAAAATCATTTTCGATCGACCCCAGTAAACAGTAGTCGACACTTTCATCTATTTTCACTATCGGTCGACACTTGCATGCACAAATCGACACTAGATTTCTCTCTTTCTGCGTCGGTCGATCCCTGAGGTCGACACTCTCTCGTCTATTTTACACTACCAGTCGACACTTACATGCACCGGTCGACACTTCCATCTATTTTTCACTGCGGTCGACACTTGCATGCACCGGTCGACACTACATTTCTCTCTGTCCTCGTCGCTCGATCCCTGATGTCGACACTCCCCTCCATTTTACTCTACCAGTCGACACTTGTATATACCGGTTGACACCTTCTCCCTCTTTGTCCGAGTAGGTTGACCCAAGCGGTTGATACCTACAGAGTTTGGTCGACCTCCTTACATAAAGGTCGACACTCCGTGCTCGTTTTTTTACACTGTGCGGTCGACACTTTCTGGCACAGGTCGACACTTGCTTCATAAAATCTGTTTTAAAACCTTCAATGCTTCAAAAATAACTTAACTTCCAACTCAATGCCAAAAATAACACAACGTATACTTTTCCTCACAGAATTTCATTAAAATCTTAAACCAAATTTAGTTTCATGAAAATTCAGCAATATACTGACTCAAGTCTAACCCAAAATCTTGCAGTTTAAAGAAAACATGCTATATATATACAACCTACGTGTCCTAGTACATGTATACAACCCAAGTTTTACCACCAAGGGATCTATTAAATCACAGCATCTCCACACCATGGTCAAGTCACCCCAACAAAATTGTCTGCATCGTCATACCAGCACAGGTCACCAACTGCAATCCTAAACACGCCCATGATCATAAAGCTCACCAGATAGCTCGTCGTCACCTACACAACGGAATACAAAACGTAAGTCTAATGCTTAGCAAGTAGGGAACAATGAACAAGAAAACAATGCATAAGCTCAATCCCTAATACATGCGGTTTCTACACTCTGTTTCATTCTCGTTGAGTTATCGTTTTTATTAATCTTCCACTTTCTCACGTGGATCAAGTAGACACCCATCCTATCACCACTCAGGACGGCCACACCTTGACCTAGCGGAGCGAGATCGGAGGCACACGTCAGGTCCACACACGGGATGACCATACAATCATCTCCTCCCAACATCGATCACAGAACCCTCTACTGCCTTCTCACTAGCACGTTAACGACGAGGCATTCCCACTCACGACATCTTATGTATTTTCATCTGTGCATCTCTTGTAGAGACCCTCTCGAAGTGCTACCACACAATCACCATCACATGACGAGGCAATCCTACTCGAGACCACGTTACGTCTGTTGTTATCTTTTTACATTTCATACTCACATTTCATAAACATGCTCAAAACTTGTTTTTCGTAGTTCAAAAAAAATATATAATGCCTGTCAACAGATATAATCAACCAACAAACCAATAACGAACAAGCACTAAAACCTACCGTTCCATGGTGAGGCAAAACACGAGCAATCCACTACTTACCTGGATTTTCGTAAAATTCTCTATTTCTTCCGTCACCTCAAGTACTCAACTCGTTAACCTAATATAATTCAGAAAGGAAAAAAGGAATTCTCAAAACTTAACCTAGGGTTTCATCAGCTTCTCCCTCCAAAACCTACTTAAAATGCATAAAACGTCAAAAGGTTTTGCATAAATCACAATATCCATCTAAAACTAGCTTTTGATCTTGATAAAAATGGAGAAACAGTGGAGGCAAGGTCTCCTTTGCTGCTGATCATGGGAAGGGAGAAGAGAAGGAATGTATTTTTTCCATTTACCCATCAACCTTACACATTTAAATCCTCCACTCAACCTTACTCTCATTTCACCACAAAACTTAGACTAATTACACAATCACCCCCACCCCACCGGCCATCATCCCCATGTGTCTCACTTATTTCCCACTTCATTTTGCTATTACTTATCATTAAAACAACAACTACACTAAACAAGTTTACTCCTAGATAACTACATCCATTGTTTCCCTTCCACCATCCTCTTTCTCAATCAAATTCTTATCATAACTTATGATCGTTGTTATGCCCTCTTAACACAAAAAAAATTCCAAAGGCAACTCATGGTTGATACAAACTTTGGGTGTTACAAAATGTGCTCTTCTAGATTTTGAGTACAAATCCGATTATAATAGCAAGCCAAATGACAAAACCACTAAGAAATTATATTTGTTTAGTGACTAAAGATCATGTAAGGTAAAGTAACTTGCTGTAAATCGAATGGCAATAGCAAAAATAGTAATAACCAAAACAGTTTTTGATAATAAAATGAAGTGTGCGATAGAACAAGTAAATGTCACCCGATTTGCACTGCAGCCACCAAAAGTTGATGCAAATGATGTTCAAGCTTGATCAAAGACACTCAGAGGAAGCCTCCTATGCTCTGATACTATATGACACAGAAATGACCTAATAAAATTTGATTTAATACCCACTAATATCCTATGTGCTCGGGTGTGAGTGAAACCGAAGAAATAGCACACACAATGAGGGAAATGATGATGGAAATGGACACCAAATAACACCAAATGGAGCTTCGAGGTGTGTGTTTATGTGAAGAATAGAACCTTGCAGTGGATATTGAAAATATGAAGTAAACATGAAGTGTGAAGAACTGATACAAGTAGGCTCTGCAAACTGAAGGTTAGTGCAAAAAACAAACTTAAAATTGGTATTCTCGGCTCAATCCGAGAATACCTCAAACATTATGCAATAAGTTATGCATTTAAAATCCAAATGATGTGAAATTTAAAGGAGTTCAAATATGAAGTATCCCTGCAAATTTCAAAGAAAAAAAACAAGAAACGTGAAAGAAATGCAAAGGGATCTGTAACCGACCCGAGGGGTAACTTTAGGCACCTCGTGATGACGTAACCTTTCAAAAACGATTACAACGGTACAGGATCTGGTTTTCTCACTTTCTCCCCTATCGAAGGCCAAGTGATACCAGCTACTCTTGTCCTTGGTACTAAAGCCTACCAGGTCCAGGGTTGAAGTAGCTGGGAGGGCAAACACTCCTTCGGCAGGGGGAGAAGATCATGAGCAAAGTTCACGGATCCCTCTAATAGGACAGGACTGGCGATTCGCAAATCCTCAAGGGTGGGGGTGGGGTCAGATCGTTGCATAAGGTCTTAGATAGGATGCAGAAGAGGTGACTATAAAGGTTTCCAAGTAACCACGGACTTGGAAGATGATTGGAGGCGCAACTTCACTCAAAATGCAAGCAATCTGAGACTTACCTTTGGACAAGCTCTTAGGCATGAGACTTCCTGAATATACCTCTAAATTATGATGAAAACCTTCGTATAAAGTCTCCAAAATGAGTTTAAATATTCTAGGGTGATTAAGGGATCTATTGGTAATGAAGAAAATGAAAGTGCACTCTGTTGGATCCAAGACATCCGCGCGTGCATGCTCTCCATCTTTAGCCATGGAGATGGCTCTTTGTAAGGAAGTTTTCTTGCACCTTGTAGGATGGATGAGATGTGTTTTCATATCCAAATTTGAATTATAAAATGTGCACTCCTCCTTGATGGACTAGGCCAAGATATGGCTTCAAATTGTGTGGGTGCGTGCAAGTAAGTCTATGAGCGTGCGCAACAATTCTTCCTAGTGTGGGTCGCCTTGTTTGTGGCTCCTTTTCCATGATTCTTGTAAACTTTCCTCCCTTATTTCTTAGTGTGGATTTAGGGCCTCTCTTGGTAGATTGCACCCTAACATTGTGGCTCCTTGGTGTACGCGGTTGGATGGTTAGTCTACTAGCTTTGATTTCCTTGTTTTTGTGGCTAACAAACCTTATCACCCATCTAATGCAAGTTGTAATGATAAAAACTAAATAATAAATAGGCTCAAAGTTTGCAAAAGTAAATGAAGGAAAATAGGTTATAAAGAGTTTTCTTTGAGAAGACAAATTTCCACTTATACTAATCTCGTTTATGTTTAAGTTGCTTCTTTTACCATGCTCCATGATAGCATGTTGGTTGGTTTAGCGATGTCGTGCAGGGTTGGCTTCCACTCCAAGCAATCTAATAGTCCTACATCTGCAAAAAGAATGCAATACTCAGTAAAGAGATTAGTAATAAGAGGTGGCATACCTTGTGAGCATGTGATCAGCCTTCTAGATTTATTAAGAACCCTAGGTTAATCGAGGAAGCTTTCTTATGCTATACTCTTTGGTGCCTATATTCCCTTGGAAAGACAACAACTTTTGGGGACCAGTTTTTACCACCTCAACCTTTTAGACTCTCAATGAGAGAAGAGAAGAAGATGATAGAGTTCACCAAGCAACCTTGATGACACGCCGTGGGGTCCTGCAAATCTCTCAATAAACAGGATCAAGGTGTTACAGAAGCAAAACAAACGGTTAGTGCTAATTGTTTTCGGGTTCAACCGAAAATAGTGAGAAAAATAGACGAAAACATATAAAAATGGGAGAAGGGGATTACCTGTCGGGCTTGAGAATGTGACGATAGGGTGCAAAAATGAAGGCTCGTGTCCGACCAAAAAACAACTTGGTGTTTTGGATGAAGAAATCCTCAACAAATGACGTGGATTGTGCCTGAAAATATCCGAGTTAGAACCCACAATCAACTAGACCAACAAGGTGGTTCTCAATTTTGCCAAGAACACTAAAAGTGTAAGTGTGAAGGTGCTTAAATGAGGTTAAATGACCACAACATTATGGATGGATGAGACCTTAGGAGTGATGAACAGAACTTTAAGAGATCGAATGGAAACAAGAAATGGAGATTGTTGTAAAAAGAACAAACCCGAGGTTGTCAAAGAGGTAAAATGATGCTCTTGGAGACGACTCCTTCTAAAAAGGAAATCTCAACCTATAGGAACCGTTTGTGATGCTATACTGGGCTGCAAATGGGGTGACAAATGGTATGCAGAAGACTTAAAGCAAGGACAATGATCGAAGCTTGGAGGAACACCCCAAAACAGTCAAAAACATGAAAACAGAGCATAATAGAAAACAGAAAATTGCGAGGAGAAAGAGAGTGATACTGACAAATCTTTGAGATGGTTGGCTTGAATCTTTACATAATTTACCGATGGGATGAAAGGAAGGGCCCTTGGCTAGCCGAGAAGCAATTGCCTTTGCTTTCAGTAAAAATTCTTTTGAGAAGAGTTTCAGCAACTGGGAACTGGTTTTAGCCACGTTCTCTTGCCACCAACTCTTCAAGAGTTAAGAGAACAATGGAGCATCACTCAACGAGCAACCAAACTAGTGAGGAAGGAGGCTCTCTCCTCTCAGTTTGCAACCGATGCAAATTCCTTCAAGGAATTCAAAAATTGTAACTGGTTTTGGCAAATAAGCTTAAGAGCTTTTAATCATCAATGGATAAACTTCATCAATCCTTACAACCATTCAGAACATCCTTAAATACAAGGAAAAGCAAATGGGTGTTCTTGAAAAGCTGAAAAAGTGAAAAGAGAAAAGAGTCATTGGGCGAACTAGCCGTTGGCTGGGTCGCTGTCGCAGCGCTAACTTGGTCGGGGCTTCTCTTCGCGCGCGTGTTCTTTAGGCTGTTGTGTGCATTGTTCCTTCGTGGATACTCGCAGTTGACTCCGTGCACGCACCGTTCGGTGCTGGCATCTCTTGCGCTTGCATGCTTGGTAATGCTTCACCTTTTGCTCTCCATGCCTTGCCCATAGCTTTCTTTTATGCTCCAAATTGTTGTTGTATGCTAGCTGAGTGCACACCAACTGTGCGCCATGTCTTCGTTTCTTGAGTGCACACCAACTGCTCAATGAAATGGCGCTTCCAAGCTTTTGCACTAATTTTATCGAAGACTCGATCCAAGCATTCCAATGGTGCTTTTCTAAAATAATAACAAATGTTTTAGTGAAAGAACTCAATTGAAGACCTACCTTTACTAGAGAATGAGTCTTCGGGCTCTGGGGCACATCATCCTCTTCGTGTAATTTAAGATTTGTCCACAAATCTAAAGGGTGGCGTCTATGCACTTCTTAGCGATGCATTAGCTTCATCTTTGCTCTTCGTAAGGGACACCTACTAAATGAACAAACTCGTAAAAAGAGAAATTCGACCATGGACTAGGCCATGGTCGAGGGATGCCACTTCGAGGCATATCATCTCTTCTGGGTTGTTGGAAATTTAACCTCGAATCTAAAGAGATTCCTCTTTGCACTTTTACCACTATCCCGGGGTTATTGAGTTTGCTTTGAAAATTAAAGTGTACAAAATACAAAAACATATTAGTAGAAAAATTTGGCCATGTATTTGGCCGGGGATGGTGAAGCCTATTTTCAATAAAATTATCCTTCTCAAGAGATCATACTATAAATCAAAAGCTAGAGGCATAATTGCAAATTCATCACCAATCTAAAAATTTAACAAATTTATAATCCATAAGTAAAAATATTCCAAATTGAAATCAAGAGATGCAATTATGGAATCAATACTAAATTCATCCATCACATAATAAATCAATTTCAAAGATGGATATGAGAAGACATGGAATTTATCACAAAAAGAAAGAGAAGATTGAAGTGTCGACAGGTGTCAACCGGTTAGTGTGATGAGCAGAGAGGTGTCGAGCGCTAGGGTCGACCGATGAAAACAGAGGCAAATGAAGTGTCGACCGGTGATTACAGGGGTCGACCAAAAATGTCTTTTAGTGTTTTAAAAACTTGAAATTTTATTTAAATTGAAGTATTCCGCTGCGATGTTTTCAAACGTTTTTAAAATTATCGTTTTAAGTTTAGCAACGAAAGTTTTAACTTTTTACTTAAATTTTCGGAACGTAATCGTGTGTGGGTAGTAGTAGGAGAGGGAAAGCAGACCGGAAATCAACGATTCGGTTTTCAGGTCACTATAGTTGTTGTATCAGAATAGTGAGCAGTAATAATTAGCGTGCTGGGAACCGGGAGAGCTTTCGGGTCGCTACAAAGTAAGTTTAACTTTAAAAAGTAGTTTCAAACCATTCAAAATTAAAATAAATCTATGAATGTAACAAGATCATGCCAATAAGTGTTAATGCAATAATATTCCAAAATATTGAAATGCAACAAAACATTATGTAACAAAGATTCATTCATATCCTTAAGCATTAGATTCATCATGCTAAAATTTTCAAAATCACAAGGGGGCATGATGGCATAATTAATTTCAACCAAGGAGTAAACATCATCATGCTCACTAGAAACACGAAAATAAGAAAAATAAATGCAAAACAAAAATTTAATAAAAGATTACTAATATTCCTACCAATTTTAAATAACCAAGTAATTAAGTTGTTGGGTGGAATAAATAGGGGAACTAAGTCATTTAAAAAATTTCTAGAAAATTCATCATTAAAGTCTAGCCTAAGAGTTCTAGGGTGACTTAGAGTTCTAGAAAGATTACTACCCTTCCTAGTGCAAGAGAAGAAAATGGAGAAAACATATCCTTTCAAAATAAAAGCTCTACTCTCTGTTAAGATTATAAAGGGATCTAGGTAGGTCTTACCCATTAGGTAGAACTCTTGTTGAATGTGGGGAATTGACATTGATGCATACTTTGTATAAAAAGTTTCCTCTAAAGCATAGGTTTCCTCAACAAGGTCCTTAACTAAAACATTCTCCTTAGTGTCGTCATACAATGGGTTATACCACATGATAAACTCTTGGGTTATTAAATTTTGGAAGTTCTCAATTTTGGTTTCTACCTCAAAGGGTTCAAGGGATTCTAAGGTTTTTACACTTAGCTCTCTTTCCTCCTCAAGGATTAGATTTCTCAAATAAAATTTTGATTTCAAAATATTCAATGTCCTTTTGCTCATTTTCAACCCCAATTAGAGATTCTTCAAATAACCCTTTAATTTCAAAATCATCAATGAGATCAATAGGGGTAGGGGTTTCTATATCTTCCAACTCATTTTCTCGTTCACTTAATGTTTCCTCTAGAGGTTAGATTTTGGTTTGGGTTAGAGGAGTTGGTGGCTCAAAAATTAGGGGAGTCTTTGAGGTAAGCCTAGGACTATACTCTTTTTTTATTGGCTTGGAACAAACCTTTCCACTATTAGGTACCGCAACAAGTTCCAAGTAGCCACCTCACTTTTGCCTTCTAGCCTGCTCTCTTTTTCAATCCTCTTCCACCATATTCTAGCCAATCCGATGAAACAAGAGAGAGCTATTAAAATTTTCCTTCTTTCTGAATAGTCATTCCTTTTAAACCTTTCCTCCACTTCTTCTAACCATTTAATACACTCCAAGCCTAAGGTATAACACTTAAAATTAGGGAGGGATGCATCAAAAGACCTTACATTCTCAATGATTCACTATAGAAATCTTTGGGTTAGGTTTCACATATTCGGTTTCCTCTTCAAGGGTCCTAAATTGATCTTTTCCTTTTGGGTTTTCCACTTTTCTCCTAAGTGGAGCTTGAGGTTGCCTAGGATGATCTTGACGAACCTTATCCAAAACAAATTCAAGATCTAGGCTAAAATCCTCTTTGTTGGCCTAAATCTCTAACCACTCTGGTTAAATCTTTAATTTGATCTTCAATGCTATGTTTACCATTGCTTGGTTTGGTGGCCATGGAGGTTTGGCTTAAGTAGCCTCGGTTTTGGTTAAAAGGGTTACCAAACTTAGACATGATCTAACACTAATAAAAACAGCAAAGAAAAACAGCAAGGTTGTTAAAAAGGACAACATAAAATTCACTAAACATAACCTAACATAAACAGAAAATTAACACACAAAAAGCAATGAACACTCAACAAAATCACACAATTTGTTCCTCATATTTACACCAATTGCTTGGCCAAAAGAGAATCAAAATTCAGACAAACAGTAGCTTTAAAAATAGGAGATAATATGTGACCAATAATCCTAAACACATGCTGCAAATCAGAAATAAAAACAATTCAAAAAATAACTAGAAAAATTGCTAAAAACAGCAAGAAACAACCTAAGAACTAAATAGCAAAGCTATCACAATTCAAGTCCAAATATTTTGAATTTTTACACAAGTTGGCTCATAATATGAGTAACATGCTATAAAATTTCAAGTCCAAATTAAATATGTGCAAGAAATTGTGCAGACTTAAAACAAAAGCAAAAACACATTTAACAACCTAAAATTCCTAAACAGAAAGCTAAACAGAAAATACCACCATTCTTATCCAAATTCTATGAAATTTTAACAGAAGCTTGCCTACTATATTAGTGACATGCTACTAAAGTTAGAGGCTCAAATTCAAATTAGACAAAAAAATTATGCATAAAAATAGAAACATAAAAACATAAAAACACCAAGACATGCTGAAATTGCAGATAGAAACTTGAAATCCTAAAGCTAAACATTTTAGTGATCTAAATTGAAAACAAAACAAGCTAAACATGCTGACTCTAATTGACTAACACCATGATAGGAAACCAGAAGATCAAAACAGCCAAATAAAACTAAGAACATAACAGAAAATGAGGACATGGTCATCAGCCAACTAAACATAATTGAAAATGAGTTAACAAGTGTGCTGTGAGTGAAACATGAGTGATTAAGACAGAACATATCAGCAAAAACCAAAAACAAAACACACAGGACATAATAGATGAAAAATATAGGCAAAATGCATTCAGAATAGAGCAACAATAGAGCACTAAGCTCTGATACCAAATGATGCGATACTGGGCTGCAAATGCGGTGAGAAATGGTATACGGAAGACTTAAAGCAGCGACAATGATCAGTGCTCAAAGGAACACCCATAAACAGTTCAAAACATGAAAACTGAGCATAACAGAAAACAAAAAATTGCGAGGAGAAAGAGAGTGATACCGAAAAATTCTAGAGATGGGTTAGCTTGGAATCTTCAAAAAAATGACCGATGGGACGAAAAGAAGGGCCTTTGACTGGGCAAGAAGCAATTCTCTTTGCTTTCGGTAAAAATTCTTTCGAGAAGAATTTTAGCGGCTGGAAATTGGTTTTAGCCATGTTCTATTGCAACCAACTCTTCAAGAGTTGAGAGAACAATGGTGCATCACTCAACGAACATTCAAACTCGTGAGGAAGGAGGATCTCTCCTCTCGGTTTGCAACCGATGCAAATTCCTTCAAGGAATTCAGAAACTGTAACTAGTTTTGGAAAATAAGCTTAAGAGCCTTAAATCATCAATGGATAAACTTCATCAATCCTTACAAGCATTCAGGACAACCTTAAATAGAAGGAAAAGCAAAGGGGTGTCCTGGAAAAGCTGAAAAAGTGAAAGGAGAAAAGAGACGTTGGACGAACTAGCCGTTGGGCAGGTCGCTATCGTGTCGAACTCGGTGCCTTTTCTTCGCGTACGATTGTTCCTTCATGTGCGCTCACAATTGACTCCGTGCGCGTGTCGTGAGGTGTTGGCTCCTCTCGCACGCTCATGCTGGGCATAACTCTCCTTTGTGCGCCAAATTGCTACTGCATGCTAGTTGGGTGCCATGGATCATCCTTGTGTGCACCATGCCTTTGTTTCTTGAGTGCACATCAACTACTCGATGAAATGCTACTTCGATCCAAGTAGTCCAATGGTTCTTTCCTATAACAATAACAAATGTTTTAGTGAAAGAACTCAATTGAAGACTTACCTTTATCCGAGAATGAGTCTCCAAGCTCTGGGCCACATTAGAATTGTCACCTTCTACTCTTTTAGGAAAACAGCCGATATTTCATTCATCAACAATCGGTTTACAAACACTAAGAGCCATGATAATATAGTCCTATGGTGGTAGAAGAAGGTTGGCATGGATTCAAATTCAAAAGAGGGAAAATAGGAGCCTCATACAAAGCACATTTGCATGGCTGAGAAGATGAAGGGGTCGCGCCTTCCTCCTCTATGCAGCCACACCACATAAACATCCTTGCATGCTCCTTGAGTTGCTTCAACATGTCATGTCATCCTAACAAATGGAGGTTGAGTTGGGAGCTTCAAATGGGCTAAGCGTTTCCATGTGTGCACAAAATTGGGTTGCCCAAATATGTTGGTCCCTTTTGATCCAATTTGGTTTATCTCCTTCACCACTATCTAATTCTAGCAAACATCTAATTCTAACCAACAATCTAATGCAATGCATGCTATTATAAATTCAAGTACAAAAAGGTCATGGTTTACCACAAAATAAAAAAAGCTAATGTTTGCCAACATAATTTGAAATGAAATTGTTACACGGTTTTAAGTTATGGGAAGACGAATTCCCTCTTGAGTATCAATGGGTCGTGTCTCCCAAGTAAGGGGACTTCTCTTGTGCATTGAGCTCCCCCTCCAAGCCTTCAAAGGTAAGATCACCTACAAAAGAAAGAAGCTTGTTAGAAAGCCAGTTAGATAAATCATGATCATGGGACTTGGTTTGGGTAATGGCTTGGGCTCTAGTGTAGACTCTAATGATGGGCCTATGGGGCATACTCATATCATCCTCCCTGAGTGAATGAGGATTTGTCCTCAAATCCTTTAATTTGAGCCCCTTAGTTTCTTCCTCATCACATATATGGTGATAGATCGTGGACATTGAAAGTTGCCGCTACTCCATAATCATCGAGTAATTCTAAATTATAGGCGTTGTTGTTAATACGTTTCAACACTTTGAAAGGGCCTTCAACTCTAGGGAGAATCTTATATTGCCTCTTATCGGGAAAACGTTCCTTGCGTTAATGAAGCTAAACTAATATCTCATTCTTTAAATATGACTTCCTTACGTCCTTTATTGGATTGCTTTGCGTATCTCACGTTCATTCTTTCAATATTCTTACACACATCTTCATGTAGTTTCTTAACCTGGAATGCCCTGCTCCAAGTGTATTCGCAAGTTCCTTAAGTGGTAAAGGCACGAGGTCTAGCAGTTAGGAAAGGTTAAATCCATATTCAACCTCAAATATGTGTCTTTTGAGTAGTTGAACGGACGCTCCAGTTGTAGGCATATTCAATTCCAGGTAAATGTATATACCAATCAGGTAACTTCTTTCCTACAAAACTATGCATAAGGTTTCCTAACGTCTTGTTAATCGCTTCCATTTGACCGTTCGTTTGGGGAGGAATGACGTACCATAGCAAAGTCTAGTCTCCAACTTCTTACACAAGGTACTACAAAAAGCACTTAGAAACTTAGTGTCCTTATCTGACACTATTGAATGAGGTATTTTGTGGAGACGGACAATTTCCTTGAAGAATAAGTATGCGATATAGGATGAGTAATCAATTTTGACACAAGCAATAAAGTGTTCCATCTTATTGAAATGGTCTATGACCACCAAAATAGAATCTTTACTTTTAGCAGTTTATGGAAGTTTGATGACATAATCCATACTAACTTCAATCCAAAGGTGAGTTGATACTGGCAAAGGTAGGTATAATCCTTGGGGGAGGACTTTACTCTTGGCTTTCCGATATATAGTACATTGCTCCACCAAACAGTGCACATCCTTCTTCATATGTGGCCAGAAGAAATGCTCCTTAAGCATGTCTAAGGTTTTTCCTTCCCCAAAATGGCCAGCTAAGCCCTTGTCGTGAGCTTTCTTAACAAGGCACTGCCTTATACTTCTATTGGGGACATATAGCTTTCCTCATTTGAATAGATAGCCATCCAAAAGGCAATAATCTCCTTCGACCTTATCTAAACATTTATTATAGAGTGGTCCAAAATTTGGATCTGTGTCGTAACTGTCACTGATCCACTCGAATCCAAAAAATCTAGTTCTGAGTTCAATTATGAGGCTACGCCTCTTAAAAAATGCATCAGCTACTACATTGTTCTTTCCTTTAACATACTTTAGAACATAAGGAAATATCTCCAAGAATTCTATCCATTTTGCATGTCTCTTGTTTAGCTTATTCTGACTCTTGATATGCTTTAGGGATTCATGGTCAGTATGTATAATGAATTCTTTGGATAACAGGTAGTGTTGCTAATGTTCTAATGTTTGTATGACAGTATAAAATTCCTTGTTATACGTGAAATAATTAAGCATAGCTCCCTTGAGCTTTTCACATGCAAGTGACCTTCCCTCTTACATTAAAACAACCTCAATGCCAATTCTAGAGACATCACTTTTGATCTCAAAAACCTTGTTGAAATCTAGAAGTGACAAAATTGGGGAGTGGCATAACCTGTCTTTAATATGCTCAAAGCTATGTTGGCACACAGGTGTCCATTCAAGCTTTTTTCCTTCTTCGTACAATCTGTAATTGGGGTTACGATTGTACTGAAATCTTTGATGAACCAACCTCCTATAGAACAAGGCTAGTCCATGGAAGATGCCAACTTTCGATATTCCATTAAGGGCAAGCTAATCCTTAATGGCCTTGATCTTTTTTTCATCTGCTTCCATTCCATTTTTAGAAATGACAAAACCTGAAAAGTACATTTTTTCTTGGACGAAAGAACATTTGCGCAAGTTTTCAAATAATTTGGCTTATTTAAGGGTTTGGAATAGGATACTGAGGTGGTTTAATGTTGTGGAAGGTCCAAATTGTACTAGCAAATCGTCGAGCTTATAGAATGAACCATGAGGAAACAAAAGAACTACAAAACCAAGTGCACGATCTATTGGATAAGGGCTGTATAAGTGAATCAATGAGCCTTTGAGCAATACCATCCCTGTTGGTTCCAAATAAGGACAGGACAATGAGAATGTATGTGGATAGCCGAGCCATTAATCATGTTACAATTAAGTACATATTCCCTATTCCTAGGCTCGAGGATATCCTAGATGAGCTCAGTGGAGTATCCATTTTCACAAAAATAGACTTGAAGGGCGGTTACTATCAAATCAGAATAAGAGAAGGTAATGAATGGAAAACAGCCTTCAAAACTAAGTATGAGCTGTTCGAGTGGATGGTTATGTCATTTGGACTATTTAATGCACCTGGTACTTTCATATGATTAATGCACCACATACTCAAGGTTTTTCTAGGAAAATTTGTGAAATCAAGCACAAGCCAATGTATGTATTTAACTATTTTATCTACTAATTTGTTTGTACATTTTGTAGGTGAAAGACTTTCTTTCAAGCTTGAGTTGGATACTTAAAGAGGAAATTTGTCTTCCCTTATCAAATTATGTAACCAAGCTTTTTATTTGCTTTATGATTTAGGAAACTTTTAGCATTGGGCAAACTTATATCATTCTTTGAATTATTTGACAAACTTTAGTCTTAGTAATGTTTAGGATATTTTGTTTAGCCTTAGGGATGTTAAGGTTCAAGGGATGGCTCAAGAAAAGAAGAGAAAGATCAAAGAAGATGTTGATCAAAGAACCTGGACACAGCAAAATGGAAATGGGCGCAGCAGGGCACTGGAAGCAACCGCAGTGAGCGGATGGACGCGTGCATCAGTGCATGGAAAGAGGTTGCGCGCACGGAAGGAATAGCAATGCCGCAGCGATGGCGGGCACAAGGGAGATGCCGCAGTAGCCGCTGACAGGCACATTTGAGGATTATTGGCGCGTGCATCTAACGACCACCAGTGGCACACACAGTCGAGCACCCGACAAAAGGAGTGCGCACAAAGGAATCAGCAACACCACGTGGCCAGCCATTCCTCCAATGGCTTATATTTTGCAGAAAACTCCAATGACTGTTTTTCTTGCTAAATCTTCACGTCTTCTTCTTCTTCTTCTTTCTTATATTATCTTCTAATTACCCTTGTATTTTTTTAAGACTTGAATTTTGATAATAGAAATCGTGTGGTTTTGATTGTCAAAGGGCAAATTGCCTCGGTTCGCCAAGAGGAGTGGCGCCTCCTATAGTTTCTTTGAGTTTAGGGTGCTCGGTGGTGCACCTAACCACTCTTCCTCTCTGAACCACTCTTCCTCTCCGAATCCTTGCGGGATAGGAAAGCAAAAGGAAGGTGGAATCAACCTACGCTTACAATGTGAAATATTTTGCCTGAGGAGGATTTCTTCACCTAAAACATCGAGTTGTTTTTGGGTCAGACACGGGCCTTCATTTCTGCACCCCATCCTCACATACTGAAGTGTTTGTAGGTGAGTCTGCCTCGTGCCAGACAGGTAATCCCCTTCCCCCATTTTTATGTGTTTTCCTTTGTTTTTGTTTGTTTTTCTCATTGTTTTCGGTGGAACCCGGAAACAATTTTCACTAACCATTTGTTTTGCTTCTACAACACCTTGATCCTACTTAGCGAGAGATCTGCAAGACCTCAGGGCATGTCATTGAGCTTGTTCAACAATAGAGACACACTTCTCACGATTTAAAGGACGTGGCTTACCTTTCGGTAAATCTAAACCACTTTGGTTGGAAGAAAACGTTTTTGTTTTTTACACACACTAATAGCAATGCTTATATAGAGTCCTAAGATAGGTTGTTAGTGGGATTTTGGAATTCAAAAAACGGGGAACATTGAGCCATTATGCAAGTGTCCAAGATGGTGATCCGAGCGTGCACATCCAATGATTGGTGGCCCTTCCATGCTGATTTGTTCAAGGGCACTGCATGGTCACGTCATCCATCCTTGTGCGCACAACCTAATATCCTTGCATGAGCCAAATCATCAATGCTTGGTGGTCCTTTGAACTGGTTCTTGCATGGGATGAATTTCGAGTGATGGTGATTCCATGTGTGAGCCGAACCATGAAGTTCAAACCAAAATCAAGCAACCATCATCCATCTAATCCTAACCACACAATATAATGCATGCATTCAATATAAATGGCTAATTGTTTGCCAAAACAAAAAGGCTAGTGTTTGCCAAAGAGAAATGAAAAATTCAAGATATTGGTTACACGTTGTTGTTGCCAGAAAGACAAATTCCCCTTTGGCTTTAAGTTGAATCCATTTGTGCATCCCAAGTCAAAATGTTTAGAGGTTGATCCATGTCTATTGAATTAGGTTCCCTTATAGCTGGTTAGTGGGGTTTTGGAATTCGAAAAATGTGGAACTTTGATCCATTATGCAAGTGGCCAAGATGGTGATCCGAGCACGCGCATCCAACGATTGGTGGCCCTTCCATGCCGATTTGTTCAAGGGCACTGCATGGCCACGTCATCCATCCTTGTGCGCACAACCTAATATCTTTGCATGAGCCAAATCATTATTCCTTGGTGGTCCTTTGAACCGATTCTTGCATGGGATGAAATTTGAGTGATGGTGATTCCATGTGTGAGCCAAACAATGAAGTTCAAACCAAAATCAAGCCACCATCATCCATATAATCCTAACCACACAATCTAATGCATGCATTCAATATAAATGGCTAAGTGTTTGCCAAAACAAAAAGGCTAGTGTTTCCCAAAAAGAAATGAAAAATTCAAGATATTGGTTACACGTTGTTGTTGCCATAAAGACAAATTCCCCCATAGCTTTAAGTTGAATCCATTTGTGCATCCCAAGTTAAAATGTGTAGAGGTTGATCCATGTCTATTGAACTAGGTCCCCATATAGAATACTCAAGGAAATCATCACTTGCAAAAGACATAAGATCATGGTAAGGAAATTAAATAAAGTAAGGGTCTCTATTTGTGACCGAGTGATTGGTCTCCTAGGCATGTCATCGACCACGGCCAAGTCCATGGCTGAATTTCACTTTCATTTATTCTTTTCATTTTGTAGGTACTCCTTATAACAAGGCAAAGATGTTCACCTTCCAATGCAACGGAGTACAAGGCGGTGACCTTCTAGATTTGAGGTCAAATCTTCAATTACCCGAAGACGATGATGTGCCACAGAAGCTGAAGACTCGAGCTCAAATTCAGGTACATGATGTGTGATAACTTGAATGTGTACGTATGAGAACAACTGTAAAGCAAACCTCGAGTTACGGGGCAAACCTTGGAACGTAAGCTGAGTGTAGGCAAATCCCAGACTCAAATATAGGTAAATCCCAGGTCGTTGAAAAAGGGGTCGTCACAATCCCACATCGCTTGGGAAGGTATATAAAAATAAAACATATGTAAGGAAACCCTCCCAAAATAGTAAGACACGTTTTGGAGCACAATTGGCGACGAATCCCATAAGAACTCCGAAGTTAATAGTACTTCAGCGAGAGCAGTACCATATTGGGTGACCGACTAGGAAGTACTCGCCAAACAAATCCATGAGAGAAGGTTATTGAGTTACGACCCAATCCCCAAAGCAAACAATATCTTACTGGAAAAAGGGGTCATTATATAATCAATATATTTGTGTCTCTAAAACGTATGCTAATTTTGTAGAAAAAGATCTTTAGATTGCTTGGATGGACTTTCATATTAGGATGGACGCACACGAAGGAAAGCAATTGAACCGTGGTTTAGGAATGGCGCACACAAGAGAAAAAGTGGTACAACAGCGCACAAGTGGTGCACACTAGCAAGGAAGAGTGCTCACAGTAGTAGCATGGGTGCGAGAGGAGGCAATTGGGTGCAGCAACGCACGCACTAGGGAGACCCCCCAAAGTAGCAGCGTGATACGATTTGGGACCGTGATAGATGCCCCTGGTGATTGAAAATGGAAAAACCTAAACAAAGACAAGCAATAACAAGCAACGGCAGCAAAAAACACTCAAAAACAAAGACAAAATAACAGCAAAGATGCTCTCAGTCAACAGTTCCGAAGAGTCTTCCAATTCAGCGCAGAACAAAACAAAAATGTAGATGGAAGATTGCCCAATTGAAATCGGACTTCATGAAGCACAAAGTCTGGTCCGAACGTACTTAAAGGCCGCCAGACATAAGAGTCTACGATGAAAAAGATTCCATAGAGCGAGGTGTGGTTTTCCACCCTCCTTTCCAATCTTTGAGAGATTTAGAGTGCAGGAATGGATTGTGAATCTCTAGAGAACCAGCAAACTTAGAGGACAATTTTGCCACCTTGAGTTCTTATATTAAGCACCTAACAAAAGGGTAACCAAGGCGCTTCCTTCCTGGATAAGACACACCAAAGAGAAGAGACACCGTGAGAGGATTCGAATCAGATATGACTCATCAATTGATAGTCACCCTAAATTCCCAAAGGAAAAAATGCTCCAAAGAACGACGAAGAGAAAAATCTTTGTTTTCTATTAAACAAAACTAATCTCCTACAATAAGCTCTGAATCGAGATTAAAAGGACATAGGGAGGAGAGATTACAGACAACTGAATAGTAAAGAAGTCGATATGGAAAAAACGTTGGAAAATATGATCGTTATAGGTCATGGTATTTCAGCCCACTCGGCCACGCGTTCCCTGATACTCCACCCACATGTTGCTTCTCCTTCGTCGGCGCGCACCTTGTCACGACCCGAACCTATTTCTGGTTCGTTCACTGCTCTGATACCATCTCTGTTACACACCGGAGACCCTACACGGTTCCCGGTTCGCACACTTCTACTACTCACTCACTACGCTCGAAAATTTTGAGTAAAATTTAAAACTTTTCTTTCTCGAATTAAAACGACATTTTTTAAAATATTTTAAATAGAATTGCAACAGAAAACTCGATTAAAATCCGTTTGAATAAAACTTCATTTTATGAAACATAAAACAGAGATACCGGTCGATAGCTATAAGCATCGTTCGACACTTGGGTTGTCTCGGGTTTTTCATTGGTCGACACTGGCAAAAATCGGACGACACTACATTTCTCTCAAGTTCCCTCGTCGGTCGACACTGAGAACACCGGTTGACACTTCTACGCCCATCTCAGAGAGCGGTCGACACCTGCTTTCACAGGTTGACACCTTGATCCTCTCTACCCGCGCAGGTCGACCCTCGCGGTCGACACCGCTGCCATTTTTACACTACCGATCAACACCTACAACCATAGATCGAACACTTATTTTGGCTCTGCCCGTGCAGGTCGACCCTTGCGGTCGGCACTTGCCGGGTCTGGTTGACCACTAAGCCTATCGGTCGACACTTCCTCCCCAGAACTCTGTTTAAAAACCTTAAAAACTTCACAAAATCGATCGGACTTCGATTCAACGCTAATAATAATCCAACACACACTTTTCCATCAACTCAAAATCATAATTTAAGTAAGGAAAATGACTACTAGAGTTTGAAATCCGTATATATATTCAATCGATTTAAAATCATTTCGATTGCACACCCAAAAACCCGTACCTATACCCACCATAGTCAAAACGCTCTAACAGCCGGCTAGATCATCCAAGTGCGTACTCCTCCAACCGCCTCCTAATCCTGAGCATGCTCTAAGTACTCACGTACTATGTCGTCCTCACCTACATCACAAAACTCAACTATTAGCCTAACGCTAAGTAAGTAATGCATAAAACTTAAACACTGAAAACAAATATATCTTAACATATGCAGTTTCTATAGTTTCGTCTCTACATTCGTTTTCGCATCCTTCTTACATCTTATCTTTCTTACATCTTCTTTATCTTCTTACTACTGGGTTCTTATTTATGTGCTAGATCAAGGTGACACACCTCGCGATCCATCTTTGGGGACGAGGCCAACCTCAATCTAGTAAAGTGACACACCTCGCGGTCCACCTCTGGGGACAAGGCCACCACGTAAAGCGGAGGAATAGTGATACACCTCACGGTCCACCTCTAGGGACAAGAGCACTCAACCCCACATTTCTTATCTTCTTACGTATATTCTCATTTCGTTCGTCTCATCACATCTTACTATTTCACTTTGTAAAAACATAAAAATTCATTTTCGTCTCGTTCTCCTAATTTAAAACAATGATGCACAACCATGAAAGCATAACATAAAGTAAACGTGCAATGCATCCTACCGAACTGTAATGTAAGCCCGAAGGTAAAACTGCTACTACATTACTTACCTGGCGTCCTTAGCAATTCGTATGCCGAAACTCATAGTTAGCTCGCTAACTAGAATACCTATAAAACCACACATCTATTACCTCTACTTTCCATTAAATTCGTAAAACTCTAAAGGAAACAACAACTAAACCTTCATTCGGCCTAAACCGAAATCCTAACTCAATTTCCGACTAACTTTCAAAAATTCATAGCTATCACAATACTCACCAGATTTGAACGATTCGAACTGCTACGGATTCCTCATGACGTCTAGCTTCTCACGGTATAATCAAATCCCTAATTCAACACATACTGCTTGGCCAGATGTGGCCGAGCGAAAACTGTTCTAAAATTCGTATATTCGGCTAATCAAACGCTCAGTCTTTCCTATCAAATCTCATAATCTACTCCTACTTCTAGTTTAAACATCAGCATACTGATAGAAATTAATTCCAACTTTAAATCCTCGTATCACCCTCATAGGTTTCACCAAAACTTTCCAACACTCCCACTAACTTCAGTTTTAATACTCGAAATGGCTAAAGGACTAACTAACTACTAGAAACTAACTAAAACATAACTTAGGTTAGAAGATTCACAGAGGAACAAGAGGAATCGACTGCTGGTGGATGAAAGGAACTGAAGAGTAAGGGTTCTACGCGGGGGAAGGGAGGAGAAAAAAAATAGGGAAGGGGGGTTTTGCACTGGGGAGAAAAACACCGTAAAATGTTTTAATATATTTTTTTATAATAATAATAATCTTAATTACTATTTCGCCATTAACCATTAATCGTTTATTAAATCTGGTAGACAGTCCGATTCTGGTTGGATTCTTAAATTTTTCTCTCTTTCATTAGCTTCAAAATAATCTTTTACTTATGGGTAGAAATTTTTCGTTGTCAATTCCGACAAAAACTCTAGCGATTACAATTTTGTAAGTCCAAAAATTAGTTTGAGCAAAAAAAAAAAAATTTGGGTGTTACATTCCACCTCAAAATTTGCTAACTAAACAACTCAGGATACCGGTTCATCATGTCTTGTTGCCGCTCCTAAGTTGCTTCTTTTCACCAGTCGAATCTACTTGTTGCGTAAAATCTTCATTACATAATCCATAATCTCCACTGGCTTCTCTTCATACGTCAAAGTGGGTTGAACCTCTATATCCTGTTGTTCCACGACGTGGGAATGATCTCGTATACACTTTCTCAGCATGGATACATGAAATACATTGTAGATCCCATCCATCGAGGCTGGTAGCTGCAGCTGGTAAGCTTTTTTTCTATTCTCTTCGTAATAGAAAATGGTCTAATAAATCTTGGGTTCAACTTGCCTATTTTTCTGAATCTCACAACTCCTTTGAATGGCAAAACTTTCAGGAAGACTTCATCACCCACCTCAAATTCTAACTCTCTTCTCCGACGATCTGCATAGCTCTTATGTTGACTTTGAGCGGTTAAAATTTGTTGTGTAATAAATGCAATCTTTTCTGCAGTTTGTTGCAAAATGTCTGGACCAATTAATCATGCTTCGCCAACTTCATCCCAATATAACGAAGATCTACACTCACTCCCGTAACGAGCCTCATAAGGAGCCATAACTATCGTAGCCTGAAAGCTGTTGTTATAAGAAAACTCCACCAATGGTAGGTATCTGCTCCATGAACCATGAAGTTCCAGTACGCAACCTCGAACCATATTCTGCAGCGTCTTAATGGTCCTATCAGACTGACCGTCCGTCTGAGGATGAAATGCCTTACTAAAGTTGAGCTGCGTACCCATGGCCTTGTGCAGACTCTTCCAGAACTTCGACGTAAACCTCAGGTCTCGGTCTGATTCGATCAAAGTCGAAACTCCGTGCAACCGTACGACCTCATGAATATACAGTTCAGCGAACTGGTCCTTAGAGTACGTCATCCTCACAGGCAAGAAATGGGCTGACTTGGTTAACCGATCCACAATCACCCATATACCATCCTAGCCTTTCATTGTCCGAGCCAATCCGACAACAAAGTCCATCGATATCTGCTCCCACTTCCACTCAGGAATAGGAAATGGTTGTAGCTTTCCCACTGGCCTCTGGTGTTCAGCCTTAATCTGCTAACAAATTAAACACGCCTCAACGTACTTTGCCACAATCTTTTTCATATTGGGCCACGATTAATGCTGCTTAAGATATCTGTACATCTTGGTACTCCCTGGATGCACAGAAAACCTTGAATAGTGGGCATCAGCTAGTATTTCTCTTGGTAGTTCTTCATTACTCGGAACGAACCACCTATTTTGAAACTTAAGAATTCCGTCGTTCGAATAATTAATAACGACCTATCGTTGGAAGCCATGCTTGATTTAATTTATTCGCATTCAGCATCGTCCTTCTGGGCCTGCTTAATCTTTTCCAGAATCGTAGGTTGTAAGGATATAGCCGATAACATGGCCGAGACACTCGACACTACCTCCAAGTTGAACTTCTGAAATTATGCATCCAAGGTCAGTGGCATAGCTGAATCCATCGCCGACATGGCTGCCCAATGCTCAGGTATCATCACCCACAATTCATTCCATCTCTCTGTTATTTCGCCCATACTGCTTCTATTTTTAGGGTGTTCTTTGAGCACCAATCCTTCTACATCGTTTTAGTCTTCTGCATACATTGCACCCAACATTTTCAGGACCTCATTTGTGTCAAACACTTTGTTGCATGTATCCGTGCAATAACATTGAACAACCAATAGAATTAAAACACGTGGCAGTCAGCATATATTGGATAAGTTGTCTGCTTAAATAATTAATTAAGTTAATTAAGTATGATTAAAGCTAATTAATTATGCTAATCATGTTGATTAATTTAAAACTAATCAAAATTAATTAGTTTCAGCTAAGTAAACTTACGCATAAGTAATCATGGTATTTTTGTAATTTATCATGCAAGAAAAGATAAAATAGTACTTGCACATAGACAAAAAGTATAGAATGGTAAATATACCTCAAAATCTCTCTACAAAAGGTTGAGAAGGTTGAAGAATGTAACGCCCAAAATTTCCGTTAAATAATTTTTAAAATTTTGTATCTATAAACGGCAGAGTTCTAGTAGAAATTAAGAGCAAAAAATTTAGCCAGTTAGGTAAAAAATTATTTTAGGGCTAATGCACAAGACAGATTTATAAGATTCTGACCGAAAACGAATTGAATGACAATTTGATTAAACGGTTAGAAGTTGAAAGTGATTTAGTAATTAATTTATTATTATTATAATAATAAAAAAGATAGAAAAAAGGGGAATAATCGTGAGAATTCCCCCTCTCTGTATTTCTCCCCCTCTCCACGCAAAGGAACTCCTCTTCGGCGATTTCTCCTGCGCAGCCGACGATTCTCCATTCTTCGTCCATTTTTTTAGATTTTCGGTAAGTTTTAGTTAGTTTTAGTAGATAATTAATCATTTAACTATTTTGAGCGATAAAAGTAAAGTTATAGTAAGTATTGAGTAGCTTTGGTGAAACCTAGAAGGAGATATGAGATTTGAAGATTTATAGTGATTTTTAGCCATGTATTGGTGTTTAAGCTAAAAGTAGGAGTAGATTATGAGTTTTTATGGAGAATATTGAACGTTTGGATAACCGAATACTCAAGTTACTGAGTAGTTTCCATTCGACCACATTCGCCAAGCTGTAGGTGATGGATTAGGAATTGGATTAGACCGTTAGAAATTAGACATCCCATGGAACCCGTAGCAATTCGAATCGTCCAAATCGGACGAGTATTGGATAAGTTCTGTATTTTCGAAGGTTGGTCAAAAATTGGGTTGGAATTCGGGTTTAAATAGATTAAGTATTAAATTGTGATTCCCTTTTGAGTTTTATGAATTGGAAGGAAAGTAGAGTTGATAAATGTGTGGTTTTATAGATTCCCTAATTTAGCGAGCTATCTACGAGCGAACGAGTTGCTTAAGACGTCAAGTAAGTAGTGTGAGTAGTGCAGTAAGTGTTTTACCTTCGGGCGTACATCACAGTTTGGTAGAATGCATGCATGTATATTTTATGTTATGCTTTAGTAATTATGCATCGTGATTTTAAAGTATGGGAACGAAACGAAAATGAATTTCCATGTTTTTACGAAGTGAAACAATAGAATGTGATGAGAAGATACGTAAGAAGATAATAAAGCTGGAGTTGAGTGGTCTTGTCCCGAGAGGTGGACCGTGAGGTGTATCACTTCTTCTCGCTTTACGTGGTGGCCTTATTCCGAGAGGTGGACCGTGAGGTCTGTCACTTTACTAGATTGAGGTCGGTCTTATCCCGTGAGGTGGACCGCGAGGTGTGACACCTTGATCTAGCACGTAAACAGGAACCCAGTAGTAACAAGATAAAGAAGATGAATGAAAGAAACGAAAACGAAAGTTGACACGAAACTATAGAAACTGCATATGTTAGGATATGATTGTTACAGTGTTTATGTTTTTTTTTATGCGCATTACTTACTTAGTATTAGGCTAATAGATGAGTTCTGTGATATAGGTGACGAAGCTATAGCTGGTGAGTACTCAGAGCGTCCTCACGACTAGGAGGCAGTTGGAGAAGTGAGCTTGTAATAACCCAGAAATTTCGAATTTTTAATTTTTAATTTCCAAAATTTTTAATTTAATTTTGGTTGGAGTTTCGGAAGATATTTTAACGGGAAATTTAAGTCATAAAACTCGGAATCTAGTTTAGTGATGGTTTTCAAAATTTAAGGTTGGGAATACGAGAGTTTAGCGGAATTTCGGACGGTTAAGGCCCGTATGGGCATTTTTGGTAACTTTTAACAATTTAAATTTATAGCTTGTTTTAGTTAAAATTTTATTTTTATGTTTTTTTTACTATTATTTAAATTTTTTAAAAAAATTTAAACAACCGAATGGCTTCAATTTTGAAGCCATTCGGTTTTTTAACGACGAGAGAAGAGGGGCGAGGGAAAGCGGCCGAGAGGGAGAGCCGGAACCGAGAGGTGGCGCCGACGATCAGCTGCCGTGAGTGGGACGCCGGCGCGCAGGGTACTCCGACGAACTGGGGCTAGCTGGTGACTCAATTTTCTGGGCCAGAAATTTTACCGAGAAACAGGTAACCTTCCCCTGTTTATCTTCGGTTTTGTGACCGATTATAGTCGGTATGCTCTGAGCCAGACTCCCGAGGTCCGAGCGTGTAACCAGGGCGTCTGGGGGAGGGGCGTCAACCATGTTAAATGGTTGACTTGGCCGAGTGCTCGGGTAGAGAGGAAAATCCCAAAAATTTTGTTGACTGTGGGGTTTGGGTTGAGTCTGAAATCACGGGTTTTTGCTCTGATTATGTGTAGTTGGTTGTAATGTGGATGTTTGGTGAAGAGAATTGTAGAAATCGGGCGGATGACCGAAATTGGTTTATTTTGTGTAAAAAAAAAACAGATTCGGTTATTAACTATTTTGGCCTAGTTTCGGCTAATCGTTTCAAATTCTGTTTTTGTGGGTTAAAATAGGTTGTTAGAGGAACGTATGGCCGCTAGAATCGTTCGATTTCGATATGCGACGCAAACGTTACGCGCGTCGGAAGTTTATGTCGGATTTTGGTTCAAGTCAAATTAATGAGCGTTTTTCGTGAAATTTTAATGTGTGATAGTGGCATGGCTGTTTTTGGTGCGTAAAGCTAAATTTGATTAAGTTTTGGTTGAAGATAAACAAAGGTTGAAAGTTATAAAAAATGGCAGATTTGGTTTTTGGCATTTTTCACCTGTCTGCGGCTTACCGTTTTAAAATCCGTCTTAGTATGTTAAACTAGGTTCCTAAGGGGACGTTTAGCCACTTGAATCGTTCAATTCCGTTGACGGATGCAAAAGTTATGCGCGTCCGAACTTTGGGCTGGTTTTCGGCCAAACCAAACCAATGGACCGTTTTAGTTGGAATTTCATGAGTGTAGTTAAGGAAGGTTATTTTTAGCTATTTGGTGAATTTTGAGATAAATACTGATGAGAGATTGGTTGTGTTTTAGGTTGAGGCTTTCTTTTGGCGAAGCTGTGCATCGAGCGAACTTAGGACACCAGGTAAGTAGTGTATGCATGTGTTTTGCCCAAGTGGGCCTACACTATAGAACTTTAGGGTTTATGTGATTGATTGTGGTGTGCGTGCGTATTGTTTGACATGCATCATATTTTAAAAAAAACGTGAACGAAAATAATTTTTAGCATGTTTTTATGTATGAGGTGAGACGTGTGGCGGTGGTACCGCGGATCCCGCTAGTGTGCGGGCCGGTGCTTCACCAGTCCCGGATCCTACTCGAGGGGTGGGCTGGCTGGGCCGTCATGCGGCGTGAATGTGTTGACGGTGAGGATATGGGCAGTGGTACCGCGAATCCTACTAGTGTGTCGGCCGGTGCAACACCAGTCGCGGATCCTACTCAAGGGGTGGGCCGACTGGGCTGTCGTGAAACGTGTGTGTGTGGCAACTGTGGCCCCGTGCTGGGGAGGCTGGGACAGGGGCGACGTGTCAGGGTGTAGAGTGGCGCGAAGTACACCCTTACCCTGATGTGGTTGCCGTGTGGTGATGCGTGTGTGTAGCTTGTAGGCCTCGTTGCTGGGGAGTCCGGGACGGTGGCAACGTATCAGGGTGTAGGGTGGCGTGCAGTTCCTCCTTACCTTGGTGCGGCTGCACTACACGTCACAGATGTGACAATATGAGTGTGAGTGTAGAGACTGCATGTGATAGGATTGCATTGTCGGCTTTTACTTTCATATCACATTACTTACTGAGCGTTAGGCTTATGTTGTGTGTTTTGTGGTGTAGGTGCTGACAATACTACTGGTGAGGCTCGAGTGCCTAGTCCAGAGGCGTAGGATGGTTGGCGGCGTGCGACCGCAGCACCAGATGGCGGATTTTTGTTAGAGCGACCCGATCCGTGGAGTTGGTAGGTTGTGACATGGTTGGTTTTGGAGGTTTTCTTTCTTTTGTGATGATTATGTACAGTCGATGAGATGAGGTGTATATGTGTCAGTGTATAGGTATACGGAGTGCGTGTGATTTTGGTGACGTACGCAGATATTTTTCATGTTAGAGTATGATATTACTCTATACTGGGGACTTTCCTCGTTTGTATTTGATGGATTTTCGTTGTCTTCATACTATGATTTGATTATGGTGATTTCTCTAGATGATGGATAGATAGATAGATACAGTTAGTTTTGGTGAGCTGTGTGCAGGGTTTTTAAATTTTGGTATAATCAGTTTTTTAGCCGTTACTCTGCCAAAATTTCGGGAGAGAGGTAGGGAGTTGAGGGAATATGGAATGGGTTGAGATGTGAGTAGTGAATCCTAGAGAAGGGTAGATGAGCGTGGGAGTGCAGCGTGATCGCGGGTGCACGGGGCACGCGACCATGTGGGTGCTCACGGGTCGTGCGGCGCCGAGTGAGGGCGTGCGCACGGACGTTCTGTACAGTGGCAGCGTGCGTGGGGCACGCGGCGCTGTGAGCGTGCACGAGACATAGTGACATGTAGTTGGCACGTGCGGCACTGCGAGACTGCGAGCGGAGTGTCGAAGTGGGGACGTGAGTGCGCGGTACCGGATTGTGTAGTTCGAGGGGTGCGTTGGATTCTTTCCTTAGATTCCAAGTCTTACCGTTTTATCTTAAACTGTTTTAAATGGGTTTCTTTTCCGCTGCGTATTTTTATATTAAAGATTTCGTGTTCCCTCTTCGGGACGGAAGTAGTTTTCGAATCGAGTCGAAAATTTTTCATACTCACAAATGTTCTTTTGAAAATGAAAGGGGTATTAAATTGAGTGAGTTATGTCAAGTGTTAGTGTACGTGTGGTGTGTAGTTGCACTGTAGCGCACCGGGAACGCGGGGTTTCTCGGGGGCTGTTACAGCGCTCGTGGATGGTTCAGCCCGCTGTTGGGGCGTTTTGACCAGAGCAGGGGTATGTAAGGGAGTTTAGTTTATTTGAGTTTAGTCAAATTTTGTCTAAGTCGTTTTGAGGTTTTTTGAGTCGATGGGAGTCATGTGGATGTATAGACGGGTTTCAAACATTAGTAGTCGTTTTTATATGTAAATAATGATTTTAAGTTGATGGAAAAGTAAAGTTGTGTTATTTTGGTGTTGAGTCAAAAGTTCAACTATTTTTGAAGGATTTAAGGTTTTAAAACAGATTTTGTGAAGGAAGTGTCGACCTGCGCTAGAAAGTGTCAACCGCTCAGTGTAAAAACAAGTGCAGAGTGTCGACCTGTATGTAAAGAGGTCGACCTACTCGGACAAAGAGGGAGAATGTGTTGACCAGTATATACAAGTGTCAACCGGTAGTGTAAAATAAACAGAAGTGTCGACCTCAAGGATCGACCAATGCGTACAAAGAATAATGAAGTGTCGACCGGTGCATGCAGGTGTCGACCGGTAGTGTAAAATAGACGGAAGTGTCGACTTCAAGGATCGACCGACACGGGCAGTGACTAATGAAGTGTCGATCGATCTTCACAAGTGTTAACCAGTTAGCGTGAGGAGAAGAGAAGTGTCGACCGATAGTGTCGACCGGTGAAAACAGAAGCAAAACAAATGTCGACTGGTGTTTACCGGGTTGATCGAAAATGATTTTTTTTATGTTTAGAAAACTCGAATTTTATTTAAACTGGTATTTATTAAAGTCTTCCGCTGCGATGATTTTAAAAATTTTCAAAAACATCATTATAAGTCGAGCAACAAAAGTTTTAAATTTTTACACGAATTTTACTCGAGCGTATTTGAGTGTGTAGTAATAGTGAGCTTACAGAAAATTGCGTGGTTTTAGGGTCGCTACAGGATATGGTGTTAGAGCGAGAGAGAGCGGACCAGAAATCGGCGAGTCAGTTTTTGAGTCACTACAGAGATGGTATCAGAGCCAAATGGTCAAACCGTTAAAATGATTACCTAACAGCGTCGATCGCCGCACGACGTGCTTCGACAACTGTAAGTGTTTAAGTTGAGCTTTAGTAGTAGATTCTTATGAGAGTGACTAACCTTTGTACAGGAAATTAGCCAACATGTCTAGACGACCAGTACGTTCGAGGATACTGAGAGAGACAATTGATTTAAGAAATAAGAATGATCTGATGATGAGTAGACAGCTCACAGAGTTAAAGAACAGACAGTCCCGGCAGTTAGTAATACTATGGACAGAGAAGGGAATGAGAATTCATGCCTCATCCCGATTAACGGCCAAAGTGGAGAGAGGTTTATTAGTAGAGAGAGTCATAGGAATTCGGGTTCAAGTACCTTTGTTCGTTGAAGTGGAGAGGAAATTGGAAATAGCACTATGTGCAAGATTAACGTTAAAGATGAGCACCACCGTAGGGAGAAGTGACTAGTGCATGGGTTTCCATAAGAATGGAGATGGTTAGATCCATCATTTACTAAAAGTTTAAATTCTATAGAACAAAAGTTGGGGGATTAGAGTATATGTTCTTGGATTCGACATTTAGGATCGAATAGTGATTACTAAGTGAACTTTAACACCCCGTATTTTCGCGATACCGATTTTCAGGTTGTCAGTACGATAAACTGCAAGATTCGGATCGGAATGTAGAGCGGAAAATTTGTAAGGTTAGGTGGGGAATTATTTAGAGGTTAATGTTGGGTAGAAAATTTTAGTAATACGACCGGAAATGGTTTGGATAGCCGTTGGATTAAAAGATTAAATTGTGAAGATGAAATAGTAATTAGATTGTTATTATTATTATTTTGTTTTTAAAATATTAATAGAGAGGAGAGGGATTCGCAGGAAACCCTCTCCCCCTTCTATGTTATCCCTCTTCACCGCCCACCACCGCGTGAGCCACTTCGATCCTCTCCTTCCCGCAACATTCTGCCGGTGATTGTTTGTAGTTTTCTCCTCCATTTCAACAGTTCAAGGTAAGTTTAAGTAGTTTATGGTTCAATGTTGGTTTAGTGTTGGAGTTGAGGAGAAATTTGGTGGATAGAGATTTAGGCACCCAATATTGATTGTTGTGGGTTATTGAGGATAAATGTTATGGATTGGTGAGAAAATTGTTGAGTGTTGCTGAAAGAACGAGAATATAGGATTTTAAGCACAAAAACGAAACTGTTTTTGAATTTTTGACCTAGCTATGGATATTCGTTTTAGAAAACCTTTTTGATGTGTTAAACTATGCTATGTTTGGAGCGTTTGGGCACTGGAATCGAGTGATTCCGATAACCGACGCAAAAATTATGCGCGTCAGAAGTTAGGTTGGTTTTTGAGCCGAGATAAGTTAGTGAGCGATTTTGGTGAGTTCGTGAAGTATTGAGTTAGTATGGTGATTTTCGTGCGTAAGTAGAGTAGTGGGATGAATTTTGACGGAAAGCCGGTTTTGTTGTAGGTTGAGCAGATTTCAGGTGAAACAAGCACCACGAAAAACTTAGACGCCAGGTAAGTAGTATATGCATGTGTTTTGCCTAGGTGGGCCTACACCGAGGAACGTTAGGTTTATGATGGTTGATTATGGTGTATGTGTGTTGTTTGACATGCATCATGTTTTTGAAACAGGAACGAAAATGAATTTGAACATAATTTTATGTGCGAGTGTGAAGTGCGAAGTATGGTGGCGAGGATGATATGAGTGTGGGCAGCTAGGCCCCGTTGCTGGAGAAATCAGGACGGTGGCGACGTGCGCACACCACCCCCTGATGTGGCGAGTGCGTCCAGCATCACCTTGGGATGGCTGCTGCGGCGTGCGTGTGGTGGTGTGCAACTATGACCTAGTTGTTGGAGGAACTGAGACGATGGCGCGTGCTAGGGGTGGTGTGGCGAGTGCGTCCAGCCTCACCCTGGAATGATTGCGGTGCATAAAGTGACGTGTGGGAACGGTTTGAGGGCCTCATTGCTGGAGAAACCGGGACGATGGCGATGTGCCCGGGTGTGAGATGGCGAGAGAGTCCAGATTCATCATGGTGCAGCCGTACCAAGCGGCACAGATTGTGACAACATGAGTGGGAACGTAGAGACTGCATGTGATAGGATTGTATTGTCGTTTTACGTTTCATATTGCACTGCTTACTAAGCGTTCGCCTTATGTTGTGTGTTCTGTGGTGTAGGTGCAGAGTTTCCAGCAGGTGAGTTGTCAGAGCCTAGATAGGACGAGTAGGCGGTTGGTGGTGTACTACCATGTGCCGGCAGGTGGAGCTTGTCGCAGTGGCCAGACCCGTAAAGTGAAGCCCAGAGGTAGTTTGTCTGGGAGTTGTGTCTTTGTGAGGTCTAAGTCGAGTGTTCAAGTTTTGAAGCATAAATGGGTGTGGATGTTATTAGTCGGGATTGATGTATAGGTGCATTTTTAAATTATTTGAAAGAGTTTAATTGAATTATTCAAATTTTGAATCGGTATTTTTAATCATGGAAGTTTTTGTGTCCGTTTTCTGTTGGAATTGCTGTTATTTTTTTAGGCTGCTAGTGCAAAGGGTCAACCGAAGTCCATAGGTGTCGATCGGTTAGTGTAAATTGGAAGTTGAGATTCGACCGTGGGGTTCGATCTGTGCCGGCAGAGAGCAATGAGGTGTCGACCGGCGACCATGGGTGTCGACCAGTTAGTGTAAAATCAGTGAAGGTGTCGACCGCGGGGTTTGACCTGCGCGGGCAGAGAGGATCAAGGTGCGACCTGTGAAAGCAGGTGTCGACCGCTTTCTGAGATGAGTGTAGCAGTGTCAACCGGTGCTATCAATGTCGACCGATGAAAAGACCCCAGAAAAACAGTGTCGACCGACGTTTACCATGGTCGACTGATAAAAAACCCTGCGGCGACCCAAGTGTCGACCGGCGCTTGCAAGTGTCGACCGGTCTCTTTATTTTATGTTTTGAAAAGTGAATTTTATTTAAATTGGTTTTAAATTGAGTTTTCGCAGTGGCGTTCTTAAATAGTTTTCAAAGAGTACTGATTTAAGTCGAGAAACGTAAATTTTAAATTTTATACGAATTCCGTTGAGCTAAGAAGCGAGTGTACGGTTAACAACCCGGGTTCGGGGACGACTCGGAGGCGTTATAGATGTGGAGTAGGAGCAGTGAATGAACCGAAAACGGCTAGGTTTTTGGGGCGTTACAATTATGGTATCAGAGTCTTTGGCCAACTGGAAGTGTGGCCGACGAGGATGTATGGCTACTCAGAGGAAGGGTGAGATTGTGAAGGCAACAAGGACTGGTACAATTCTCACACCGCTTGTGGGAAAGGTATAAGGGACGGGTAATAGGTGAGAAGAGGGTGTGTTACGAGTGTAGAAGGCACGTGGTCGACGTCGTTTGATGGATCTCTTAATACCACCAGCCGATGCGTAGGAGTGCTCCACCAACTGTAAGTATTTCTTATAGCCCTCGTAGTTTTGTTTGGACTCACTAGATGTGGTGGTGTACAGGTTTAGCATTATGGTTAGAGTGACGCATAAAGCTGTAGGCGACATAGATGACGTCGTTAGACAACTTACCGAGTTTGTCAACCGCCAATCACAGCAGCTAGAGCGGTTCATGAGTAGAAAAAACCAGGGCCAGTCAAGTGCCCACACTTCGACGGATCGTGCGGGTGATAGGTTGCAAAAGCTCAGACCCCCAGTGTTCGACGGATCATCTTCGAACCCACTCAGTGCTGAGTGGTGGATTCGAACTATGGAAGACATGATGGATTATCCCAAAGTACATGAGCTGGACAGGGTATCCAGTGCGGCATTCTACCTTACCAAGGACGTCCGATTTTGGTGGAATTCGGTGAAGGCGACCACCAATGTGAAGTCCATGACTTGGGAGGAATTTAAAACGACGTTCTTCGGAAAGTATTTTAGCCACTCAGTCAGAACCCAAAAGATGGTAGAGTTTGCCAAGTTGAGGCAGACAGATACCGTGGCCGAATATGTGAGACAGTTCGAGGCACTATCTCGGTTTGCTAGTTATCTGGTGAGCCCAAACGAGAACAAAGTACACCAATTTGTGCAGAGCCTGAAGCCGGACATATATATGGGTATGCGGATAGCTAGAACACGAGAGGTGCCTTACGAGGAAGTGGTGGTGAAAGCGTTGGACATTGAGGAGGCTAGGACGAAGCTTCCTAGTTACAAAGAGCTACCTAAAGAACAGCCTAGAAGATATTTCAAAGAACTGTTAGTGTAATCGAGCGGCGAGTCGTCATCTCAGCGAAAGGGCTTGAAGAGCTCCAGTGACAGTTTTAGCAGTCAAGGAGCAACAAGCAACCTCAGGGACCAGTACAGTTTCCAGTATGCCCTAAGTGCCAAAGGAGTCACCCTGGTGAGTGCATGGTGGGTACAGGGCGATGCTACAATTGTGGCGAGGCGGGCCATATGTCCAAAGATTGTCAGAAACCACGACAGAATCGTTGCTTCAACTGCAATGAGGTAAGGCATTTTGCTAGTAGTTGCCCGAATTTGATCAAGGCCCTAGCGAGAGTGGCACCAAGAGTCTTTGCCCTCATTGAGCCGAACGATGCCACCAAGCCGTCGGTGATTTCAGGTAGTATTCGTATTTCGAGCATGGCAGCTTATACATTTGTCGATACGGGTGCTACTCACTCGTTTATGTCTACTGCCTTCGTGATCAAGGCAAATCTGGTGCCCAGCTACTCTGGGCAGTTCTATGATGTATTGTTGCCGTCGGGGGAGCGCCTATACTTAGATTAAGTGGTACAAGGTGATATTGTGACAGTGGGAGAAAAACGGTCGTATGCTGATCTGATCATACTCAACATGAAGGGGTATGAGGCTATTTTAGGGATGGATTGGCTGTCTAGGCACTATACTGCAATTGATTGCAGGACCAAAGAGATCCACTTTCAGCTCCTGAGTGGAGAGAGTTGCTACTTCAGGACGGGGAAGGGTTTGAGTAGGATTTCAATAGTGTCGTCTATAAAAGCCTAACAGTTGTTACGAGGTGGATCCCTGGGCTTCTTGTCTAATGTCATACACGTGCAGTTTTAGGGCAAGGCTCAACTCCAGGACATCCTTATTGTGCAGGATTTTTCGTGGGTATTTCTTGAGAATTTGCCAGGTCTGCCCCCTGACAGGGAAATTGAGTTCGTTATCGATGTATACCCTGGAGCCGAGCCAGTATGCAAGAACTCGTACAGGTTTACGCCTACTGAGTTGAAAGAGTTAAGGGCACAATTAAAGAAGTTGACGAGTAAAGGCTTCATACGCCCCAACTTTTCGCCGTGGGGTGCACCGGTGCTTTTTGTTAAAAAGAAGAACGGATCTCTACGCATGTGTGTTGACTACAGGGAACTGAACAAGTTGACGGTGAATAATAAGTACCCGTTGCCAAGGATAGATGACCTGTTTGATCAACTTCAGGGGGCACGGGTGTTCTCTAAAATTGATTTGAGATCCGGCTATTATCAATTGAAGGTTAGGGAGGAAGATGTCCCGAAGACAACTTTCCAGACGCGGCACGAACACTATGAGTTTTTAGTGATGTTGTTCGTACTGACTAATGCCCCAGCTGCCTTTATGGACCTGATGAACCAAGTATTCAGGGAGCAACTGGATAGATTCGTGATAGAATTCATTGATGACATCCAAATATACTCTCGGAGTGAAGATGATCACAGAGAGCACTTGAGAATCGTGCTGACGACTTTGGGCAGCACCGACTATATGCTAAGTTCTCTAAGTGTGAATTTTGGCTGGATAGGATCAAATTTTTGGGGCATGTTATCTCTCGTGATGGTATTTCCGTAGACCCGGCAAAGGTTCAGTCTGTGAAGGAATGGCCACGACCAACCAATGCCAGCGAGATACGCAGTTTCTAGAGCTGGCAGGATATTACCGGAGGTTCATTGAGAGATTTTCCAAGATCGCAACCCCTTTAACTCGATTAACCAAGAAGAACATGATGTATAGTTGGTCTGATGAGTACGAGGACAGCTTTCAGATGTTGAAGCAGAGGTTGACTATAGCCCCTTTGCTAGTGCTGCCGGTAGAGAGGGAGAAATTCAGCATTTATTGCGATACCTCCAGGGTAGGCTTGAATTGCGTGCTGATGCAGAATGGAAGGGTGATTGTCTATGCTTCAAGGCAACTAAAGTCCTACGAGTAGAATTATCCCACGCATGACTTGGAGTTGGCAGCGGTGGTCTTCGCACATAAGATCTTGAGGCATTATTTATATGGATAATAATATGAAATCTTCTTGGACCACCAGAGTTTGAAGTACATATTCACGCAGAAGGAGCTAAACTTGAGACAAAGGAGGTGGCTTGAGCTGGTTAAGGACTACGACCTGAAAATCAAGTATCATCCGGGCAAAGCAAACGTGGTAGCAGAAGCCTTGAGCCGAGTGTCGACTTCGATGTCTGCTATGATTTTAGCAATGCATACCGAGCTAAAAATTGAAGTACAAGAGTTCGGCCTAGAAGTGATCTCCGATTTGGCAGCCACCCTGTCGGCAATGTCGTGAAGGCCGACCATCCTGGACAGAATTAAGCAGGCTCAAGAGTCTGACCCCGAGTGCAGCGGACTGAAGGCAGGTATGGAGGCCAATACTAGCACTGAGCTCAGCTATTTGGAGGATGGGATTCTAAAGTTCCGAGATAGGTGGTATGTCCCAAATAATGAGCAGCTGAAAAGAGAAATATTGTCCGAGGCTCACTCGTCTCCCTACTCTGTGTATCCTGGAAGCACTAAGATGTACAGAGATTTAAAACAACACTATTAGTGGCCCAATATGAAGCAGGAGATAGCCAAGTACGTTGAGACTTGTGTGGTATGCCAACAGGTAAAGGCAGAGCATCAGAGGTCGTCGGGGACGCTTCAGCCATTACCCATACCTGAACAGAAGTGGCAGCGGGTCACTATGGATTTTGTGGTCGGACTGCCAAAGACTGCTAAGGACCACGATGCAATTTGAGTGATTGTAGACAGACTAACAAAGTCGTCTCACTTTTTACCGGTGAAAATGACTTACTCGATGGATCAGTTTGCTCAATTGTACATGCAAGAGAGTAAGACTTCATGGGGTCCCAGTGTCGATAGTGTCAGACCGAGACCCCAGGTTTACGTCTACGTTTTGGAGGAGTCTGCATAAGGCCATGGGTACCAAGTTGGAATTCAACACGGCCTTCCACCCTCAGACCGACGGACAATCAGAGCAAACTATAGAGATATTGGAAGACATGCTTAGACTTTGTGTGTTGGAGTTCCAAGCAGCTTGGAACAGGTTCTTACCGATGGTAGAATTCTCATATATGAATAGTTTCCAGTCTACCATTGGCATGGTGCCAAACGAGGCTTTGTATGGGAGAAAGTGTAGGTAGCCATTGTATTGGGACGAGGTTGGAGAAGCAAGACTTATAGGCCAAGAAATACTACAACAGATGGTTGACAAGATTCTTATTATAAAGAAGAGGGTCGAGACAGCTCAGAGTTGGCAAAAGAGCTATACCGATCGGAGGAGGCGAGAACTGGAGTTTGGCGTGGGAGATGAGGTGTTTCTGAAGATCTCCCCGTTCAAGTGAGTGGTCAGGTTCGGGAAGCGATGGAAGCTCAACCCTCGTTTTATTGGATCGTTCCCTGTTGCAGAAAGGATTGGGAAGACCGCCTACAAGCTTCAACTGCCTTCATCGATGGATGTCATACATAATGTCTTAAATGTCTCCATGCTGAGCAAGTGCATGTGTGGTCCTTCTCAGGTGGTTGCACAGCAAGATATAGAGATACAGTCGACGCTATCTTACGAGGAGAAGCCAGTGGCCATACTAGGATCAGCGGTGAAAGTGTTGCGGAACATGAAGATTCCCTTGGTCAAAATTTTACTGCGCAATCACAATGTCGAGTAGACCACTTGGGAAAGGCGGCAGGACATGGACCAAAAGTACCTAGAGCTATTTGGTACGTAAATTTTGTGGACAAAATTCTTTTAAGGAGGGGAAGATGTAACACCCCGTATTTTTGTGGTACCGATTTTTGGGTTGTCAGGACGATAAACTACGAGATTCGGGTCCGAATGAAAAGCAAAAAATTTGTAAGGTTAGGTGGGGAATTATTTCGAGCTTAATGGTGGAGAGAAAATTTTAAAAATCTGACCGGAAGTGGTTTGGATAGCCGTTGGATTAAAAAATCAAAGTCTGAGGGTGAAATAGTAATTAGATGATTATTATTGTTATTATTATTTTAAATTTATTAGAGAGGAGAAGGATTCGCAGGAAATCCTAACCCCCTTCTTTCCCCAAACCACCCCC
>CM039517.1:13993387-14035539 GCA_022433055.1 Begonia peltatifolia | reverse complement strand
TCTTCCCGCAACGTTTTGCCGACGATTGTTTGTAGTTTTCTCCTCCATTTCAACAGTTTAAGGTAAGTTTAATTAGTTTATGGTTCAATGTTAGTTTAGTGTTGGAGTTGAGGAGAAATTTGGTGGATAGAGATTTAGGGTTTTAGGGTTAGAGTGTTTATGGGTATAATATTGATTGTTCTGGGTTATTGAGGATAAATGTGATGGATTGGTGAGAAAATTGTTGAGTGTTGCTGAAAATCCGAGAATGTAAGATTTTAAGCACAAAAAGAGACTACTTTTGAATTTTTGACCTAGCTAAAGACATTCATTTTAGAAACCCTTTTTTATGTGTTAAACTAGGCTATGATTGTAGCGTTTGGCCCCTAGAATCGAGTGATTCTGATAACTGACGCAAAATTTATGCGCGTCGAACGTTAGGTTGGTTTTTGAGCCGAGATAGGTTAGTGAGCAATTTTGGTGAGTTCATGAATTACTGAGCTAATATGGTGATTTTAGTGCATAAGTAGGGTAGTGGGATGAATTTTTACGGGAAGCCGGTTTTGTTGTAGGTTGAGCAAATTTCAGGTGAAACAAGCACCACGAAGAGCTAGGACGCCAGGTAACTAGTGTATCCATGTATTTTGCCCAGGTGAACCTACACCGAAGAACGTTGGTTTGTGATGGTTGATTGTGATGTGCGTGTGTTGTTTGACATGCATCATGTTTTTGAAACGGGAACGAAAATGAATTTGAGCATGGTTTTATGTGCGAGTGTGAAGTGCGAAGTGTGGTAGTGAGGACGATGTGTGTGTGGGCTGCTAGTCCCCGTTGTTGGAGAAATCAAGACGGTGGCGACATGCTGGGGTGTGGTGTGGCAAATGCATCCAGCTTCACCTTGGGATGGCTGCTACGGCGTGCGTGTGGTGGTGTGCAACTATGGCCTCATTGTTGGAGGAACTAGGACGATGGCGACGTGCCAGCGGGTGGTGTGGCGAGTGCGTCCAGCCTCACCCTGGAATGGTTGCAGTGCGTAGAGTGACGCGTGGGTACAGTTTGAGGGCCTCATTGCTGAAGAAACCGGGACGATGGCAATGTGCCCGAGTGTGAGGTGATGAGAGAATCCAGCCTCATCAAGGTACAGTCGTACCACGCGGCACCAGTTTTGACAACATGAGCGAGAACGTTAAGACTGCATATGATAGGATTGCATTGTCGTTTTACGTTTCATATTGCACTGCTTACTGAGCATTCAGCTTATGTTGTGTGTTCCGTGGTGTAGGTGTAGAGTTTCCAGCGGGTGAGTTGCCAGAGCCTAGACAGGATGAGTAGGCGATTGGTGGCGTACTACTGTGTGCCGGTAGGTGGAGCTTGTTGTGGCAGCCCGACCCGTGGAGTGAAGCCCGGAGGTAGGTTGTCTAGAAGTTATGTTTTTGTGAGGTCTATGTCGAGTGTATATGTTTTGAGCATAGATGGGTGTGGATGTGTTAGTCGGGATTGATGTATAGGTGCATTTTTAAACTATTTGAAAGAGTTTAATTGAATTATTCGGGTTTTGAATCGGTAGTTTTAATCGTGGAAGTTTTCGTGTCCATTTTCTGTAGGAACTGCTGTTATTTTGTAGGCTGGTGGTGCAAAGTGTCGACTGAAGTCCATAGGTGTCGACCGGTTAGTGTAAATTGGAAGGTGAGTGTCGACTGCGGGGTTCGACCTGTGCCGGTAGAGAGCAATGAGTTGTCAACCGGAGACCGTAGGTGTCGACCGGTTAGTGTAAAATCAGTGAGGGTGTTGACCGCGGGGTTCGACCTGCGCGGTTAGAAAGGATCAAGGTGTCGACCTGTGAAAGCAGGTGTCGACCGCTCTCTGAGATGAGTATAGCAGTGTCGACCGGTGCTCTCAGTGTCGACCGATGAAAATACCCAAGAGAAACGTAGTGTAAACCGGCGTTTACCAGGGTCGACCGATGGAAAAATCCGAGACGACCCAAATGTCAACCGGCGTTTGCAAGTGTCTACCGATTTCTTTATTTTATGTTTTGAAAAGTGAATTTTATTTAAACTGGTTTTAAATTGAGTTTTCACTACGGCATTCTTAAATAGTTTTCAAAGAGTACTGATTTAAGTCAAGAAACACAAGTTTTAAATTTTATACGAATTCCGTCGAGCTGAGAAGCAAGTGTACGGTTAACGACCACGGTTCGGGAACGACTCGGAGGCGTTATAGATGTGGAGTCGGAGCAGTAAACGAACCGCAAACGGATAGGTTTTCACGGCATTACATGAACGTGTTGACCGAATCTCAAGTTATAGATTTTTGGAGATTAATTCTATTGTGAATCAAAATAGAAGTTACGATAATAGAAATTGATGAGAGAGAACTTAAGGTAGGAATTTGAGGTCAAAGTTAAAAATTAAGGTTGTGCGACGTAAGCGCAAAGCTCATATTCAAGGTGGTACATAGGGTAACTTTTATTGTGGAACAATAAGGATCAGTAGTAATTGAGAAACTTAGTTTATGAAATTTGAGAACTTACGCCGTAGAGTTAAGTTGACGGAATTAAGTGTGGAACTAGATTTAAATATTTAATTTAGACAAGCGTAGTCTGACGAAATGAAGTAACTGACTTTGAATAAAGAGCTATGGAAATGTCAAGGACATTAAGGCATCAAGGAACCTCGAGGTGAAACTCGTCTCCGAATGGTTAGAAGAATGACTAGACAGTTAAGGGAGAATATGAAATTAGATTTTTATTATTGAAATATTGAGATTAATAGTGTTGTTGTGAGTAGAAAGAGAACACAAGTGTGAGAATTAATGGGACGAGCTGCTAGCTTTCAGGTACGAGATATCTACCCTAGTCATTACGGATGCATAGCCCATTTTAATTTGTATAAAGGAATTCAAGTACCTGATAGCAATTGGACACGGGACGTATACTGTTAGAAAGGTTACATACCATCCACCGTTTATTCTGAGAATCCTTACCGCCGGGTGGGCCAGAAGATGGTTAAAACTCCACGGATCTTGGGGTTGACCTGGGCCGGAGGGACATATGTTATGTTTACCATGCCTAACCCCTGACGCGCCCACTTAACCACCATGTCACTTGAACCATAAGTAATGAAATGAAAGTACATGTTTTCAAGAAAAGTACGCATGCATGAACATTTACTGCATTTATATATTCTTACTGAGCTCTAGGCTCATTAGTTTAAACTTTGATGATGTAGGTGAAGAGTTAACAAGTGAGGACTTCGAGCCTCAAGTCAATAAGTAGCGCGGTTGGTCGAACGAACTCATGAAGACGTGTTCGCGGCAATTAGGCGACCATTTTGACCCGTGGGTGATGTTCTAAAGGTTTTTCGTTAGGTTTTAAAATCTATGAGTATGACATATAGTTAGGAATTCTATTTGTTTTAAGAACTACTGGAAATTGTTGGATTTTGTTTTATGTGAATGGATATCGTTAGGTAATGGTATAGGCACATGTTAGCGTTAGTAGGGAAGGAAAAGTTGAAGGAGACTGGTTGGAGTTGCTCTGAGGTGTTAAGTGTTATTAGGAGTGAATTGGAGAGTAGAAGAGATAGTAAAGTCTGGTAAGAATGGCATTCTGCCTTAAAGTGTCGACCTAATTGAACAAGTGTCGACCGGTTAGTGTAAATGTATGTTTCAGAACATTCAGAGTGAACTGAGGTTACATGTTTAGAGGTCGATCAAACTCCGTAAGTGTTGACTGTGATGGTCGACCTACTCAGACAGAAAGGAATCAGGTGTCGACCTGTGTCCCCAAGTGTCGACCGCTTAGTAGAAAATGTCACCAGAGTGTCGACCTACATGCTTGGGGGTCGACCAAACTTTAAAAGTGTCGACCACGAGGATCGACCTACTCAGAAAGAGAGAAATCAAGTGTCGACCGGTGTATGTAGGTATCGACCAGTCTGTTCAAAACTTTTTAAGGTGTCGACTGGTGCTCGCAAGTGTCGACCGGAAGTTTGCTTTACTGTTTTAAAAACTAAAATTGATTAGTATCTTGTATAACAAGTTTTTCACGCACGATTGTATTCCGCTGTCAAGTTTTACATTCATGCTTATGTCATATTAAGGGAATGAATTAATTTTAAGGAAAAATTTTTTTCACGAAGTTTTACGAGAAAGTTAAGTTAGTAACGATCGAGCTACAGGTCCTTACATCCAGTTAGCAAGCCATATACGAAGTACAAACTACTAAGGATGCCAGGTAAGTAGTGTAAGTAGTGCACTAGCTGTTTTGCCTTCGAGTCTGCATCACAGTTCGTTAGGATGCATGCATGTCTATTTTATATTATGCTTTCGTGATTATGCATCATGGTTTTAAAATACGAGAACGAAACGAAAATGAATTTCCATGTTTTTATGAAATAAAACAGTAAGTTGAGATGAGATGAACAAAACGAGAAGATAATAAAGGTAGGGTTGAGTGGCCTTGTCCCTAGAGGTACACCGCGAGGTGTATCACTTCTTCCTCTGTTTTACGTGGTGGCCTTGTCCCGAGAGATGTACTGCGAGGTGTGTCACTTTACTAGATCGAGGTTGGTCTTGTCCAGAGAGATGGATCGCGAGGTATGTCACCTTGATCTAGCACGTAAAGAAGAAACCAGTAATAAGAAGATAAAGAAGATGTAAGAAAGAGACGAAAACGAAAGTAGAGACGAAATTGTAGAAACTGCATATGTTAGCTTGTGTTTACATTGTTATGTTTTTATGCATTACTTACTTAGAATTAGGCTAATAGATGAGTTCTTTGATGTAGGTGGTAACGCTATAGCTGGTGAGTACTCATAGCGTGCCCAGAACTAGGAGGCAGTTGGAGGAGTGCACTCGTGGACGGTCTGGTCAGCTGTTGGGGCGTTTTGACCAGGGCGGAGGTATGTAAGATAGTTTAATTAATTCTAGTGTAGTAGAAACCGCTTTGAGTCGTTTTGAGTTATTTTGAGTCGATTGGAGTCATGTGGACATATAAATGCATTTCAAACTTTAGCAATCGTTTTTCCATCTAAATAATGATTTTGAGTTGATGGAAAATGGTACATTTTGTTATTTTATTGTCGAGTCGAATTTTGGTGATTTCCTTGAAGGATTTAAGGTTTTAAAACAGATTTTGTGAAGTAAGTGTCAACGTGTGCCCGAAAGTGTCAACCGCTCAGTTTAAAAACGAGTGCGGAGTGTCGACCTGTATGTAAAGAGGTCGACCAAACTCCGTAGGTGTCGACCACTTGGGTTGACCTACTCGAACATAGAGAAATAAGGTGTCAACCGGTGCATGCAAGTGTCGACTGATAGTGAAAAATTTGATGGAAGTGTCAACCAGTATTTACTGTTGTCGACCGAAGGTGATTTTTATGTTTAGAAAACTCGAATCCTATTTAAACTGATTTTAAACTCAAGTCTTCCGCTACGACATTTTTAAATGTTTTCAAAGGTGCGTTTTAAGTCGAGGAACAAAGTTTTAAATTTTTATACGAATCTTATCCGAGTAAGTCTGAGTGGGTAGTAGTAGTAGAGGGAGAGCATACCAGAAATTGGTGAGTAGGTTTTCGGGTCGCTACAGAGATGGTATCAGAGCAGTAGTAAACGTACCAGAAACCTATAGTTGGATTTTCGGGTCGCTACAATTGGTGCATGCAAGTGTCGACCAGTAGTGTAAAATAGACGGAAGTGTCGACCTCAAGGATCAACCGACGCGAGCGGTGAGTAATGAAGTGTCAACCGGTGTTCACAAGTATCGACCGGTTAGCGTGAGAAGAAGAGAGGTGTCGACCGATAGGGTCGACCGGTGAAAACAGAGGCAAAACAAGTGTCAACCGGTGTTTACCGGGGTCGACCGAAAATGATTTTTTTTATGTTTAGAAAACTCGAATTTTATTTAAACTGATCTTTATTAAATTCTTCTGCTGCGATGATTTTAAACATTTTCAAAAACACTGTTTTAAGTCGAGTAACAAAAGTTTTAGATTTTTACACTAATTTTACTGGAGTGTGTAGTAGTAGTGAGCGTACCGAAAATCCCTTGGGTTTTCGGGTCGCTACAGAACATGGTGTCAGAGCGAGACAGAGAGCGGACCAGAAATCGGCGAGTCGATTTTTGACTCGCTACAAAGAATCATCTATTTTTGTGCATAGTATTCAACTCAAGAGAAAATGAGAAAGAATAGAGAAAAAAGAGAAAGAATAGAGAAAAAGGAGAAATAAGAGAGGAAAAAAGGAAGAAAAAGTGGAATTTTAGACTTTTTTCGCTAAGAAAAATTACTCAGCTTGGCGATGCAAGCCAAGCCTCGCTAATGCCGTATTTCACCTACAAAATAGAATCAGTTAAAAACAAGTAGCTTGGCTAGACCGAGAAAGTAGCAAAATGAATAGAAAAGATGAACAAGTAAATGAAGTTCAAATGAGATGAAATTTTAAGGGTAACTCTATTTAGGAGTTAGGAGAATCCCTCAAAGTATCAAAACAAAATATGAAATGGAAATGAAGTTATGCAAATAAACCCAAATGTTGTCCGATGAGCAAACGTTAGAGCTCTCGGCAAATAATCTTCCATAGAAGATTCACAGCAAGGGAGAACCAGTTAATGGCCACTTTCTCTTGTTACCAACTCTTCAAGAGTTGAGAGAAAAGTGGAACAATCACTCAACATGCAACCTTGATCATGTGAGCTTGGTAGGAGGCGCACTCCTCTCGGTTTCATTAAACTGAAGCTTACTTAGAAGCTTCTCTCTTTTTTGGTTTTCTTCTTCAACAAAAGAGCTGTTTTCATTCAACCAAAATCAATCCTTATAATCACCAATAACCATGCTATATATAGACCGAAGGTGGCCAGAGGGTGTGACTTAAAGTGGAGCTTCAAGAACCATTGATTTGGCTCGGTTATGAGCGGCCAAGATGGCTTCTAGTGATTCACTTGGATGCTTGAGTTGGCAGCAACTTCTTGAGCTATTGGTTGGTGAAAACCATGTCATTTTCCCAAAGAGGTATGCTGCTAAGAAGTGTCCAAGAAATCAAGTTTGGCCAAAAGAGGAATATGGTCCCCTCCCTTTTGGTGCACAATTCAGCCACCTCCTTTTGGTGTGGTCGAGCACTCCATTTGGATACATGTTTTCTCACTTGTAACCAACAATTTCCAAACCACCACCTATCCTAACATTTATCTAATCCTATGCCTAATCATGCATGCAATTAATTAAAATTATATCAAGGCCAACGTTTGCCATAAAAATACAAATGACTAAGTGTTTTCCAAAACATAAACATAAAGCTGCTCAATTATAAATTTTCATTAAGGGAAGACAAATTCCCTTTTTGATCTTGATGAGCTTTCTGCTCTCAAGACTTCCATGCCATGATTGCTCCTTGTGCTTAAACTTCTACTCCAAGCCTTCAACGAAGTCTTTACCTACAACAGAAATAAAGTTGTAAGCAATTAAGTTATGTAAAGTTTGGGCCTTGGTTTGGGATTAAATGAGAGAGCCTTGGGGCACATCATTTGGGAGGCAATTCTATAGGACTAAAAATCAGTTCATTATGTGAATATTTCGTGGGAGAGAACTTTCAATAAGTAAGTAAATCCTACATTTAGAATAATTAATTGAAATTGCATTGTTTAGTGGAGATATATATAAATTATGTCCTTGGTTCTGGTTAGACTTAGAATTTTGATTATGGATTGAAGTCATTAAATGGATGTTGTTTTGATGTGAAATAAATGGTGTTTTATAAAAAGATTTATGTTTTCAAATTGTATTGTGATATTAAAAATGAATGTTTTGAAAACATTGTTTTAAATTAATGTAATATGCTGATTTTCAAAATAATTTGCATAGGTGAGTTATATGGTTTTAAATGTACGTAGCATTGACTTTATAAAATGTGTTAAAAAGCATACATTTGAGGAAAAAAGAGAGTTGGCAATCTTGGTAGCACATGAATCCATTTGTTGGACTTATCTCTTCGTGTGCAATATATATGACTATGAAAATGAGAAGTAGATAAACTTAATGTTCCCTTGGGTTGAAAATCCCTAAATCTCGATAGGAAATAATGCATAGAGTCATACAGCCCTGCCGGAGAAAGTCCAAGAACGTGTAGAGTTGTGTGATGGTTATACATGTTGGAATTAGAGTGTATGCATTTTTAACATAAACATTTGGTTATTAAAATATGCATTAGAGTTTTCTTGAAAAAATTGTTTTCATCATGCAAAGTTCATTCTATTTGCATTAGATTTATTTGAGGAAAATGATTTTAAAGAATAGTTGAGTGATTTCAAAATATTGATTTCGCGCAAACATAATTTTATAGCATTTGTATGGCTTTCAAAATAAAATGATTTTCAAATAATTCTCGTAGTAGAAGATACTGATTGATCCTATATAGTATCAGCAGAGTTTAGATTAGTAATTCTATGTGTTAGATTTATTTATTGGGGTAAAAACTCATTATGTAGATAATTCATATTTTTCAAATATTGAAAACGGTCAGGAAAAACATCAGGGTAATCACAAACCACTGATAAATCAGAATCATGCTCAACCGTAACATGGTTTTCACTAATAGCAAAAAGATTTCCGTATAGCTCCAATCTCCTTCGACCTCCCAAATAAGCTCGTAAAACAGGATTAACAAGGAAAATACGAGCATTACATGGATGTATCATAACTTTTCCATCTCTCAATGTAAGAGTTATACTCCTCTGATGACAGTCAATTATTGCATTGTAAAGATTTAACCAATTCATATCTAGAATTACGTCGAATCAGTCCATAGGCATTACTATCAGGTCAGCAGGTAATTTGTGATCATTAATCATAATAGCTACAGAGTGAATAATGAGATTCATCTCATATTTCTTATTCATAGGAATACTCAAAATAAGAGGATTATCTAGATTATCCAGTTTATCTCGGTACTGAGAGACAATGATTTAGGAGATGTTTTAAATGGAAGGGTGTGACAAAAGCGAAGCTTCCCGGTGGGTTTGAGGAGAGAGTGAACGAGAATGGGCTCCACAACTAGAAATTTTAGTGCATGAAGCTACATGAGGGTTTATTAGTCACTGTGGGTGGAATTCATGTATGGAGAGTGCCTTTAGTCGCATGGCCTATGCATTCCGATCAGCCAAGAAACACGGTTGTGATGGTGGAACTGCTTCGAGTTGGAGTGGCCGTGAAGGATTGGAACAAGAGAGGCGAGCTTGTGAGATCGGATAGCGTTGAAAAGGCTGTGAAAACCCTTATAGCATCAAAGGAAGGAGATAAAATAAGGAAGAGGGCAGCAGTGCTTTCAGACGAGCAGCGTAAGCCGGCAAAGTTTCTTGATTGGAATTAGACACTTTAATTGCCCACGTCATGGGGCCACGTTGATTAGCAAAACAAAATTCTAGAAAATATTTATTCTTGCCGTTGAGTAAAAAATATTATAACTTTTGTAACATCAGTAATAATTTATATGTAATGAGAAAATCGATTCTAATCAAGACTTTTATCATCATAATTTTAATAAATTATTTCAATTTATTTATTTATCATATCTAAGTAAACTCTATTTTTATATTATTATACCGTTCACGTTATTTTTCTTAGTATTTCATCTTCATTTTTTTTATAATTTTATAGCAATTAAATTTAATTAAGATTATTCTTGTGAGATTAATTTTTACTATTTATTATTTTTTTAATGACACGTGGACTTGCGTTAAGTGTAGAAAATCATTAACAGATACACATGATAATTTTTTACCAAATATTTTAATGAAAATATCAATTATTAATAGATACACATGATAATTTTTTATCAAATATTTTAATGAAAATATCAATGGATAAGGTATAAAATATTAATTGACAAAATTTAAATTTTATACTTGTACTTTACAAGTCAAATTAATATTTACTCTAGAAAACTTATAAAAATGCGGAACTGACGAGTTGATTAGAGGTATGGTTTTGCACATTGGTAAGTTACGTGTGGTTGTTATCGTACGAATTGATGAGTGTGAATCAGGGTCGTACTATGTCTTTTAGCTGTTGGTGAAAAGTAAACTAAAAGTTATTGTCAACAATACTGACAAGGATGATCTGCTTCATCAAATGACTAATTAATGATTAAACCACAATTAAGCATAAACAATACTTGATGATGATGATTAATAAAGTTGATCCAAGTGATTAACTTAAGACATATCATGGTAATTAAGTTAATTAAACTAAAAAAGTTCTTAAGTTTTCGGAAATAGAGACAAATCGTATGGACTGCTAGTTTATCAAATCAAATACATTTAGATAAAATAAAATAAAAATAAACAAAATCAGAAAGAGAAGAGAGTATTAAGAGAAAATGACCATTTCTTTGGTGACAAAGAAAACTTTTTGGAATTTTTTACAAAAGTTTCAGCACAAGAGAATTTTTTGTGACATCTAAACGAACATCTAGCGTCAGATTTATGAGTTGAAATTGTGGCATTAGTAAGTAAATCAAAACTTCTTAAATTTGGATAACTATGAACTAAGTTTGCGTTAGTAGGTGTTTTGATATGAAATTTTATCTCAATTCAATCTAAAACATGTTATGAATCTACGTAGTTAATTTTAAATGCGAAATAGAATTATGGTAGAAATGAATGGTAGTTGAGCATGTGTACTGCAAAATTACGTTCGAAGAAGTTACTGCAGCAATTTTGTGAATGTTTAAGAGCTCTATTGAATTTTTTAGGATGCCACAGTTTTGAGAAAGAATGTCACCATGATGTCTTACAGCTTAAGCCCAAAGCGCAAAGTTTGATTTGGTGCACTTTCTTATTAAAGTGAAATAAAAGCTTTGATATTAAATGACGCAAAAACACGATGCTTATACCAAATGGCGTGATGAATGACGCTCTCATACAAAGTTATGTGAAACGGGTGAAGTGGTCATAGGTGTGAGAGGCCTCGAATGAAGGGTGGACTTCTAGATTGTAAATAGCTCTGGAGTTAAGGCGCACAAAATTGAGGGTCAATGACTAGAACTTGACGAATGAAGAATTTAGGGTTCGGTAGCAGGGACGGGTAAAGAGTAACAACGCCTATTAAAGGTTGAAATTCATAGTTTTGAAGGAGATTTTGAGATGAATAAACAATCATCAATGAACGAATTTGAGAACGATTTTTCAGATACAAGAAGAGGTTATAGATAAAGAAAATATCTTCAAATATTTGCATGCAAACTCAAAAGGAGATCGAAAGGATGCAAATTGGTCAAAAAAGTATCTAGCACAACTTTCTACCCCAATGACTACCTTCAATCAAAAACAGCTTTCCAACATGATAAATGTGTTAGTTTCTACGACTTTATAAAATGTTACATTCAATGATTGAAGTGTGAAAACTGCAATAAGAATATAACTTCTTCACCTCTCACAAATGAAAAAGAAATTAAAACACAATTCCACGATTAATAACAACTAATCAAAATGTTGTTTTGCTAGAAAGCAACAGGAGGATGAAGCAACTCTCTAATTTTTTTATCATCATCCCACTAAATAAAAAGAGCCCTTAAAAGAGTTTAAGTTGCTCCAACAATTAGGGTTATGTTCTAAAGATAGTTTACCCTAAAGCTCTCACAAACATAATACATGCAGGATTTGAACATACTCTAGCCAAGTGATTAACACATAACCAATTAAACTATTACAAAATTCTCATAAGATAAGTAAACATAAAACATAAATAAACTCTTAAATCATTCATGCAACAATGATCCAATATTATCTTCAGGCCGTTCTTTAAGAGAATTTTCAGCATCAAATCTAAGTAAAAGAGAATGGGCTTCTTTGGCATAAATAAAGCTCTCTTTATAGGGCCTATTTAGCATAGTAAATGATCTTAAATTTTTAAGACATCCCTCATTCTAGAAAGCTTGGTAAGTCGGCTACTTGATGAATCAACACTTTTTGATACAAGGTCGGGACAATTACAAAATATGGCAAATACTTCTTGGGAGTCAGATCATCAATAATTTAGAATTTCTAAGAAACCTTCTAAAGTTGTGCTCACTTATGTTCTATCTTGAATGACATCAAAATGTATGTGAATGCTATACGGTTGTAAATGATGCATTGAATACTCTTTCTTTGATTACTTACAAAACAAATGCTAGAATTATTGTTAGAACATCTCTATGATTGATTGTGAGTTATAGATTCCTGTAGCCCATCATTCTAGTAATAGTTGTTACATTTTATTTATGCCATTAATGAAATGGCTATTTGAAATATCGTCGTTGTTGATTGGAAAAATAGTTTTTAAGGCAGTTGAAGTGTGTAGAGGAGTGTGTCTCCTTGATATATTAATCTACCCCGAGAAACTTTCGTTGAAGAAAGTGTGAAGATTAACGTTCCAAAGCCTTCATCAAGATGCCCTTGGTCGGCTGTCATTGTTGAAGTTCTTGAATTCTTCAAAGCTTTTAGAGAATTTTTCTCATTTAGGGTTTCAACTGCATCAAATATTCATCCATTTGTTTTTTCTCTATATTTTGAGTTCGAGATAGATTTGCAGTATTTTCTTGTTTTCTGCATTCCTTAATATTGACTAGTGTTAATATTAGATGCTCCAAGTGTTTCTTTTTTGGACACGAAAATGGACTTTGTCCAAAGCCAATATTAGCAAACAGCAAGATTACTTTATTTAACTAGAAGATTAAGCAATATTGTTGATGGACAACCCAGGAAGAGAAGTCAATTGAAGAAGAGATTATTTATGCTCACGAAGGGTCACTTCTTATGATGGATTCAGAATCTATAACATCTAGCAAAGACAAAAAGATCGTGAAGAAAGTGTTGAATTTTCAATCACTATGATAAAGTTTGCGTTTTTTGAATCGTCTTCCAACACACTTCAAGAGAGTCCTTAGAAAAAGTGATGGGTAAAACAAAACCATTATTTATGGAGAGATTGTGAAGAGAGATTGAAGAAATGAAAGGGCTATCAAAAGATAGAGATCATTCTATGATGGTTGTTAGCACGGCTCTAAACAACTTTATAAAAACGTTTACCATCCTTAGATAAAATTAAGTGATAAGCTTTTGGAGAATCATTGTGATGACACACTAACAGATGACTTTGGTTTTGAGTGTGATTGGAAAAACATAAATTAGAAGCATTACATGAATTCGAAGATGAGGGTAGACCTCATAAATTTCTTTTGGGATAAGTATGTTAACTTCACTCAATTGAGATTGAACTGGTTCATAAGGATCAAATACTTTTGGATAAAGGAAGAGGAAATGAGTTGTTGTTCCCTGCTAGAAAATTTCGTGGAGTTGGTATGATTTTAGAGAAAAATCTTCTCAAGTCCGGGAGGATGGTGTGCCACGCCCGTGCCTGCTGCCCACATTTTAATATCTTGCATTTTCTATGTTTTACTAATTGTTTTATGTTTTAGTTGACATTTCAAGTTATGCCATTAATGACTACTAGAAATAGGGTTACAGTTTTTGCAAAAAAAATTTTGAATATTGAAGAAGGAAAATCAGAGTTCTCTCTTGACGATAGATGTGTGCAAAGGAGTGAGTCTCATTGAAGTTGTAATCTTCTCGAGACAACCCCTGGTGTAAGAGAAGCAATTTGAAGAAGAGACTATGTTTCCTCGTGAAGAACCACTATTATGATTGAATCATCAAAGTATCAATTGGTTGAAGAAGTTTTTTTGATAGAAGGGATCTTAGATGATCACATAAGAGTAAATATGAATTGTTGGAAGCAACTAATGAAGGGGAATCGAACCATGAGAAGATGTTTTATGCTCCAAAGGTATCTCTCCATCACATGGTGATTCAAAGAGGTTTAACGCTCCAAATCTGGTAAGATGAATGCCAAAGGAGCAAAATATTACGAGCCAATGTTTAAATAAGGGCAAAGTTGAATATTTGATCATTTATGGATGGAGCTGTGCTAATTTCCTATCCATTGTCAAGTTAGTTAGGGACAAACAATCAATGATCATTTAATGAATCAAATCTTACGGCATCACAATATTCATCAATGGCACAAATAGAAAAAGTAATTGGATTATAGTCAAATCCTTGTCAACCGTGGGAAGATGATGTGTCACATCTCAAGTCTTGGCTCGCTATTTTAATTTGTTTTAGGATAATTTTATTATGCTTTATTTGGAGTTTGACTTATTTACACTTTACTATTATGAGATGGCTATAATAATAGAGTTTGGGTTATTTGAAAAAAAAAATCACTTTAGTTGAGTGGAATATTAGAAAAACTCATTAATTTCTATATAAATATCTTCGTATTGAACTCTTCTAGTGTTTTCTTAAGTTTTTATACATGATCTGATCAATCGATTCATGTTGCATACATTATTACATAATTTTAGTTAAACATGTACATTTAACGTCCATTTATGCATATTATGTTGGTAGAATGATAAATATGCATTTTGTTGCATTCAAATTGAAAGTCACGGTGCCCGAAGAAGTTTAGACATTGCTATTGTGATAATTATGTGATACGCGAGTGATACTATTGTAACAAGTAACAAAGTGATTATAATCAAATATCAAACTTGCAAAGAATTATTTATTGTAGTTTTATAAAACCAACTAAAAGTTTCACGTAAAAAGTAAGCAAACAATATTTGGTACTTTATTCTCTCAATTTAAAGAAAATTAATTCCTAACTTCATATATGAAAAATGGAACAATAGAATTTAAAATAGCCAGAACATAAATGAAAACAAATAAAACGGAAATTAATCCTCCCTGGTTGTCAATCCTGAAAGAAAAGTTTGTTGTATCATTTTGATTTTCTTCTCCATGGAAAACTACCTCTACTTATGGAAAATAAACTTATATTCTAATCCACTACTTCGAATGAAATTGAATTCCTTAATAAGTATCCGCATTGGTAGGGGTGTTCATAGTTTGCTCGGTTTGGTTTTGTATAGAACCAACTCGTAGAGATCGGTTTCGGTAATTTTGCAAATGAAATTGATTTTTTTTTAACAAGAACCAAACAAGAAATTTCGATTTTGTTTATGTCCGATTCTAGTTTTATTGCTAACACAAAAATATGGGCAAAATAAAGAACGAAATTGAAGAAAACTTGTACATAAATTTTAGATATAAAATTTAGTAATTTTCACAAATTAAATTAACTAGATTCTCAATCTCCTAATTAAATATTATTATAATTTCCAATTAACCATAATTTAGTTCCTTATTAATAATAATAAAGTTGTCAATTAAGCATAATTAATTATATTCAATGTTTCTAAAATGGAATTTAAGAAATGGACCAAAATTTTTAATTCGTCCAAACTAAAATATATTAATTTTTTAAAGCCTAATGATAATTTGGCTTAGTCTTGTCAACTTTTCTTTTGCATACGTGAAAACGAAACCAAACCAAATTTTATTAGTTTTTAAAATTTAAAATTGAATGATGGCTAAATAGATTTTGAAAACTAACCGAAACTGAACCAAACTTCTAGATTGGGTTCAATTTTTTTGTTCTCAATCGGTTTTGAACACTTAGCACTAGCTACATCGTATCTGAAGACTTGCGTGTTATCTTGGAAAACGGAAAAACAACAAGAGATGACATGTCGATATTTTATCCATTGTATTGTCCAAACATTTTTACGGCTTAGCGTACTCTGCTTTATTGCGAGCTGATTAATTCTACTGTGGGTGAGATGATTCTATTCCTCTGAGGATTGGATCGCCCCTTTGGAGTTGTGACACTTGCACTACAGTGTAAGCAGCTAAGGGTCTTCATAATTAACCTACCATGCAAGGAACTCAACGTGCATGACAGGAATAAAATATAAAAAGAGTGATGTGATATTTTGAGATGTTGTGTTGAGTGCGTATTATGTATGCTCTTTATTTATTAAGTTTATCTCAAGTAGAATCTGACCTCTTAAATGACGATGCATTAGACGTTAATAGAGAACGTTGAGGATATGAGTGAAAGTGAGAATGTAGAAGAAAAATCCAAGTAATTAAATAAAATAATTAATGAAGTTTTGACTCATTAACAAAATGATTAAAATCACGTCGCGTGAAGAACTAGTCAAACATGATTAGTGTTATCTGTCTATCTCGAAATACGAACTCTAATGAAGTTTTGGATTTCATGACAGTACAAGTTACAGTACATATGTCGTGAGTTTGGAGCCACAACTTCAGTATTAAATGTCATGTAATGCAATTGTTATAATTAAACGAAAAATATTAAGATTATTCTCTTATAATATTTTGTGTTGTGTCATAATTAAAATATAATTAATATAATAAATTATAAATAATTAATTACACATATTATTATTTTACACGCAAATAAATATTTTAAAAAAATATAATAAAAAAATAAATATATTATTATTTTAATTTAATAGGGCAATTAAAGAATATATAAAAACATTAAGTGAAATTTAATTAGCGGGTTAGGGCATTTTCTATTTTATGACTTGTTTAAAATGAAAATGATGGCACGAATCAATGACGTCCACCACCAAACTTAGGTTTATTAAACTTTATAAGACAAGTAGGAAGAGAACTCCACCACCACAAGCTCAGGCCTAATATTTCCTTAATAAAATAAATAAGATTTTTATCACTTAATTATGTATTAAAAGTTCACTTATCCTGATAAGATCTCCACCGTTGATTTTCACAACTGGTTGAAATATGAATGCTACCAATTGATCTGCAACCATACACGTAGACAGTTTCAACAAACTTGGTCCCAGTTGTTGAAGGGCCCCACAGTTGTACTATAGTCAAGGGTTTTGCAGACGTTTGGAGAAAAGGGTTCAAACAGTAATTTTATATTTAATAAAAATGCACAAAAATAATCGAAGAGAGAGCTGGGAGATTATTTACCTCAATTTTTTAATCAATTAAAAATATATTTTTCCAAATAGCCCAATAATTCAATCGTTGTAAACTCAACGCCACCTTTCACTAAAAGGTCCTCAAGCTGGCAGGGCGTCCCACTGATCACAGCCGTTCAATTCATGTTCCATTTGATCATCACCGTCTACTATAATCTGGATTAAACACGTCTAGTCTATCATTGATTTCATTGATGCAACGAGTCTACATAGATGCATATATTGAAAATATATTTTTATTTGATGATATTTATGTGTGACAGGGCACTTGAATATCATTATTTTTAACCAAGCTTGCTAAATAAATACTATTTGAATAAATGACTTGGGTTATCATGAGTTTCTGAATTATTTTCCAAAGTAAAATATTTCATATAGTAACAAGAAAAAATCATGGAAATTTGTATCCTTAATTTAAAAGTTACAAGGTAAAAACCATGCATTAGATCAATAAAACTTGTGTTTCTTTTTTTTTTTTTAATTTAGTCGAGAAAACACTCTGCCAACCTCTATATAAAAGCCTTCGCCCCACTCGGAACTAGTTAGAACATGCTTAAGTTTCTAAGAAATCATATTCCTCTCTTGATAAATCCTTCTTCAAGACCTCTTCTTTCTCAAAGGGAGCTGAAGGATTCAACAATGGAGCCATATAAACCATCTGAATGCCCTAAAAAGAGTAATGAAATCTCCATTTTTGCGTCTGTGTTTTCTATCTTGGTCTATGTTTCTGTATTCTATTTCTTCAGCCTCTCTCCTCTTGCCCTCTTCAGCAACACCAAGTTCTGGTTTTTTCTTTGCAATACTCTGATCGTCATCGTTGCTCTAGATTTTCATGATACTTTCTCTGCATCCAAACAAGATATTCATGAAGAAAACATCATGAGTTGCCAAATGAGAAGTTTTTCAGTTTCCACGTTTGTTAAACCAGACCAAGAGTATGTCATCAGAACAAGAACTTCAATGCTAGAGTGTGAGAATAGTCGGTCTGCAAAGGAGGAAGGTAATGGTAGAAGAAGAGAAAACCCAGAAGGTGAAATGAAAGAGATTTCCATCGTAGAAGAAGCCCATAAAATCATCGAAGCCGGAGATAGAACGAATAGTCAAGCAGCAGACTATGAGACCGCGGAAGCTGAAAGAGAGAGAGAAAAGGAAGAAGAAGAAGAAGAAGAAGAAGCCATATGTGAGGAGAATGAGTATTCAAAAATGACAGATGAGGAACTGAATAGCAGAGTAGATGAATTTATTCGCAGATTTAATAAACAGATTCGTCTTCAAGCTCTTATAAATCGAAACAAAAATTAAAAATAAACAGATTTCCTTCTGTTTTATCTCTTGCTAGGTCGATATAAACTCACCCCATTCTCCAGTGCTTGTATTCTTGTTAATGGCGTTTGCTTGTGTTGTAAAATCTACTGAGTAGCTCTAGTTCGAAGGAAAAAAAAACTTTTTTATAAAAAAATGGAATATTTTAGACATGGCCCTAGCGTAAAATCCGTCAAAAATTTACTCAAAATAAATTTCGTATAAATTTTTCACGAATTTCAAGTATAAATTTAAACAGAGTGCGGCGTACAAATTTTTAATTCTACATGGGACGTCTGTGTAATTTAAAGAATTAAATAAAATTTGTCGCTAATGATCGCATAATCTAAGTAAATTAATTCACGGGAAAATAACGTTAAAATTTAACGAAAGAATTATTTAAAAAAATTCAAAAATTGAAAAATTAAAATTATTAAATAAAATTAATACTAATAAAATAAATAATTTTAATACAAAAATAAAAATAAATTAAAAAAATAAAATAATTTATTTAAAACAATATGTTTAGAAAACCTATTATTTTGAGAGAGGAAGCAAACAGAGAGAGGAAGGCGAAAAGGTGACGCCGATTAAACAATGTTCGTTCAGAGCGATTTTAGTGTCAAACTCTTTGTCTCGAAAAGTAGAGCAACGTTAGTGTAGGACGCTTTTGAAGGTAACCTCTGGATTTCATGATTTTTGCCCGAGAGGTTTCGAGTTTTCGATATTTTCTAGACCTGAGATTTGTGTTGTTTTTCTTGGTGTTTTGATAAGATTCAATCGGATTTAAGGTGAGAAACATGTTGGAAACAAGATATGGTAAAAAATGGTCAGAAAAACGTCAATTTTCGACCATCAGAGCTCTCGGTCGGTGACTGCCGAGTCAACTCCGCAGATTGCCGAGTTTGACTTAGTGGTGAGCCAAGTCAACTCAGCTATGGGTCGAGTCAACTCAGGCCCAAGACTAAGTTGGCCCGGGACGAGTTGACTCAGGCCCAAGGATGAGTTGGGCCTAGACCAGGCTGGGTATGACCCGGACCCCAGTTGGGTTCTTCTACCGGGTCCGACCTGAGCCCAGTGAGGTTCGGTCCCACCTAACCCAGGTCTGACCCAGACCCAGTCAGTTCGGGTTTGACCCGACCAGAACCCAGTTGGTTCGGTTCAACCTAAACTGAATTGAGGTCAAAGTCAACGTTGACTTTGACACTCAACTTTGACTTTTGACTGTTGACTTTTGCTGAAAAGTCAACTCACAGCAACGGGTCCCATTGACTCTTTGGTCCAAAAAGTCCACTTGAACCATTTGGGGTCGTTCTTGCCCCGGTTTTCCATTTATATCGTTTTTGACCTTTTTTTGACCTTAACGGGGTTCCTCCTTTGTGTTGACTTCTAGATTTTGAGAATTTTACTGAGTTTGAGGCGATTCTCGAGGAGCCACTGGCTATCGAGATTAAGAGGAATCGTCACAGGGGTATCAGTTATTATATTTATTACGTTATACCTAGCCTAGTCTGCACGTATATTATTTTTGGTGGGATACCACCTGTATTGACGTCGGTATTTTTACGAGCATGTGCATTTTACATTGTTTAGGGATGTACACATTTTGATGGATTTATACTGCTTAGTTGAGTTTGAATGCCATGTTTTACTCGCCCTTGCCAATGGGCTCGATTTGAGATTTACCGTGAGATTTGTTATATTACCATGTATATGTGTTTTATTCATGCATTGGTTTTCTCACACACGCTATTGTTTTCTGATGTGCATTGGAGTTTGATTCTGGAGATAATCATCTGACACTCTCAGCTGGGCCCATACGCTGAGAGTATCAAGGGATTTTGGCCAGATGCACCCGTGTTTGAGGGTTGCCGTGGTACTCCCCACACTTGTTTGGATAGGGTACTCCCCCTAAGAATAGGACTAGGACTTTGAGCTTAGCTAGTCTTTTGCAGTACTCCCCACAGAAAGAGTGATGGGCTCTGAGCTTGGATAGTCCGTTACCCGACCTGGCCAGTGTCTGTTCGTTGCTATCCACGGTTTATAAGTCCATTGTGCGGTCCCGTTGGGCCCAAGGTTGAGTGGTTGTGTCCCTCCTAGTGTGCTCCTGTGCGTGTATCCGCGATGGCCCAGTGAGTGGATCCGTTTGATTCCCTTCTAGTTGGTTGACCTATTCTCTTCTCCCTATGACGCATTGTCGGTGTTATTGCGGCCTTTCTTTGTGGTATGGTTCGAAAGATCCTTGAGTGACCTCATTTTTCACTGTTCACCTGATTTTATATGATAGTGTGGTTGATGCATGCTTATTTTTACTATATCTACACTATATTTGAAACTATCCCCCATCAATCGTTTTAAAGATGAGAAGAGAACTTAATAACATTGAAACCAGTTTTGAGATTTGAAAACACGTGCATTGATTTTAAACGAGTATACATAAACAGGTGTCGAATGCCTCTTCGCGGATTTGGAATGGAAACGGAGCACAAAGGACAAGGATCAACCCTTGAACTTGCTATCGTGGGAGCTAAAGGTGGAAGCACATGAAGAAGGGATTCGTCTCCCTCGGAATTAATTTGTAATTGAATTTTATTCGGCAAACATTCGCCTTATGTTTTTGTTGGCATACATTCGCCTTCTTGTAATGTTTTATAATTGTATGCATCTTTAGGCATTAGGATTAGATGTATGTCAAGTTAGATGGTGGTTAGAAGCAATAATTGGGCCGGAGTTTAGCAGCCCACTGATGCAACAAATGGGCTAAAGCTTGAAAGTGATCTAGTTTGCAAGTAAACCAAGAATGGCCAACCATGTGGCCCATTTCGAAGCCCAAACCCATTCTAACCTTCAGTCACCCTAGGTGTATAAATTCATGGCTATTGGTGTGTGTAAAAGTTGTTGAATATATGAGAAATAGCTCTATTGAGTTCAACCGAATTAGTACGAAGCTTGGTGAACGGTAAGACTCGGTTCGGTCAAGAACCGAAAATGAGTACATCTCCTTGAGCTTTCAAGTCCGAGGTTGCTTGAATAGCCATCGTTCCACTCGTCTTCCCTCTCTTTTCCAGAGAAGGATACACGAAGAGAGTGGCCACAAACCGGTCTTGTTTGCTGGCGTTTTCCTTCGGAAGATCGTTATGTTGAGAGCCTAAAAGGTTGCTCATCGGACAGCAATCGGTTTTCTGCTTCTATTTTGTTTTGATGTTTCGTTTGTGGGTGAAACACGACTCATTTGAGGTGGAATCGTGTCAGTATTGTACTGAGCATTAACATGTATTCTTTTTAATTCCTGTATTTATACTATTGTTTGTATTTTCACATTTGTTATTTCGAGTAATTTTGAAATCGCTCACAAAATCTTCTGCACTCAGCCTTAGGTTAGACGATAGACCTCTATGAAGTTGATCGTTTAACCTGACGTTTCTGTTAGGTGCCTTTCCGGGTTGTGACAGAAGATATCTATTGCTGGGCAGAACCCACACCGATCTACTAAGTTCAGTCCACTTGGATTTGATTTCTATACTTTGAGACCGGTTTGTGAGGAAGAAAATTCGTGGGTTTCTAATGTTTTTAGTTTTAGATATAAACAAAGCAACTAAAATATGAAGTAAAGTGTATACATTTTTTAAAACAAATTAGCTTGTCAACATAGAAGCATTAACAAATTATACCAGTTGTTATTCTAGCCATTAGAAATGGCATGTGTCCTACACTTGCCCTTACGTTTACAATTTGCAGCTTCTACTCTAGTTTTCGGTTTGTAATTTGCAGTTTGCAGAGAAGAAGCAACAGATGTACGAGCTTATTGGTGATGTAACACAAGGAGTCGGGCCTAACAGAACGTCGAGTCAGATGACCTGATCGTGCACCCCAAGACTTGATTCGTAACAAAAGATTTTAACATAAATCAAAATTTAAGAGTCCATGCAGTAATTACAGACATAATAATGCGATAATTAAATAAAGTCTAACAAGGTAGTAACCGTGAATCACAAGTTGACCTGCAAACTAATCACCGACGACACTACCCAAGTAAACGTAATGTTGAAAGAGTGGTCAACGAGCAACTGACAAAGCCAACACCACCCAACATGTTAAACAAAAACACGTAAGTCAGGTTTAGGGATTCGAAAAGCACATCATCACTATCTTACTACCCATTTTGCAACATTTAAACAAGAAACCTTTTCTCAACAAAAGATGGATAAAATTGACTTTGATTGTTTGGTTGCATAGAGAGATGCAATGTAACACCCCGAGAACTCACACGTTTCCGGTGCGCTACAGTACATCTACACATTATGACATACACTAAAACTTGACATAACTCACACAGTTTAATACTACTCTCGTTTTAAATCATTTTCAAAAAGACATTTAGTGGGTATAAAATTTTTGACTCGATTCGAAAACAACTCGCGTCCCGAAGAGGGAACACGAAATCCTCAATATAAAAACTACGTAGTGGAAAAGAAAACCATTTAAAATAGTTTAAGATAAAACGGCAAGACACGAAATCCTAGGAAAGAATCCAACGCACCCCTCGAACTACACAATTCGGTGCTGCGTACTCACGTCCCCACTTCGACACCTCGCGCGCACCCTCGTGGTGCCGCACGTGCAACTCAACGTCACTGCGTCTCGCGCACGCTCATAGCGCAGCGTGCCCCACGCACTCTGACGCTGTACAGCACGTCCGCGCGCATGCCCTCACTCGGCGCCGCACGACCCGTGAGTACCCGCAGGGCTGCGTGCCCCGCGCATCTGCAATCACGTCGCACTCCCACGCTCATCTACACTTCTCTAGCATTCACTGTACACATCTCAACCTATTCCATATCCTTTCGACTCCCAACCCCTCTCCCGAAATTTTGACAGAGTAACGCCTAAAAACTGGCTATCCTAAAAATTTAAAACCCTGCACACAGTTCACCAAAAACTAACAGTATTTATCATCAACCATCCAGAGAAATCACCATAACAAAATCAGAGTATGAAGACGACGAAAATCCATTAAATGCAAATGAAGAAAATTTACAGTATAGAGCAATTCCAAGCTCCTACATGTAAAATATATGCGTACGTTGCCAAAATCACACGCACTCCATATACACCTACACACTGACGCATATACAATTCATCTCATCGACTGTACATCAACACAGCAAAAGAAAAATACCCGCAAGCAAACTCAGTCACCACCTACCATCCCCGCGGGTCGGGTCGCCTTAACACAATCCACCATCCGGTGCTCGGTCGCACGCCGTCAACCATCCTATGCCTCAGGACTAGGCTTTCGAGGCTCACCAGCAAGGTCGTCAGCACCTACACCATAGAACACACATCATAAGCCTAACGCTCAGTAAGTAATGCAATATGAAAGTAAAAGCCGTCAATGCAATCTTATCATATGCAGTCTCTACACTCACACTCATGTTGTCACATCTGTGACGCGTAGTGTAGCCGCACCAGGGTAAGGAGGAACCTAACGCCACCCTACACCCTGACATGTCACCACTGTCCCGGATTCCCCAGCAACGAGGCCCACAAGCTACACTCACGCATCACCACACGATAACCACATCAGGGTAAGGGTGTACCTCGCGCCACACTACAGCCTGACACGTCACCCCCGTCCCAGCCTCCCCAGCATGGGGCCACAGTTGCCACACACACATGTTTTGCAACAGCCCAGCCGGCCCATTTCTCGAGCGGAATCCGAGACTGGTGTTGTACCGGCCCACACACTAGTAGGATCCGCGGTATCACTGCCCATCACCCTCACCGTCAACATATTCACGCCGCATGACGGTCCAGCTAGCCCACTCCTCGAGCGGAATCCACGACTGGTGAAGCACCGGCCCGCACACTAGCAGGATCCGTAATACCACCACCACACGTTTCACCACATACTCAAAACATGCTCAAAACCATTTTCGTTCACGTTTTTAAAATATGATGCATGTCAAACAATACGCACGCACACTACAATCAATCACATAAACCCTAAAGTTCTATAGTATAGGCCCACTTGGGCAAAACGCATGCATACACTACTTACTTGGCGTCTTAAGCTCGCTCGACGCACAGCTTCGCCAAAAAAAGCCTCAACCTAAAACACAACCAATCTCTCATCAGTATTTATCTCAAAATTCACCAAATAGCTAAAAATAACCTTCCTTAACTACACTCATGAAATTCCAACTAAAACGGGTCATTGGTTTGGTTCGGCCAAAAACTAGCCTAAAGTTCGGACGCGCATAACTTTGCATCCGTTAACGGAATCTAGTGATTCAAGTTTCTAAACGTCTTCTTAGGAATCTAGTTTAACATACTAAGACCGATTTTAAAATGGTAAGCCGCAGCTAGGTGGAAAAATCCCAAAATCAAATCTGCCCTCTTATCCAATTTTCACATTTTTGTTTTCTTCCATCAAAACTCACTCAAAACTAGTTTTCGCATAAAAAATGGCTATGCTACTATCACACGTCGCAATTCTATGAAAAACACTCGCTAATTTGACTTAGACCAAAATTCGATATAAACTTTCGACTCGCATAACTTTTGTGTCGGATATCGAAATCGAACGATTCCAGCGGCCATACGTCCCTCTAACAACCTAATTTATCTCACAAAAACAGAATTTAAAACGACCAACTGAAGCTGGGCTGAAACAGCCAAAAACAGAAGTTGCCCCTACACCAAACAGAGGTCCGATTCTTGATTTCAATCCAAATTTCATAATTTTCCTACACAATTAAGCACATTTCACTCATACCCTTCGGCCAGTTCACCAAAATTGAAAGGAGGCCGAGCACCAAGCTCGGCCAAAACAGGGAAACCGACAGGGCTCCCCTTCGGTTTCCCTTCGATTCACGGCACTCCCCCCCTCATACAATCCATTGCTGCGGTCACTTTCCTCAACGACGAAACGAGGCCGAGAACTAAGCTCGGCCAAAACAGAAAAAATGGAGAAAATAGTAAAAAGGGGGAAAACTTACCGCGGCGTCGTTGAGCACTCGGTCGAAGGGAGAACAAGCCGCAATCGAGTACCTTGTCGTCGACAGCTCCTCCCACGCCTACGTTCGTCGGCCGAAAAACTGGGGCTCGGCAATTCCTCCTTCCCGGTCTCTCTCTCTCGCGCGCTCTTCTCGGGCGTCGACAATTAACAGCAGCCGAATGGCTTCCTCCCGAAGCCATTTGACTGTTACATATAATATGTTTTTTCTTTAATTAATTAAATTACCAAAATGCCCTCACATGTTTTTATCGTCCGTAACTTCATTAAATTCTCGTCCTCCTGACTTTAAAATTACAAAAACCATCACTACGATTAGATTCCGAGCTCTATGACTCAATTTACCCATTAAATATTTTACGAAACTCCAACCGAAATTGAATTAAAAGTTTCAGAAATTAGATTTAAAAATCTGAAATTTTCGGGTTATTACATCCCCTCCACCTTATAAGAATTTTGTCCCCAAAATTTACGTACCGAATAAGTTGGGATACTGCCGCTCCATATCATCACGCCGCTCTCAAGTAGTTTCCTCCACACCATGGTTGCGCCACATCACCTTGACCAGCGGAATCTCCTTGTTGCGCAGCACCTTCACAGCTGATCCTAAGATCCTCACTGGCTTTTCCTCGTAGGACAGCGTCAGTTAGATCTCTATATCCTGTTGCGGCACTACCTGAGAGGGATCACGCATACACTTCCTCAACATCGAGACATGGAAAACATCATGGATGACATCCATCGACGCAGGCAACTGAAGCTGGTACGCAGTTCTCCCAATCTGCTTGACAATCGAGAATGGTCCAACAAACCGAGGGTTGAGCTTCCCCCGCTTTCCGAACCTTACCACTCCCTTGAACGGCGAGACCTTCAGAAAAACCTCATCGCCCTCATTAAACTCCAACTCCCGACGCCTCTGATCAGAATAACTCTTTTGTCGACTCTGAGCCGCTTCAATCCTCTTTCGTATCACAGAAATCTTGTTGTCAGTCTGCTGTAAAATCTCAGGACCTATCAATCGGGCCTCCCCAACCTCATCCCAATACAATGCCGACCTGCACTTCCTTCCATAGAGCGCCTCGTACGGCACCATACCAATGGTGGACTGGTAGTTATTATTATACGAGAATTCCACTAACGGTAAGAACTTGCTCCAAGTCGCCTGAAACTCCAACACACAGGCCCTGAGCATATCCTCCAGAATCTGTATAGTCCGCTCGACTGCCCATCGATCTGAGGATGAAAGGCCGTACTGAAATCTAACCTGGTGCCCATAGCCTTATGCAAACTCCTCCAAAACTTGGACGTGAACCTGGGGTTCCGGTCTGAAACAATCGACACCGGAATCTCATGAAGTCTGACTATCTTCTGAATATACAACTGGGCAAACTGATCCATGGTATAAGTCATCCTCACAAGAAAAAAGTGAGACGACTTCGTCAACCTGTCTACAATCACCCAAATAGCATCCTGGCTCTTGGCAGTCCTCGACAGTCCCACCAAAAAATCCATCGTGATCCGCTCCCACTTCCACTCTAGTATTGGCAATGGTTGGAGCATCCCGGACGGTCGCTGATGTTTCGCTTTCACCTGCTGAAGACTACACAGATCTCAACATACTCAGCCACTGCTCGTTTCATGTTAGGCCACCAATAGTGCTGCTTCAAATCCCTGTACATCTTAGTGCTTCCCGGATGCACAGAGAAAGAAGATGAATGAGCCTCTGATAATATATCCCTCCTCAGCTCCTCATCCTTCGGGACGTATCACCTATCTCGAAATTTCAGAATCCTGTCCTCTGAATAGCTGAACTCAGAATCAGGCTCGACCTCCATACTCGCCTTAAGCTTGCTACACTCCGAGTCAGTCTCCTGAGTCTGCCTGATCCTGTCCAGAATAGTCAACCTCAATGACAAGGCTGAAAGAGTGGCGGCCACATCAGCAATTACCTCTAGGCGAAAACTCTGCATCTCTGTCATCAACTCAACAGGCACTATCGCAGTCATGGCAGAAGTCGAGGCTGTCACTCGACTCAAGGCATCTGCCACTACATTCGCCTTTCCTGGGTGGTACCTGATCTCCACATCGTAATCTTTGACCAGCTCAAGCTATCTTCTCTGTCTTAAATTCAGCTCCTTCTACGTGAAAATATACCTCAAGCTCTGATTGTCTGAGTAAATCTCGCACTGCTGCCCATAAAGATAATGCCTCCAAATCTTAAGTGCAAACACAGTAGCCGCCAGTTCCAAATCGTGAGTGGGATAATTCTGCTCGTAAGCCTTCAACTGCTTAGAGGCATAGGCAATGACTCTCCCACCCTGCATCAAAACAAACCTCAAACCGATCCTGGAGGCATCACAATAAATGCAGAACTTCTCTCCTTCCATGGGCAGCGTCAGTATAGGAGCCATAGTCAACCTCTGCTTCAATGTCTGGAAGTTGCCTCACACCTGTCGGTCCATTCATACTTCGCATTCTTTCTGGTCAGCCGGGTCAAGGGGGCCGAGATCTTAGAGAACCCATCAATTAATCTCCGATAATATCCAGCCAACCCCAGAAAACTACGTATCTCGCTAGCACTGGTCCACCGCGGCCACTCCTTTACAGCCTGAACCTTCACCGGATCAACTGAAATCCCCTCAGAGGAGATAACATGTCCCAAGAAGTGAATCCTGTCCAACCAAAACTCCCACTTTGAGAACTTAGCATACAGCTGATGTTGGCTCAGAATAGTCAATACGATCCTCAGGTGCTCCCTGTGCTCTTCCTCACTCTGCGAGTAAATCAGAATGTCGTCGATAAACACAATCACAAACGTTTCCAGGAACTCCCTGAACACTCGATGCATCAGATCCATGAATGCTGCAGGGGCATTGGTCAACCCGAAAGACATAACCAGGAACTCAAAATGCCCGTACCTTGTCCTTAAGGCCGTCTTTGGTACATCCTTTTCCTTCACCTTCACCTTCAACTGATGATAGACGAACCTTAGGTCGATCTTAGAAAACACTCAGGCACCCTGTAACTGATCAAACAAATCGTCAATTCTCGGCAATGGATACCTGTTCTTCACCGTCAACTTATTCAGCTCCCGATAGTCAATACACATACGTAGGGATCTGTCCTTCTTTTTGACTAATAGAACTGGCGCTCCCCAAGGTGAAAAACTAGGGCGTATAAAGCCCTTATCCGTCAGTTCCTCCAACTGAGCCTTCAGCTCCTTAAGTTCAGTAGGTGCTAATCTGTACGGGTTCTTCCACACCAGCTCGGCACCTGGAAAAACATCTATCTCAAATTCGATCTCTCTGTCAGGGGGCAACCCTGTCAAATCATCACGAAACACCTCCGGAAACTCCTACACAACAAGAATATCCTGTATCCGAGTATCACCCTGTGACTGCGCATCCTCGACACTTGCCAAAAACCCCTGGCAACCCTTGCCCAACAACCGTGGAGTCTGACGAGTAAAGATAGCAGAAATCCTGGCAAGACCTTTACTTGCTTTAAATGTGTAGCTCTCCCCGCCCGGGGGCCAGAAATGAACCTCTCTGGTCCTATAGTTAATCTCCGCATGATGTCTGAACAGCCAGTCTATTCCCAAGATCACCTCATAACCGCTCATATGGAGTATGACTAGCTCGGCATATAACTGCTTCCTCCCCACTGTCACAACATTGCCCCGCACCACCTGTTCTGAATACAAATGCTCCCCTAATGGCAAGGTCACATCATAATGTCGCTCGGCGGGACTGAACTCCAAATTGGCCTTAACAACAAAGCCCGTCGACACAAACGAGTGCGTAGCGCCCGTATCAATCAAAGTATAAGCTGCCACACTAGAAACAAAAATGTTACCTGCAATCAATGATGGCTGGGCAGCATCATCTGGCTCAAAAAGGGCAAAGACCCTCGGTGTGACTCTGGCTGACGCCCTGCTCGCAGCTGGGCATCTGCTGGCAAAGTGTCCCACCTCATTGTAGTTGAAGCAGCGGTTCTGACGCGGCTTCTGACACTCTCTGGACATGTGGCCCACCTCGCCACAGTTATAACACCGCACTGGGCCCGTTCTGCACTCGCCCGGGTGGCTCCTGTGACACTTCGGGCACACTGGAAACTGTCCCGACACCTGCGGCCTCTTAGTGCTCCCCTGGCTGCTAGAACTGTTACTAGGCCTCTTCAGGCATTTCTGCACGGACGCCCCCCCGCTCGCCTTTGGCAGCGACTCTCTGAATGATCTCCGAGGCTGCTCCTTGGGTACCTCCCGATAACTAGGAAGCTTCGCCCGAGCCTCCTCAATGTCAAGGGCCTTCGCCACCACCTCCTCGTACGGCATGCCTCGAGTCCCCACAATTCGCATGCCCATATAGATATCCGGTTTCAGGCCCTGCACAAATTGATGTACCTTATTCTCGTTGAGGCTCACCAAATGCCCTGCAAACCGCGATAAGGCCTCAAACTACCGTACATACTCGTCCACAGTGCCGGTCTGCCTCAACTGCGCAAACTCCACCATCTTCTGTGTCCTGACAGAATGGCTGAAATACTTGCCAAAAAACACTGACCGGAACTCCTCCCAGGTCATGGCCTCCACATCTCTCGTGGCCACCACAGTATCCCACCAATGGCTCGCATCCTTGGCAAGATAGAATGTCGTACTAGAAACTCTGTCCTGCTCCTCTACCTTGGCAAAACCCATCATGCTCTCCATGCTCCGTATCCACTTCTCAGCACTGAGAGGATCCGGAGATGACCCGTCAAAAGTCGGGGTCTAAGTCTATGCAGCCTGTCACCCCCTCTGTCAGACGAACCCTGGGCGCTAGACTGACCCTGGTCGTCCCTACTCATAAATCTCTCCAACTGCTGAGACTGACGGTGGACTAACTCGGTAAGCTGCCGGACAGTATCATCCATGTCGCCCACAGCTCTAGGAGGTGCCTCTCGTCGTGGTCACCCTCTACCTCTACCTCTCGCCTCTCCTGACATTTTCTACCTTTAACATATACAAAGCTCACATTAGTACCACAATAAATTCAAAACTAAACACTTACAGTTGGTGGAGTACTCCCGTGCAGCGGCTGGCGGTGTTAGGTAATCCTCTGAACGACGTCGACCCCGTGGCTCTGATACCATATGTAACGAGCCATTTTCCTAGTAAGATATTATCCGCTTTAAGGATTGGGCCGTAGCCCAATATCCTCCCCTCACGAATTTGTTTGGCGAGGACTTCCCAGTCGGTCACCCGACCTGGTACTGCTCTTGCCAGAGTACTCTTAACTTCGGAGTTCTTATGGGATCCGTCGCCAATTGTACTCCAAAACGCGTCTTATTATCTTGGGAAGATTTCCTTACATATGTTTCATTTCCATATACCTCCCCCAAGCGATGTGGGACTGTGACGACCCCCCTCTCTACGACTTGGCCTACACTCGAGGCGTTACGTCACGCTGTCTCTCGAGATTTGTCCCGCAGTCGTCCTCATACATACTCATCTGGGTCATCACATGCAACCCAAAACAACCAAAAATAGTTATCAAAAGGCTCAATTAGCTACAACACAAGCTAGAATGCCCCAAACGAATTGTTTCTACTTTTAACTTTAGGTCTTTGATTTCTGTTAAAAACATAAATAAAAATAAAGGTCATGCTTTTAAAAACATGAACAATAGAATGTTAGAATTAAATTATAAGGATTTATAATTCTATTTGGATCTAAATTGTAAAACTATAAATTATATATTATGTTATTATCGAATTTAAATCCATATTAAAGTGATTTAATATGATTTCAATGGACTTTGGAGTATATTGAATATAATATGATTATATTATAATATGTAGAGACATTATAGATAATTTACCAATTTGTGATGAGCAAAAAGGTAAATTACACAATTAAGTTAACTAAAGGGTTATGATCCCCAATTTTCAATCTGAACCTTTCGTGTCTTTAGAACCGCCATCAATGTAGAGAGCATTTGAGAAGGTGATTGTCGAATTCGAAAGATGCACAAACCCGATTTCTAGTATTTTGCATTCAGACAATGGATTCGTGTATATCTTTCTAGTTTTAAATGATTTACTTGTAAATTTTCTAACGGATAAATGAGAATTAGGTTTTCGGTATTATTTAGATTCAACAATTCTATTGATTCTAACAATTGGTATTAGAGCTAATCACGTTAGACTACAAGTAATCGATTTTTGGCTTGAAATCGGATAAAACATCATTTTTTTAATTTTTGGAATTATTTTTTGGGTTATATTTACACATTTAATTCTACTAGAATGCATGTTTCGATGCTTTAAAAATTGATTTTTTGTGATGCATATAAAGGATTATTGTCCGATCTATCATTATTTTGATAAATCAGACAGTTTTGGGATGAAAATTTGCAGAATCGGTGAGATTCTAGCGATTTTCATTGCTGGTTTGCAACCCATCTCAGGCGGTTCGGACCATTTCTGTTCGATTGGGTTAGGTTTGGTGCAAATTGGACCAAACCATTTGGGTTCGATCCCAACCGAACCAAATTAATTCGGTTCAATTTTGGTACGGACCAGTTCTTTAGTTGGTTCAACCTAGACCGGTTCAGTTTTGGTCTGATTTAGTCTGGCTGGTTCAGTTGATCCGATAAAAAAAGGGCAGGTTCATTTGGTCAAATGGGCCTCGGTTCACTATGGTTCGGCTACTTTGTGTCTTTTTTTGATGATTGTTTCTGGACAATTCAGAGCTTGGTTTGCCCCGAATCACCATGTTTTGCCCTCTTTTGGTTGATTTGGACCTTCTATTCTAGGTTGGTTGATTATTTGGTTTACTGATTGACTACTATGGTTGCCTAACTATTGAATATGTATATATATGAATTTTCTTAACTTCGTTTTAGTACAATTTATGAAGTTTTACATTGTAAAATAGGATAGTTGAGTAACGTGCTATAAAATTAGTTTCTCTTACTGTAATTATCTCATTTTTATATGTTGGGTATGAGACGTGACATTGAATGAATATCGACCGGCCCAAAGGAAGGTTGACGTTTGTATAGTTGCATGGATTGTTAGCAGTATTAACAATATGTGACAATTATTAGGATGCCATGTGAACATTGAACTTATCCAAAGATAAGTTCATTGTTTGACAAGTCTTATTGTCAATGTTTATATAGTGGATCAAGTTGCCAATTACAAGTTAAAACTTTTGGTCAAAAGGCTAAATGTTAATGTTGTGCAGGTTTCTTGTTGATGGATGCACTATATTTTGGGTTATATTATTGTCATATATATGCATATTATTTTGTGAGCTAATGTTGTTTCATTTTTGTTGTTGTTACAATTAATATCTCAAGTATAATGGGTAACGTTATTGCAGTTCCTATGCTTAACGAGACCAACTATAAAGTATGGAAAGAAAACGTTCTCGGGTGCATGGATCTTGACATTGCACGTAGGGTCGCACGCTTCCCACCTCTTTCATCATCAAGTACTCTTGATGATAAAAGGGAGCTGGAAAAGTGAGAGCGTTGGAATTGTGTTAGTCTGATAATCATGAAGCGTGCCATTTCGGAAGCATTTCGAAGCAACATGTCGGAAGACATTGATGCCGAAACATTCATCGATGAACTTGAGAAACCTTTTTAGAAAAATGAGAAGGCTGAGACAAGCACGCTTTTAGCTAAGCTTGTCTCACTCAAGTATATGGAAAGGGGAATATCAGAGAGTACATAATGGAAATGTCTCATCTTGCTTCAAGGCTCAAAGAACTTAAGTTAGAGCTGTCAGAAGACATGCTTGTTCACTTAGTCTTGATTTCTCTTCCTCCGCAGTTTGGATAGTTTAAGATCAGTTATAATTGTCAGAAGGATAAGTGGACGCTTAATGAACTAATATTTCATTGTGTTCAAGAGGAAGAGAGGATAAAACATGATCAGACAGAAAATGCTCATTTGACGTCATCTTCCAAGAACAATTGAAAGAAAAGAAAGAAGGAAGTTGTTGGTGCTTCTTCTCAATCGAAACAAAGAAGTCTAAAGACTTCAGTTGTTTCTTCTGTAATGGAGCAGGATACCAAAAGAAAGATTGTGCCAAGTATCACGCATGCGCATGAAGAAATGTACACTTCTCAACCTTGTTTGTTATAAGGTTAATTTGATTTTTGTATCTAGAAATATGTGGTGGTTAGATTTGGGTGCTACTACTCACATTAGTATGTCTATGCATGGTTGTTTGAGTTGTTGAAAGCCAAATGATGCTGAAAGATTCATCTTTGTGGGTGATGACAAATTAGTTGAAAGTGAAGCTATTGGAGATTTTAAATTGTTAGTAAAATCTGGACAATTTTTGAATTTGAATGATACTTTTGTTGTATCGTCTTTTAGACGAAATTTAATTTCTATTTCTGCATTGGAAAAATATAGTTATTCTTGTTCTTTTTGGAAATGAAAAATTCAATTTACCATTAAATTCAAATGTAATGGGTTCTGAATTTTTACCTGTTTATGACAATCTATACATGCTTGAAAGAATCATTTAATGAAACTTTGCATATTGATTCACGAGGTAAAAAACATAAATCAACTTATAATGATTCAACTTCGTTATGGCATAAGCGCTTAAGTTACATCTCTCAAACGAGAATTAAAAAAGCTTGTGTCAGACGAGATTTTGGGCTCTTTTGATATAACTGACTTCAATGTTTGTGTCAGTTGTATTAAAGTGAAACAAACAAGTGTAAGGAGATTAGAAGCTAACCAAGCTTCAAAAGTTTTTGAATTGATACATATGGATATTTGTAGACCTTTTCCTATGACATCTTGGAATGTTCAACATTATTTCATATCATTCATTGACGATTATTCGTGTTATGACTACCTATATCTCATTCATGATAAGTCTCAATCTTTGGACGTGTTTAAGACTTTTAAAGCTGAGGTTGAAAATCAACTTGATAAAAAGATTAAGGTCGTCAGATCAAATTGTGGTGGTGAATGCTATGGTCGGTATGACGGGTCATGTGAACAATGTCTAGGACCATTTGTTAAATATCTAGAGGAGTGTGGTATTGTTCCTTAGTACACCATGCTAGGTTCACCAACATGAATGATGTCGCTAAAAGAGGGAACAGAACACTTAAGGACATAGTAAGAAGTATGATTGCTCATTCGACCTTATCTGAATCTCTCTTGTGTGAAGCATTAAAAATGACAACTTATATCTTTAACAAGGTACTTACTAAGGCAACCGCTAACAAAACCCCATATGAGTGTTGGACAGACTGAAAACCCGTTCTAAAACATTTACACTTGTGGGGGTGTCAAGCTGAGGCAAGGCATTATAGACTCAATGAAAGAAAACTAGACTGTAGGACTGTCAGTTGTTATTTTGTAGGGTATCCTAAACGATTAAGGAGGTATAGATTTTACGATCCCACTGTAAAGACATTCTTTAAAATGAGAAATGCCCAATTTTTCGAGGATGTAGAGTGTGTGAGATGAGATAAGGAAGACATTGTCTTTGAGGAGAAAGTTGTTTCTTTTTCTTTGGTTTCCGTTGATTTCGATCAAGTGGATAGTGGAAAGGACAATGTTGAAACACTTCCTGAACCTCTTCAGGAAGTCATTCCCGATGAAGAAACTCAACAGCCTCAAGAAACTATGTTTTTACGGAGGTCGACTAGAGAGAGAAGAAGCACGATTTCAAATGATTACATCGTATTCATACACGAACATGAAGAACTGGGCGAGGTGGAAGATGACCCTGTCACTTTCCATCAAGCCATTAAGAGTTCTGATTTTCGAAAGTGAACTGAAGCCATAAATGAGGAGTAAAATTCCATGAAGGACAATGATGTTTGGGATCTCATCCCGCAACCTAAAGGTTTGAAACACGTCGGTTGTAAATGTAACGCCCAAAGTTTTCCATTAAATAATTTTTGAGTTTACGTAACAGTAAATGACAAAGTTCTAATTGGAATTAAGGACGAAAAATTTAGCCAGTTAGGTAGAAGATTATTTCGAAACTAATGGAGAGGAGGAAACTCTAGGAATCTGACCGAAATCGGACCGTATAAGAGTTTGATTAAACGGATTAGAGTTGAGGGCGAAATGGTAATTAATAGTTTATTTTATATAAAATAAAGAAAACAGAGGGGAGGAACGAGATTTCCCCCCCGTTTTCTTCTTTGCATCCCTCCTCCCCTGCACAGAAAAACCCTCCCCTTTCTCCTCCCTTCAGCAATTTTCTCTTCCTGCGACGCTCAAGCAATTTTTTCTCCGTTTCTTCAGATTTACGGTAAGTTTTAGTTATTTCTTAGTAAATAGTTAGAGTGTTAGTTGTTTTTAGCAACAAAAATAAAGTTAGTGAGGGTATTGGGTGATTTGGTGAAAACCTAGGAGGGAGATATGAGAAATTGAACTTAGAGTTGATTTTTATTCGTATGTTGGTGCTTAAGCTAGAAGTAGGAGTAGATTTCGGGATTTTATGAGAAGGATTGAGTGGCTGGATAGCCAAGTGCTCGAATTGTGGAATGGTTTCCACTTGGCCACGTTCGGCCAAGCTGTAGGTGTTGAATTAGGAAATGGATGAGACCATTGGAAACTAGACATCCTGTGGAGCCTGTAACACTTTGGATTGTCCAATTCGAACAAGTATTGGAGAAGTTATGAATTTTTAAAGTTGATCAGGAATTGAGTTGAATTTCGGGTTTAGTAGAGAATATTGGTTTTGTACGAGTTATGACTTTCAAACTAGGAATTTATGAATTTAACGATATAGAATTGATGAATGTGTGATTTTATAGGTATTCCCAGTTAGCGTACAAAGTTACGAAGTGCAAGGAATTTCTAGGACGCCAAGTAAGTAATGGATTGTTTGTGATTTGCCTTCGGGCCTACGCCATGGAACAGTAGGGTTGCTTGCTTGTTTTGACTGTTTGTTTTGTTGATTAGTCAGTTGATTGTGCATATGTGTTGACATGCATCATGGTTTTGAATTACGAAAGAACAAGTTTTTGACCATGTTTTGAATTGTGCGTATGAAATGTAATCAGATAAGAAAAGATGACATGTATGGGAACGCCTCGTCGTTAATGTGCTAGTAAGAAAGCACTAGAAGGTTCTCATTGATGAAAGTACGTAAGATGACATGGTTTGTGAACGTCTCGTCGTTAACATGCTAGTTAGAAAGCACTAGAGGGTTTTATGATCGATGTTGGGAGGAGATTTTGTATGGCCGTCCCGTGTGTGAACACGATGTGTGCATCTAATCTTGCTCCGTGGGTCATGGTTTAGCCATCCTGAGTGTGATAGGATGGGTGCCTACTTGATTCACACTTGAAAGTGGAAGATGATAATAATGAAAATGAAACGAAAACGAAACAGAGCGTAGAAACTGCATATGTTAGGGGTTGAGTTGTGTATTGATTTTCAGTTCATATTCCATACTTGCTAAGTATTAGGCTTATGTTTTGTGTTCTATGGTGCAGGTGACGGCGAGCTATCCAGTGAGTTGTTTGAGCATGGGCATGACTAGGATGGCCATTGGTGACGTATGCGGTATGCCGGTACAGGCAGCTTGTTGTGGTGACGCGACCATGGTGTGATAGGTTGTGATATTTGTAAGCATTTTTGTGTTGAACATCTGTGTGTAATTGCGGATTGGTATTTTGAAGTATAGAAAGTGTTTTTAAATCTTACGAGCCATTTTGACGAATGATTAATATTGTTTTTAACATAAAACGGGTGTGTTTTCGAAACTGCTTAAAGAATTGTTGTCTTAAAAATGCAGGTCTTTACTTCATGGTTTTAATCGTGGAAATATTTGTCGTCTGTTTTCTTTCAAACTGGTGTTATTTTTATACTGCATGTGCAAAGTATCGACCAAAGTCTATAGGTGTTGACCGGTCAGTGTAAAATGGAACGCGAGTGTCGACCGTGGGCTTCGATCTGCGCGGGCATAGCCAAAGTAAGAGTCAACCTATGGTTGTAGGTTTCGACTGGTAGTGTGAAAATGGCAGCGGTGTCGATTGCAAGGGCCGACCTGCGCGGGCAGAAAGGATCAAGGTGTCGACATGTGAAAACAGGCATCGACTGCTCTCTGAGATGAGCGTAGAAGTGTCGACCGGTGTTCTCAGTGTCGACCAACGAGAAGACCAGAGAGAAACGTAGTGTTGTCTGGCGTTTGCTATTGTCGACCGATGAAAAACCTGAGACAACCCTAGTGTCGACCGATGTTTACAGGTGTTGACCGGTTTCTCTGTTTTATGATTTTATAAAATGAAGTTTTCCACTGCGATGCTGTTTAAAATATTTTCAAAAATGTTGTTTTAAGTTGAGGAACGAAAGTTTTAAATTTTATGCGAATTATTACGTTACGAGTGAAATTAGTGAGTAAAGTAGCAAACCGGATCCAAGGTGGACTGGGGTGCTACAAGTTGGTATCAGAGCAAAATAGTTAAGTCGTTCAAAGAATTACCCAACACTGCTGGCCGCCATGCAACGTGCTCCACAAACTGTAAGTATTTGTTTATTTTTAGTTAGATTGTGACTAAGATTAGATTACGCTAACCTCGTAAAGGAATTTGCCAAGATGAATAGACGATCGGGACGACCTAGAGTTCCGTGAGAGGATGTAGAGTTAGAGAATGATGAAAACCTGGCTACGATCAGACGACTGACCGAGTTGGTCGATAGGCAGTCCCCACAATTGGGAATGCTACTGAATCAAGGACAAGGGAGCCATGGAGCGGGTTCTAGTGGAGAAAGGTTTAGGAGATTGAAGCCTCCGACATTTGAGGGCCAGGTGACAGATCCGACTGCTGCGGAAAGATGGATCCGCACCATTGAAAACATGTTCAAGTATGCCAATGTGGAGGAAGGGAATATGGTTACATGTGCAACATTCCACCTATCGAACGACGCTCAGAGTTGGTAGGAGAAGATAGAGGCCACCATAGCTGCCCGAGACTTGACCTGGAAGAGATTTAAAGAGATGTTTTATGACACGTATTACAACCGAATAGTCCAAGCTGCGAAGAGGTTGGAATACTTACAGTTAAAGTAGACTGGTCCTGTAGCTGAGTACTTCTGACAGTTTGAATCATTGTCCTGGTTTGCAAGCCAATTAGTGAGTAATGAAGAGGAAAAGGTACTATAGTTTGTGCAAGGGTTGAAGCCGGAGATATATAGGTGCGTGACAATCTCTGAAACCGAGGGAGTACCGTATGCAAGAGTCGTGGCCAAAGCATTGGAAGTGGAGGGGACAGAAGCCAAATGTGTGAAACAAGGAGAAGCCATCAAAAGATTCTTTAAGGAGATTACACCACAGACGAGCAAGGGAGGATCTTTTTCTGGAACCAAGAGGCCAAGTGGCATTGTGAATGATTCGAGGGGAGGAAAGGAATCGCAAATGCTGAAGAAGTAGTCGTAGTGTCCAAAGTGCTTGAAGAGCCATCCGGGAGAATGCAGACAGTTTGCAAGCAAATGCTACAATTGCAATGAAGCTGGTCATATTTCACGAAACTGCACAAAGCCGAGAGTCAACTGGTGCTTCAACTATAATGAGACCGTCACATATCTAGGGATTGTCCCGTAGCAAAGAAGGGTCCAGCCAAGATGGTGCCCAGGATCTTTGCTATGATGGAGCCCGAGGGTGAAGATCGACCAATTGTTATTTCAAGTACGGTAATAGTTGATACAGTGCTTGCATTTACGTTGATAGATTCAGGAGCATCACACTCCTTTGTTGCTACGACTTTTGTGGTGAAAGTAAATTTATAGGCCAGACCAGCCGGGTGTACATATGAAGTGAGGCTACCATCTGGAGAGCGCATGCACTCTGATGAAGTGGTGCGTGACAGTGTCATATCAGTGGGGACTAGGAGCATGCCTGCTGATTTGATTGTGATGAGGATAACTGGCTATGACGTGATATTGGACATAGATTGGTTGTTTTGGCACTATGCAACGATTGATTGCAGAGCTGGAATTGTTAATTTCCAACCCCCAAGTGGTGCGAAATATTCGTTGCAAGCTATGAAGAATGTGAAGAAGCTATCTTAATGGAACCCATCGAGGCTTGGAGATTATTAATGGGTGAGCATTTTTGCTTTCTTGCAACAATTTTAGATACTCAATTTCACGTGGAGACAAAACGACAGGATATTATGGTAGTTCGTGAGTTTCTTGATGTATTCTTGGACGATTTGTCCGGTTTACCCCCAGACCGGGAAGTCAAATTTGTGATTGACACATATCTCGGTGCAGAGCCAATATCGTAGAACCCTTACAGGTTGGCTACTCCGGAATTGAAGGAGTTGAAAAAGCAGCTGGAAGAACTGTTGGAAAAGGGGTTCATATGCCCGAGCTTTTCACCATGGGGCGCACCCGTCCTATTTGTAAAGAAGAAAGACGGATCACTCCAAATGTGTATTGGCTACAAGGAGCTGAATAAACTAACCCTAAAAAATAAGTATCCACTGCTGAGGATAGATGTAACGCCCCGAAAACCTACCCGTTTCCGGTTCGTTCACTGCTTTAACACCACATTTGTAACGCCCTCGAGCCGTCCCGGACCCGGTTCGCCAATCGTACACTTACTCGTTTCCTCGATATATTTCTTACAAAATTTAAAACTTTTGGTTCCTTGACTCAGAACGACATCCTTGAAAAATATTTATGAACGTCGCAGTGGAAAACTCAATTAAAAATCCGTTTAAATAAACTTCACCTTTTTAAAACATAAAAATAAAGAAATCGGTCGACACCTGTAAACGCTGGTTGACACCTTAATTCTCTCTGCCCGCTTCGGTCGATTTTTGCGGTCGACACGTCCATGCACATAATAAGACGTGGTCGACACCTGTTTCCAGTAGTCGACACTTCAATTGTAACACCCCGTATTTTTGTGGTATCAATTTTTGGGTTGTCAGAGCAATAATCGGCGGCGTTCGGGTCAGAATGGAGAGCGAAAAATTTGTAAGGTTAGAAGGGGGATTATTTCGAGACTAATTGAGAAGAGAAAATTTCAAGAATCTGACTGGAAAGAGACTGAATGATGGTTTAAATAATGGAATAAAGCGTGAGGGCAAAAAGATAATTAGGATTAATTATATTAAATTAATTTATAAAAAAAATAATAGAAATGGAGAGGGAGAGAAGAACCCTCTCTTCGGTGGTTATTCTTCCCCCCTCTTTGCCTTTCAGAGAAGTGAAACCCTCCCTCCCCCCCGAGAATCTCCCTTCGGCAATCCTCTCTTCGTCGACGTAACGCTCCCTTCATTTTACCCTCCACTACAATGGTAAGGCAGGTTTTTAGTGGTTTATGGTTTAGTTTTGGTTAACGAAATAGTGTGATGAGAAATTTGATAGATAAAGAATTAGGGTTTTAGGGTTGGAGAGTTCATTGGAGTTATTATCGATTGTTGACGATAAATGTGATAGATTGATGAAGAATGTGCCGAGTTTTGTTGAAAGGTCGAGGAGGGGGAATTTTAGACCTTAAGGCCTATCCTATTTTAGGATTTCTGCCTTAGCTCCGGTTAATCATTTTAAATTTTGTTTTGGTATATTAAACTAGGTTATAATTGGAGCGCTTGACCACTGGAATCCAGTGATTCTGAAAACTGACGCAAAAGTTATACGCGTCAAAATTTGGGTTGATCTTGAGCCGAGAAAGTTTAGTGAGAGATTTTGGCGAGTTCGTGAAGAATTCAGCTAGTATGGTGGTTTTAGTGCGTGAGTAGAGGATGAGTTTTGATGGGAAGACAGTTTTTGTTGTAGGTTTAGCAGGTTTTTGGTAAAATGAACACCACGGAAAGCTAGAATGCCAGGTAAGTAGTGTATGCATGCGTTTTGCCCTAGAGGGCCTACATTGTGGAACGTTAGGATTTATGTGGTTTGATTGTGATGTGCGTGCGTATTGTTTGACATGCATCATGTTTTCAACAGGGAACGGTGAAAATGAATTTGAGCATGGTTTATGTGTGAGTGAGAAGTGTGATGTGCGATGTGCGGCGGTGAGAATGATGTGTGTGTAGGCAGCTAGGCCCCGTTGCTAGAGGAACCTGGATGGTGGCGATGTGCCAGGGGGTGGTGTGGCGACTGCATCCAGCCTCACCCTGGGGTGGCTGCTGCGGGGTGTGTGTGTGGTGGTGGGCAACTATGGCTTCGTTGCTGGAGGAACCGAGACGATGGCAAAGTGCCAGGGGGTGGTGTGGCGAGTGCGTCTAGCCTCACCCTGAAATGGTTGCGATGTGTGGAGTAAAACATGGGTACGGTTTGAGAGCCTCGTTGTTGGAGGAACCGGGACGATGGCGACATGCCAGGGTGTGAGGTAGCGAGAGAGAGAGTCCAGCCTCACCATGGTGCGGCTGTACCATGCGACAAAGGTTGTGACAACACGAGCTTGAGTGTAGAGAATGCACGTGATAGGATTGTATTGTCGGTTTTACTTTTCATATTGCACTATTTACTGAGCGTTAGGCTTATGTCGTGTGTTCCGTGGTGTAGGTGCAGAGATTCCAGCGGGTTAGTTACGAGAGCCCAGGCAGGATGAGTAGGCGGTTGGAGGTGTGCTACCATGTCCCGGCATGGAAAGTTCGTCAAGGCGACCGGACCCGTGGAGCGAGGCTAGATGGTGGTTCTTTTGGGTTGTATTTTTGGAGGTATAAGTCAAGTACATAGAGTTTGAGGTTATAGGTTTGTTTGGCATGAATTATAGTAGGGATTGGTGTAAGGTTGTGTTTTGAAACTATTTGAGGAAATTATGTCTTGAAAATACAGGTCTTTACTTCATGGTTTTAATCGTGGAAGTTTTCGTCGCCCGTTTTCTTTCAAACTGGTGTTATTTTTATACTGCTGCTGCCAAAAACTGCTGTACACCACAATCAAACTGCTGTATACCACACAGGTCTCGCGTGCCTGGCTACCTCCCGCTTCATATT
>CM039517.1:13928699-13985377 GCA_022433055.1 Begonia peltatifolia | reverse complement strand
GGGTGGGGTGGGTGGGGGAATCCGTTCCTCCCTTCTTTTTTATCTTTTTCTTTTTTTTTTTTTTTTATATTTTATTTAATATAATTAATTTTAATTACTATTTCCTCCTCAACCATAACTATTTCCATAAATCTACTAAATGGTCAGTGCTCGGATAAAATCTTAAAATTTCTCCTTCACCATTATTACCGAAATAATACTTTACCTAACGTTACAAACTTTCTGGCCTTGATTCCGACTTGAACCACGCCGTTGGCCGATACGAAATTTCAAAAAATTGAATTAACTGAAATTTTTCAGGTGTTACATTTCACCCTCCTTAAAAGAAATTTTGTCCTCAAAATTTTGTTACCTGAACAGTTCTGGGTATTGACTTATCATATCCTACTGCCGCTTCCAAGTTGCCTCTTCTACGCTGTGGTTGTGCCATAAAACTTTCACCTGTGGAATCTCCTTGTTGCGTAGAGTCTTCACTGCATAATCCAAAATCTACACTGGATCTCGCATACATTTTTTCAACATAGACACGTGGAATAAATTGTGAATTCCATCCATAGAGGCTGGTAGTTGTAAGTAAGCTGTCTTCCCTATTCTTTTCGTAATAGGAAATGGTCCAACAAATCTTTGGTTCAACTTGCCTTTTTTCCTAAATCTTACCACTCCTTTAAATGGTGAAACCCTCAGGAAGACTTCATCGCCCACTTCAAATTCTAGCTCTTTTCTCCGATGATCTGTAAAACTCTTCTGTCGGCTCTGAGCTGTTAAGATACGATGCCGAATAAATGTAACTTTCTCTACTGTCTGTTGCCAAATATCCAGACCTACTAAATTCGCCTCACCAACTTCATCCCAATAAAGCAGTGACCTACACTTTCTCCCATAAAGAGCCTCGAATGGAGCCATACTATCATGGCCTGGAAACTGTTATTATAAGAAATATCTACCAATGGCAGATATCTGCTCCATGATCCTTGGAACTCCAGTACACAAGCTCGAAGCATATCCTCCAGCGTCTGAATAGTTCTCTCAGATTGTCCATCCATCTGAGGAGGAAACGCTGTGCTAAAACTGAGCTGCGTACCCATGGCCTTGTGCAAACTCTTCAAGAACTTCTGCAATGCCCAGAACTTCCGTATAAATGCGTTTCAGATTTTGTAATTTGTAATTGGTGGTGTTTTGGTCTGAATTAATAATGAAAAATTTCTGCCCTTGAGTAAAAGATTCTTTTAAGAATAATGGTGGAAAGAGAAATTTAAGAATCTAACCGGAATCGGACGAAATCAAGGAATTGTGAAACGGTCAATGGTGGAGGGTAATTTGGTAATTATGATTTAAAAAAAAAAAAAAACTGAGCAGAACACCATCGGTGTTCTTCTCCCAGCAAGCCCTCTCCCTCACCTCTCTTCTTCAATAAACGAGCCAGTGTTCCCCTTTCCTTTGCGCTGCGATCGAGTTTCTTCCACGAATCTTTTGAAGTCATAGTAAGTTCTCGATAATTTTACGTAGTTAGTTGATGCGTTGGTGTTATTAGTGGCAAAAATGGGCATGGCATGGGTATAGGTTGAATTAGTGAATGTGAGAAATTGAGCATAGAGCTGAATTCCCTCAGTGTATTGGTGCTTAGGATTGAAATATGAGTAGATTACAAGAATTGGTGAAGAAGATTTGGAGGTTTGGCCGAGTACGTGAATTTAGGGACAGTGTCCATTCGGCTACGTTCGCTTAAGTTGAGGACATCCCAATAGGAGATGGATGTAACCACGGGATACTAGGCATCTTCCGAAACTCGTAGTATTTTGTATTGTCCAATTTGGACGAGTATTGAAGAAGTTGTGAAATTCTGAAGTTGTACGGAAATTGTGCGGGGTTTCAGGTTTAGTGGAAAGTTTCGATTTTGATGTGAGTTAGGAGGAGTTACGAATTTGATAAGCTAAGATTGACGGATTTACAATTTTATAGGTATTCTAGTTAGAGCACCAAGTTACGAAGCGCGAAAAGAATTTGAGAACGCAAGGTAAGTGATGGAACGTATGAGATTTGCCTTCGGGCCTACACCTTGGAATGGTAGGATTATTTGTTTGCTTGCTTGTTTGTGTCGTTGTTGAGTCGGTATTTGTGATTGTCATGCATCATGGTTTTGAATTACGAAATACGAGTTTTGAGCACGTTTTGAAATTGTGCATATGAAACGTAAATATATAAGAAAGATTTGCAATGCATGGGTGAACGCCTCATCGTTAACGTGCTAGTGAGAAAGTACTAGAGGGTTGTGACAGGGTTTGCAAAAGCCTCGTCATTAACGTGCTATTGAGGGCACTAGAGGGTTCAACGATCGATGTTAGGAGGAGTTTACGTAGGGCCGTTCCGTGTGCGAACATGATGTGTGCCTCTAACCTCGCTCCGTGAGTTATGGATTGGCCGTCCCGAGTGTGGAAGGGATGGGTGCCGGCCTGACTCACACCGAAAAGTGGAGCATGAAAACAATGAAATGAAAAGAATACAGAATTGAGTATAGAAACTGCATGTGTAGGGGTTTGAGTTATGCATTGGTTTTCGAATTCATATTCCATACTTGCTAAGCATTAGGCTTACATTTTGTGTTCCTTGGTGTAGGTGACGACGAGCTTTCGGGTGAGTGCTAGATGACTAACAGGCATAGGTCGGAGTTGGCCGGAGATGTCATATGCCTGTGTAGGAAAATATTGGGGCGACACGACCATGGCGGTGTGATTTTTGTAAGTGTTTTGAGTCGAACAACGTTATATAGATCTTGAGAATTTTAGGTGGTGTAGTAAGAGTATTGTGGATAAATGAAGTAGAATATTGTTGTTTTGAAATTTGTTTGGAGAATTTATATTTTCAAACCATAGGTTTTACTTCATAAATTTGATTGAGGTGATATTGTCGTGTGTATTTAAATGACCTGGTATTGAGTTTTACTGATACTGGTGTGAAATGTCGACCGAAGTCGAGAAGTGTCGATCGATCAGTGTAAATGTAAAGTGAGTGTCGACCACGAGTCTCGACCTGTGATAGGCAGAGCCGAAGCAAAGGTGTTGACCCTTGGTTGCAGGTGTCGACCGGTCCATGTAAAAATGGTAGCAGTGTCGACCGCGGGGAACGACCTGCGAGGGCAGAGATGATTAAAGTGTCGACCCGTGGAGACGGGTGTCGACCCCTCTTTGTGGTGAGCATAAAAGTGTCAACCAGTTTTTCTATGTGTCGACCGATGAAAAGACTCGAGAGCGGCAAAGTGTCGACGGTGTTTCCAGTGTCGACCAATGAGACAACCCTAGGAGACTTAGGTGTCGACCGGTGCTTATAGGTGTCTACCGAAAGTCTCTGTTTCATGTTTAATGAACTGAAATTTTATCCAAAATGAATTTGATTGAATTTCCGCTGCAGAGCTGTTAAAAATATTATTAGAAATGTTGTTTTAAATCGAGAATAAAAATTTTAAATTTACACAAATTTTATGAGTCAAATGTAAGGATTTAGTATCATAATAGTAGCGAACCGGAAATGGGTAGGTTTTCAGGGCGTTACAGGAGTTGGTATCAGAGCCATTATGGTCATGTCGTTGAAAGGATTACCCAACATTTGCCGGCCGCCATGCAACGTGCTCCACCAACTGTAAGTAGTTGTTTATTTTAGTTAGATTATCACTAAGGCTAGATTATGCTAACCTCGTACAGGAATTAGCTGAAAGGGATAGACGACCGGGACGACCTAGAGTTTCGAGAGAAGCAGTAGATTCGGAAGGTGATGATAATTTGGCTACGATCAAACGACTGACCAAGTTGGTTGACAGGCAGTCCCAACATTTGGGGATGTTGTTGAATCAGGAACAAGGGAGCCATGGAGCGGGCTCTAGCGTAGAGAGGTTCAGGAAATTGAAGCCTCCGTCATTTGAGGGCCAAGTGGCAGACGCGACGGCTGCGAAAAAGGTGGATCCGCACCTTCGAGAACATGTTCAAGTATGCCGATGTAAAGGAAGGAAATATGGTTACGTGTGCGACATTTCACCATTCGAATGACGCACAAAGTTGGTGGGAGACAGTAAAAGCCACCACAGCTACCAAGGACTTGACCTGGAAAAGAATTAAAGAAATGTTTTATGACAAGTACTACAATCGGACAGTACAAGCTGCAAAGAGATTGGAGTTTTTATAGTTAAAGTAGACTGGGCCAGTAGCCGAGTATGTGAGACAGTTCGAATCATTGTCCAGATTTGCAAGCCAATTAGTGAGCAACGAAGAAGAAAAGGTATTGCAGTTTGTGTAAGGATTGAAGCTGAAGATATATAGGGGTGTAACCATTTCCGGAACTGAGGGTGTGCTATATGCACGAGTTGTGGCCAAGGCACTGGTAGTGGAGGGAGCTGAGGCCAAGTGTGTGAGGCCAGCAGAGGCAACCAAGAGGTTCTTAAGGAGATCACGCAACAGTCAAGTAGAGGAGGATCTTTTTTGGGAACTAAGAGGCCAGCTGGCATGGTACATGATTCCAGGGGAGGAAAGAAGCCCCAAATACAGAATAGGTACCCACAGTGTCCCAAGTGCTTGAAGAGCCACCCGGGAGATTGTGGACAATTTGCAGGCAGATGTTATAATTGCAATGAAACTGATCACATTTCTTGAAACTGCACAAAACCTAAGGGGTCAACCGGTGTTTTACCTGTAATGAGACCGGCCACATACCCAGAGATTGCCCGGCTGCAAAGAAGGGTCAGGCCAAGATGACGCCCAGGATCTACGCAATGATAGAGCATGAGAGCGAGGATCGGCCAGCTGATATCTCAGGTACGGTACTAGTTGATACGGTGCCCGCATTTACGTTGATAGATATAGGAGCGTCGCACTCCTTTGTTACTACGACGTTTGTGGTAAAGGTGAACTTGTGGGCTAAACCCGCCGGGTGCACATATGAAGTCAGGTTGCCATCCGGTGAGCACATGTACTCCGATCAAGTAGTATGTGACAGTGTTATATCAGTGGGGACTAGAAGTATGCCTGCCGATTTGATAGTAGTGGGGATAACAGGCTATGACGTGATATTGGGCATGGATTGGCTATTTCGGCAAGCATTCGCTACAAGCTATGAAGAATAGTGGGAGACTATCCGTTATGGCACCCATCGAGGCTCAGAGGTTAATAATGGGTGACCATTCTTGTTTTCTTGCAACAATTTTAGATACTCACTTTCATGTGAAGACGAAGCCACAGGATATTGAGGTAGTTCGTGAATTCCCTGATGTGTTCATGGATGACTTGCCCGGATGACCTCCAAATCGGGAAGTGAAATTTATAATCGACACAAATCCCAGTGCCGAGCTAATATCGAAAAACCCATATAGGTTGGCTCCTCTGAAATTAAAGGAATTCATAAGGCAGCTGGAAGAGCTATTGGAAAAAGGATTCATACGCCGAGTTTTTCACCAAGGGGCGCGCCAGTCCTATTTGTAAAGAAGAAAGATGGATCGCTCCGGATTTGTATTGACTACCGGGAGCTGAACAAGCTAACCATAAGAAATAAGTATCCATTGTCGAGAATAGACGATTTGTTTGATTAACTGCAAGAAGATCGGATTTTCTCGAAGATAGATTTGATATCGGGGTATTACCAGCTAAAGGTTAGATCACAGGATATCCTGAAGACAACTTTCCAGACTAGATACGGGCATTATGAGTTCTTAGTGATGTCATTTGGACTGACAAATGCCCCAGCAGTTTTCATGGACCTAATGAATCGGGTATTTCAAGAGTATCTGGATAAGTTCGTGATTGTATTTATTGACGATATCTTGGTTTACTCTTGTAACGAAGAGGAACATAAGGAGCATTTGAAGATAGTTCTGGAGACCTTCAAACGGCATCGGTTGTATGTGAAGTTCTTCAAGTGCATGTTTTACCTGGATATGGTCAATTTTCTTGTGCATGTGATTTCTGGTGGAGGACTATCGGTGGATCCGACTAAAATACAGTCGATCAATGAATGGCCACAGCCAAGGAGCGTCAGGGAGATTTGAAGCTTTCTGGGGTTAGCGGGTTACTATAGGAATTTTATAGAGGGATTTTCAAAGATTGCAGCACCCTTAACTCTTCTGATGCGAAAGGAAGTCAAGTATATATGGACGGAGGACTGTGAGCACAGTTTCAAGATGCTAAAGCAGAAATTGACTACAGTTCCAGTATTAATACTTCCGATGATGGACGAGAAGTTTAATATTTACTGTGATACTTCCAGAATTGGATTGGGTTGTGTCTTGATGCAAAACGGAAGGGTGATTGCTTATGCTTTGAGGCAATTAAAGCCCTATGAGCGAAATTATCTAACCCATGATTTGGAGTCAGCGGCGGTTGTTTTGCGCGCTAAAGATCTCGAGGCACTATCTCTATAGACAGCAGTGTGAGGTATACTCGAGTCACAAAAGTCTGAAGTATATCTTTACTCAAAAGGAGCTGAACATGAGGCAGAGGCGATGGTTGAGTTCGTGAAGGACTATGACCGGGAGATCAAATACCACCCCAGCAAAGCCAATGTAGTGGCCGATGCATTGAGCCGAATTTCGACCTCAGTATCAGTGATGAATGCCGAGATGTCTAAGGAGCTGTGTGCAGAATTTCAGAGATTTAATTTGTAGCTAGTCTCAAAAGTGGCGGCGCAATTGTCAGCCTTATCTCTGGAGCCGTCGATTCTGGAGGAAATTAAACGAGCTCAACAGGATGACCAAAGATGCAACGAATTCTGGACGAGCACGACATCTAACGACAACCGAATTTAGCTGTTCAAGTGATGGAATCCTGAAGTTTCGGAATAGGTGGTATGTTCCGAACAACGATCAACTTTGGGAAGACATTTTGTCTGAAGCGCACTCCTCAAGGTTCTCTCTTCAATCCGGAAGCACCAAGATGTACAGAGACCTTAAGCAACATTATTGGTGGCCTGGTATGAAAACGTTTGTAGCAAAGTATGTGGAGACATGCTTAATCTGCCAGCAAATTAAGGCTGAACATCAGAGACCGGCTGAAAAGTTGCAACCATTGCCGATTCCAGAATGGAAGTGGGACCAGATATCCATGGATTTTGTGGTTGGATTGCCCCGGACGACAAAAGGATTTGATGCGGTGTGGGTAATTGTGGATCGTCTGACAAAATTTTCCCATTTCCTATCGGTAAAGATGACATTCAACATGGACCAATTTGATAACCTGTATATTCAGGAGATAGTAAGGTTGCATGGGGTTCCGATTTCAATTGTGTCAGATAGGGACCTGAGGTTTACCTCGAAATTTTGGAAGAGTCTGCACAAAGCAATAGGGACATGACTGAATTTTAGTACGGCTTTCTATCTTCAAACCAATGGGCAGTCTGAGCGGATTATTCAAGTTTTAGAGGATATGCTTCGAGCCTGTGTGTTAGAGTTCCACGGTTCGTGGAGCAAATATTTGCCTTTGGTGGAATTCTCTTACAACAACAGCTATCAGGCTATGATAGGTTTGGCCTCTTACGAAGTCGTATACGGAAGGAAGTGCAGATCCCCCCTTTATTGGGATGAAGTCGGTGAAGCTAGTCTGATTGGTCCTGAGATTGTGCAACAGACCACTGAGAAGATCAAGGTTATTCGGCAGCAGATCTTGACAGGCCAAAGTCGGCAAAAGAGCCATGCCGATGGAAGGAGAAGGGAATTAGGATTTGAAGTAGGAGATGAAGTGTTCCTGAAAGTTTCACCATTTAATGGTGTAATGAGATTTGGGAGGAAGGGTAAGTTGAGCCCAAGATAAATTGGACCATTCCCGATCACGAAAAGATTTGGAAGAGCTGCGTACCAACTAGAACCACCAGCTTCCATGGAAGGGATTCACAATGTTTTTCACGTATCAATGCTGAGAAAGTGTCTCAGAGATCCATCACACGTTGTGGTTTAGCAGAAGATTGAAGTACACCCAACCCTAGCATATGATGAAAAGCGAGTGGAAATTTTAGATTATGCGGTGAAGATGCTACGCAACAAGGATATTCTGCTAGTAAAGGTATTATGGCGTAACCAAAATGTGGAAGAGGCGGCGTGAGAACGACAACAGAATATGATGGAGCGTTATCCTGAAATGTTTAGATAGCAAATTTTGTGGACAAAATTTTTGTAAGGAGGGAGGGATGTAATGCTCAGAATTTCCGTATAAACACGTTTTAGATTTTGTAATTTGTAATCGGTGGTGTTTTGGTCCGAACTAATAACGAAAAATTTCTGCCCTGGAGTAAAAGATTATTTTAAGACTAATGGTGGAAAGAGAAATTTAAGAATCTAACCGGAATCGAACGAAATCAAGGAATTGTGAAACGGTTAATGGTGGAGGGTAATTTGTTAATTGTGAAATATTATATTTAAAAAAAAAAACTGAGAAGAACACCATCGGTGTTCTTCTCCTAGCAAGCCCTCTCCCTCATCTCTCTTCTTCCACGAACGAGCCGGCTTTCCCCTTTCTTCTGCGCTGCGATCGAGTTTCTTGCACGGATCTTTTGATGTCACGGTAAGTTCTCGTTAGTTTTACGTAGTTAGTTGATGCGTTGGTGTTATTAGTGGCAAAACCGGGTTTGGCATGGGTATAGGTCGAATTAGTGAAAACCTACGAGGCTAATGTGAGAAATTTAGCATAGAGCTGAATTCCCTCAGTGTATTGGTGCTTAGGATAGAAATAGGAGTAGATTACGAGAATTAGTTAAGAAGATTGGGAGGTTTATTGGCCGAGTACGTGAATTTTGCAACAGTGTCCATTCGGCTACGTTCGGTTAAGTAGAGGACATCCCAATGGGAGATGGATGTAACCACAGGATACTAGGCATCCTCCGGAACCCGTAGTATTTTGTATCGTCCAATTCGGACAAGTATTGAAGAAGTTTTGAAATTCTGAAGTTTGATGGAAATTGTGTGTGGTTTCGGGTTTAGTGGAAAGTTTCGATTTTGATGTGAGTTAAGACTTTTAAGTTAAGGAGTTACGAATTTGATAAGTTAAGATTGTCGGATTTATAAATTTATAGGTATTCCAGTTAGAGCACCAAGTTACAAAGCGCGAAAAGAATTTGAGAACGCAAGGTAAGTGATGGAACGTATGTGATTTGTCTTCGGGGCTACACCTTGGAATGGTAGGATTGATTGTTTGCTTGCTTATTTGTGTTGTTGTTGAGTCGTCCATTTGTGACTGTCATGCATCATGGTTTTGAATTACGAAATACGTGTTTTGAGCATGTTTTGAAATTGTGCGTATGAAACGTAATCAGATAAGAAGATTTGCAATGCATGGGTGAATGCCTCGTCGTTAACGTGCTAGTGAGAAAGCACTAGGAGGTTCCCATGGATGAATGTACGTAATGTGACACGGTTTGCTAACGCCTCGTCGTTTACGTTCTATTAAGGGCACTAGAGGGTTCAACGATTGATGTTAGGAGGAGTTTACGTAGGGCCGTTCCATGTGCGAACATGATGTGTGCCTCTAACCTCGCTCCGTGAGTTATGTATTGGCCGTTCCGAGTGTGGAAGGAATGGGTGCCGGCCTGACACACATCGAAAAGTGGAAGATGAAAACAATGAAATGAAAAGAAAAAAAAATTGAGTATAGAAACTGCATGTGTAGGGGGTTTGAGTTATGTATTGGTTTTCGAATTCATATTGCATACTTGATAAGCATTAGACTTACATTTTGTGTTCCTTGGTGTAGGTGACTACGGGCTTTCGGGTGAGTGCTAGGTGACTAGCAGGCATAGGTCAGAGTTGGCGGGAGATGTCATATACCAGTGCAGGAAAATGTTGGGGCGACACGACCATGGCGGTAAAGGGTGTGATTTTTGTAAGTGTTTTGAGTCAAACAATGCTATATAGATTTTGAGAATTTTAGGTGGTGTAGTAAAAGTATTGTGGATAAATGAAGTAGAATATTGTTGTTTTGAAATTTATTTGGAGAAGTTATATTTTCAAACCATAGGTTTTACTTCATAAATTTGATTGACGGGATATTGTCGTGTGTATTTAAACGAACTGGTATTGAGTTTTACTGATACTGGTGTGAAGTGTCGACCGAAGTCGAGAAGTGTCGACCGGTCAGTGTAAATGTAAAGTGAGTGTCGACCACGAGCCTCGACTTGTGATAGGCAGAGCCGAAGCAGAGGTGTCGACCCTTGGTTGCAGGTGTCGACCGGTCCATGTAAAAATAGTAGCGGTGTCGACCGCGGGGAACGACTTGCGCGGGCAGAGTGGATTAAAGTGTCGACCCGTGGTGACGGGTGTCGACCCCTCTCTGTGGTGAGCATAAAAGTGTCGACCGGTGTTTCCATGTGTCGACCGATGAAAAGACTCGAGAGGGGCAAAGTGTCGACCGGTGTTTCCGGTGTCGACCGATGAGACAACCCGAGGAGACTTAGTTGTCGATCGGTGCTTATAGGTGTCGACCGAAAGTCTCTGTTTCATGTTTAATAAAATGAAATTTTATCAAAAATGAATTTGATTTAATTTTTGCTGCAGAGCTGTTAAAAATATTCTTAGAAATGTCGTTTTAAATCGAGGAATAAAAATTTTAAATTTACACAAATATTGTGAGTCAAATGTAAGGATTGTGTATCAGAATAGTAGCGAACTAGAAACGGGTAGATTTCGGGGCGTTACAGGAGTTGGTATCAGAGCCATTATGGTCATGTCGTTCAAAGGATTACCCAAGATTTGCCGGCCGCCATGCAACGTGCTCCACCAACTATAAGTAGTTGTTTATTTTAGTTAGATTATGACTAATGCTAGATTATGCTAACCTTGTACAGGAATTAGCTGAAATGGATAGACGACCGGGACGACCTAGAGTTTCGAGAGAGGCACTAGAGTCGGAAGGTGATGATAATTTGGCTACGATTAGACGACTGACCGAGTTGGTTGACAGAAAGTGCCAACAATTGGGGATGCTGTTTAATGAGGGACAAGGGAGCCATGGAGCGGACTCTAGTGGAGAGAGGTTCAGGAAATTGAAGCCTCCGACGTTTGAGGGCCAAGTGACAGACCTGACGACTGCGGAAAGGTTGATCCGCACCATTGAGAACTTGTTCAAGTATGCTGATGTGGAGGAAGGAAATATGGTTACGTGTGCGACATTTCACCTTTTGAATGACGCACAAAGTTGGTGGGAGACAGTAGAAGCCACCACAGCTACCAGGGACTTGACCTGGAAACGATTTAAAGAGATGCTTTATGACAAGTATTACAACCGGTCAGTACAAGCTGCAAAGATATTAGAGTTTTTACAGTTAAAGCAGACTAGGCCAGTAGCCGAGTATGTCAGACAGTTCGAATCATTGTCCAGATTTGCAAGCCAATTGGTGAGCAACGAAGAAGAAAAGATATTGCAGTTTGTGCAAGAATTGAAGCCAGAGATATATAGGGGTGTAACCATTTCCGGAACTAAGGGTGTGCCATATGCACGCGTTCTGGCCAAGGCACTTGCAGTGGAGGGAGCAGAGGCCAAGTGTGTGAGGCCAGCAGAGGCAACCAAGAGGTTCTTAAGGAGATCACGCAACAGTCAAGCAGAGGAGAATCTTCTTTGGGAACCAAGAGGCCAGGTGGCATGGTACATGATTCCAGGGGGGGAAAGAAGCCCCAAAAACAGAATAGGTACCTGCAGTGTCCCAAGTGCTTGAAGAGCCACCCGGGAGAGTGTGGACAATTTGCAGGCAGATGTTATAATTGCAATGAAACTGGTCACATTTCTCGAAACTGCTCAAAACCGAAGGGGTCAACCGGTGTTTTACCTGTAATGAGATTGGCCACATATCCTGAGATTGCCCTGCTGCAAAGAAGGGTCCAGCCAAGATGACGCCCAGGATCTTCGCAATTATAGAGCCCGAGAGCGAGGATCGGCCAGCTGTTATCTAAGGTACGGTACTAGTTGATACGGTGCCCGCATTTACATTGATAGATACAGGAGCGTCGCACTCCTTTGTTGCTACGACTTTTGTGGTAAAGGTGAACTTGTGGGCTAAACCCGCCGGGTGCACATATGAAGTGAGGTTGCCATCCGGTGAGCACATGCACTCCTATCAAGTAGTACGAGACAGTGTCATATGAGTTGGGACTAGACGTATGCCTGCCGATTTGATAGTAGTGGGGATAACGGGCTATGACGTGATATTGGGCATGGATTGGCTATTTTGACACTATGCGACGATCGATTGCCGGGCTGGGACTGTTAATTTTCAACCCCTAGATGGTGCGAAGCATTCGCTGCAGGCTATGAAGAATAGTGGGAGAGTATCCGTTATGGCACCCATTGAGGCTCGGAGGTTAATAATGGGTGACCAATCTTGTTTTCTTGCAAAAATTTTAGATACTCACTTTCATGTGGAGACGAAGCCACAGGATATTGAGGTAGTTCGTGAATTCCCTGATGTGTTCATGGATGACTTGCCCAGATTACCACCAGTTCGGAAGTGGAATTTATGATTGACACATTTCCCAGCGCTCAACCAATATCGAAGAACCCATATAGGCTGGCTCTTCTGGAATTAAAGGAATTGAAAAGGCAACTAGAAGAGCTATTGGAAAAAGGATTCATACGTCTGAGTTTTTCACCATGGGGCGCGCCAGTCCTATTTGTAAAGAAGAAAGATGGATTGCTCCGGATGTGTATTGACTACCGGGAGCTGAACAAGCTAACCATAAGAAATAAGTATCCATTGCCGAGAATAGATGATTTGTTTGATCAACTGCAAGAAGCTCGGATTTTCTCGAAGATAGATTTGAGATCGGGGTATTACCAGCTAAAGGTCAGATCACAGGATATCCCGAAGACAGCTTTCCAGACTAGATACGGGCATTACGAATTCTTAGTGATGTCATTTGGACTGATAAATGCCCTAGCAGTTTTCATGGATCTAATGAATCGGGTATTTCAAGAGTATTTGGATAAGTTCGTCATTGTATTTATTGACGATATCTTGGTTTACTTTCGTAACGAAGAGGAACATAAGGAGCATTTGAAGATAGTTCTGGAGACCATGAAACGGCATGGGTTGTATGTGAAGTTCTCCAAATGCGAGTTTTGGCTAGACAAGGTTAATTTCCTTGAGCATGTGATTTCTGGTGGAGGAATATCGGTGGATCCAGCTAAAATACAGTCGATCAATGAATGGCCACATCCAAGGAGCGTTAGGGAGATTCGAAGCTTTCTAGGGTTAGCGGGTTACTATAGGAAGTTTATAGTGAATTTTCAAAGATTGCAGCACCCCTAACTCGTCTAACGCGAAAGGAAGTCAAGTATATATGGACGGAGGACTGTGAGCACAGTTTCCAGATGCTGAAGCAGAAATTGGCTACAGCTCCAGTATTAACACTTCCGATGATGGACGAGAAGTTTAATATTTACTGTGATGCTTCTAGAATTGGATTAGGTTGTGTCTTGATGCAAAACGGAAGGGTGATCGCTTATGTTTCGAGGCAATTAAAGTGCTATGAGCGGAATTATCCAACCCATGATTTGAAGTTAGCGGCGGTTGTTTTCGCGCTAAAGATCTCGAGGCACTATCTCTATGGAAAGCAGTGTGAGGTATACTCGGATCACAGAAGTCTAAAGTATATCTTTACTCAAAAGGAGCTGAACATGGGGCAGAGGCGATGTTTGGAGTTCGTGAAGGATTATGACCTGGAGATCAAATAACACCCCGACAAAGCCAATGTAGTGGCCGATGCATTGAACTGAATTTCGACCTCAGTATCAGCGATGAATGCCGAGATGTCTAAGGAGCTGTGTGCAGAATTTTAGAGATTTAATTTGGACCTAGTCTCAAAAGCGGCGGTGCAATTGTCACCCTTATCTTTAGAGCCGTCGATTCTGGAGGAAATTAAACGAGCTCAACAGGATGACCCAAGATGCAACAAATTCTGGACGAGCACGACATCTAACGACAGAACCGAATTTAGCTGTTCAAGTGATGGAATCCTGAAGTTTCGGAATAGGTGGTACGTTCCGAACAACGATCAACTTCGGGAAGACATTTTGTCTGAAGCACACTCCTCAAGATTTTCTGTTCACCTCGGAAGCACCAAGATGTACAGAGACCTTAAGCAACATTATTGGTGGCCTGGTATGAAAAAGTCTGTAGTAAAGTACGTGGAGACATGCTTAATCTGCCAGCAAATTAAGGTTGAACATCAGAGACCGGCTGAAAAGTTGCAACCATTGCCGATTCCAAAATGGAAGTGGGACCAGATATCCATGGATTTTGTGGTTGGATTGCCCCGGACGACAAAAGGATTTGATGCGGTGTGGGTAATTGTGAATCGTTTGACCAAATCTGCCCATTTCCTACCGGTAAAGATGACATTCAAAATGGACGAATTTGCTAACCTTTATATTCAGGAGATAGTAAGGTTGCATGGGGTTCTGATTTCAATTGTGTCGGATAGGAACCCGAGGTTCACCTCAAAATTTTGGAAGAGTCTGCACAAAGCAATGGGGACACGACTGAATTTCAGTACGGCTTTCCATCAGTGTGAGAATTGAGCATAGAGCTGAATTCCCTCAGTGTATTGGTGCTTAGGATAGAAATAAGAGTAGATTACGAGAATTGGTGAAGAAGATTGGGAGGTTTATTGGCCGAGTACGTGAATTTTGGGACAGTGTCCATTTGGCTACGTTCGGTTAAGTTGAGAACCTCCCAATGGGAGATGGATGTAACCACGGGGATACTAGGCATCCTCCGAAACCCGTAGTATTTTGTATCGTCCAATTCGAACGAGTATTGAAGAAGTTGTGAAATTTTGAAGTTTGACGAAAATTGTACGTGGTTTGGGGTTTAGTGGAAAGTTTTGTTTTTGATGTGAGTTAAGACTTTTAAGTTAAGGAGTTACGAATTTGATAAGTTAAGATTCACGGATTTACAATTTTATAGGTATTCCAATTAGAGCACCAAGTTACGAAGCGCGAAAAGAATTTGAGAACGCAAGGTAAGTGATGGAACGTATGTGATTTGCCTTTGGGGCTACACCTTGGAATGGTAGGATTGCTTGTTTGCTTGCTTGTTTGTGTTGTTGTTGAGTCGTGCATTTGTGATTGTCATGCATCATGGTTTTGAATTACGAAATACGAGTTTTGAGCATGTTTTGAAATTGTGCATATGAAACGTAATCAGATAAGAAAGATTTGCAATGCATGGGTGAACGCCTCGTCGTTAACGTGCTAGTGAGAAAGTACTAGAGGGTTCCCATGGATGAATGTACGTAATGTGACACGATTTGCGAACGCCTCGTCGTTAACGTGCTATTGAGGGCACTAGAGGGTTCAACGATCTATGTTAGGAGGGTTCAACGAACATGATGTGTACCTCTAACCTCGCCCCGTGAGTTATGGATTGGCCGTCCCGACTATGGAATGGATGGGTGCCGGCCTGACTCACACTGGAAAGTGGAAGATGAAAACGATGAAATGAAAAGAAAACAAAATTGAGTATAGAAACTCCATGTGTAGGGGGTTTGAGTTATGCATTGGTTTTCGAATTCATATTGCATACTTGCTAAGCATTAGACTTTGGTGTAGGTGACTACGGGCTTTCGGGTGAGTGCTAGGTGACTAGCAGGCATAGGTCGGAGTTGGCGGGAGATGTCGTATGCCGGTGAAGGAAAATGTTGGGCTGACACGACCATGGTGGTAAAGGGTGTGAATTTTGTAAGTGTTTTGAGTCGAACAACGTTATATAGATTTTGAGAATTTTAGGTGGTGTAGTAAAAGTATTGTAGATAAATGAAGTAGAATATTGTTGTTATGAAATTTATTTGGAGAAGTTATATTTTCAAACCATAGGTTTTACTTCATAAATTTGATTGAGGTGATATTGTCGTGTGTATTTAAACGAACTGGTATTGAGTTTTACTGATACTGGTGTGAAGTGTCGACCGAAGTCGAGAGGTGTCGACCGGTCAGTGCAAATGTAAGGTGAGTGTCGATCGTGAGGCTCGACGTGTGACAGGTAGAGCTGAAGCAGGTGTCGACCCCTGATTGCAGATGTCGACCGATCCATGTAAAAATGGTAGCGGTGTCGACTGCGGGGAATGACCTGCGCGGGCAGAGAGGATTAAAGTGTCGACTCGTGGAGACGGGTGTCGACCCCTCTCTGTGGTGAGCATAAAAGTGTCGACCGGTGTTTCTATGTGTCGACCGATGAAAAGACCCGAGAGGGGCAAAGTATTGACCGGTGTTTTCGGTGTCGACCGATGAGACAACCCGAGGAGACTTAGGTGTCGACCGGTGCTTATAGGTGTCGACCGAAAGTCTCGATTTCATGTTTAACAAAATGAAATTTTATCCAAAATGAATTTGATTGAATTTCCGATGCAGAGCTGTTAAAAATATTATCAGAAACGTCGTTTTAAATCGAGGAATAAAAATTTTAAATTTACACAAATTTTATGTGTCAAATGTAAGGATTTGGTATCGGAATAGTAACGAATCGAAAACGGGTAGGTTTTCGGGGCGTTACAACTTCGATGTAAATCTACGGTCCTTGTCTGATACAATCAAAGTTGGAACTCCGTGCAATCGTACGATCTCTTGAATATATAGTTCGGCGAGGTGATCTATAGAATACGCCATCTTCATTGGCAGAAAATGGGCCGATTTGGTTAACCTGTCCACTATCACCCATATACCGTCATAGCCCTTTGTCGTCCGAGGTAGCCCTACAACAAAATCCATCGCTATCTTCTCCCATTTCAATTCAGGTATCGGCAATGGCTGTAATTTCCCTGCCGGTCTCTGATACTCAGCCTTAACTTGATGACAGATAAAAAATGCCTCTACGTACTTCGCCACCATTCTCTTCATATCAGGCCACCAGTAATGCTGTTTGAGGTCTCTGTACATCTTAGTGCTTCCCGGATGTACAGAAAACCTTAAAGAATGCGCTTATGACAATATCTCCCTTTGAAGTTCCTCATTGTTTGGAACAAACCATCGATTCCGAAACTTAAGAATTCCGACATTCGAACAACTGAATTCTGACCTGTCCTCGGAAGCCATGCTGGACTTTACCTTTTCACACCCAGCGTCATCCTTCTGAGCCTACTTAATCTTTTCCTAAATAGTGGGTTGTAGAGACATAGCCGACAACATGGCCGATACGTTCGACACCACCTCTAATTCGAATTCCAAAACTCCTCATCCAAAGCCACAGACATGCCTGAAGCCCTCGCCGAAGTAGATGTTGTTACTCTGCTCAAAGCATCGGCCACTACGTTCACCTTGCCGGGGTGGTACTTAATCTCGATATCATAATCCTTCACAACTTCTAACCACCGCCGTTGCCTCATGTTCAGCTCCTTCTGAGTACAAATATACTTTATGCTCTTGTGATCAGAATATATCTCGCACTGCTGTCCATATAAATAATGTCTCAAAATTTTTAGTGTGAAGACTAGCGCAGCCAGTTCCAGGTCGTGCGTCGGGTAGTTCTGTTCATAAGCCTTCAATTGTCTAGAGGCATATGCTACCACCTTCCCTTCCTGCATCAACTCACATCTCAAACCTACCTTTGAAGCATCGCAATAAATACTAAACTTCCCGTCCTCGATAGGAATCGTCAAGGTTGGAGCAGTAGTTAATTTCTGCTTTAATATCTGGAAACTATGTTCACAATCTTCAGACCACAGATATTTCACACTTTTCTTCGTTAACCGGGTCAGGGGTGCCGCTATCCTCAAGAATCCCTCAATGAATCTCCTGTAGTAACCCGCTAACCCAAGAAAACTCCGTATCTTCGTAACATTCTTCGGCTGTGGCACTCCGTAACTGCCTGGATCTTTGCTGGATCAATCGCTATTCCAGCGCTTCAGACGACATGACCAAGAAAATGAATCCTATCCAGCCAGAACTTGCACTTAGAAAACTTCGCGTAAAGTTGGTGTTGCTTCAAAGTCCCTAATACCAATCTCAAGTGCTCCTTATGCTCCTCCTTACTCCGAGAGTACACCAAGATATCATCAATAAACACTATAACAAATTTATCGAGATAATCGTGGAACACTCTGTTCATCAGGTCCATAAAAGCTACTGGAGCATTTGTTAGTCCAAAAGACATCACTAGGAACTTATAATGTTCATACCGCGTCCGAAAAGCCATCTTTGGAATATCTTCTGGTCTGACTTTCAACTGATAATAACCTGATCTCAGGTCAATCTTTGAAAACACACGCGCACCTTAGAGTTGATCAAATAAATTGTCTATCCTTGGCAGAGGGAACTTATTCTTAATCATTAGCTTATTCAACTCCCTGTAATCTATGCTCATACATAACGACCTGTCCTTCTTCTTGACAAAAAGAATTGGTGCGCCCCACGACGAAAAGCTAGGCCGTATAAACCCCTTCTCTACCAATTCTTCTAATTGCTTCTTCAACTCTTTCAACTCTGCTGGCGCTAATCTGTAGGGATTTTTTGACACTGGCTCAACTCCCGGATACACATCTATCACAAACTCCATTTCCCGATCCGGAGGCAAACCAGGTAAATCATCTAAGAAAACTTCAGGGTAGTCTTGAACAATTAAAACATCCTGCGGTCTCGAATCTTTGGGAATTAGCATATCTACAATGCTGGCAAGAAAACCAAATACTCACCAGTTAAAACTTGACGAGCACGAACAGGCGCCATCACAGATATCTTCTGAACATTCTTTGTGCCCTGAAAAGTATGCTTCTCACCATTCGGCGATTGGAAGTTCACCATGCCTGCCCTACAGTCAATCGTGGTGTAGTGCTTGGATAGCCAATCCATTCCCAGTATCATGTCATATCCTGTTATACCCATAATAATGAGATCAACCGATAAATTCTTGCTTCCCATCGACACCACGCTATCACACACTACTTGATTTGAGTGCATACGCTCACCAGAAGGCAACATTACCACAAAGCAACAGTCTGTTGATACGAGTTATATATCCAACTTAACCACGAATGTAGTTGCAATAAACGAATATGTTGCACCAAAATCAATCAATGTATAAGTAGGTACAGAGTTTACCAATATAGTACCTGACACTACGGCTAGTTGGTCATCCTCGCCCGACTCGATCATGGCGACTACTCTCGGTGTTGTGCGTGTCAGACCCTTCTTCAAAGCTGGACAGTCTCTGTTGATGTGGCCTACCTCGTTGCAATTAAAATATCGTACAACCCGGGGCTTCGGGCAGTCTCTAGCCACATGTCCGGCTTCATTGCAGTTGTGGCACTTTCCAGAGTTCCATCTGCACTCTCCCGGATGATACTTCATACATTTAGGGCACTGGGGGTACTGTATCAGTCCTTGCGGCCTTTTGCTACTTTCCTGGCTGCTAGAACCCTCACTAAATCTCTTTGTGCCTCTCTGTTGTGGCAGTTGGGAGAGACTTCTACTCTGCTTTGGGGCCATTTCCCTGAAGGATCTCTTGGAAGCCTCCCTCTGACTGATACATCTCATCTCGGCTTCCTCTACCTCCAATGCCTTGGCCACCACCTCGGAGTAAGACACATCCCGTATGTCTGCTATCTTTACTCCTTTATATATTTCCGGCCTCAATCCTTGTACAAATTGAAACACTTTATCCTCATTCCGACTTACCAAATTGCTGGCATACCGGGACAAGGACTCGAATCGCCGGTTGTACTCTGTCACTAACGTAGTTTGCTTCAACTGCCTCTTAGTTGCCTGCACCGTACTATTAAAATACTTGTCGTAGAAGGCCTTCTTGAACTTCTCCCAAGTCATGTGCTGAGTATCAACGGTGGCCTCTATAGACTCTCACCAAAATCGGGAATCATTTGCTAAATGAAAGGTGGCCAGTATAACCTTATTCTCCTCTTCCACCTTCGCATATTTAAACATGCTCTCTATTACTCGGATCCAATCCTCGGCAGCCATCGGATCTGATACTTGTCCCTCGAAAGTCGGTTGCCGCAATCTTCGAAATCGGTCAGCAACTAGTCCTAACTAGAATTAAGGCCTGCACCTCCCTGTACTTCTCGATTCAGCAACATCCCTAACTGCTGGGACTGTCGATTAACTAATTCTATCAATTGTCAGATAGTCGCAAAATCGTCCGTACTTCTCGGTTCGATTGTCTCTCTTGGCACTCTAAGACGTCGTGATCGTCTAGACATTCTGACTATCTTTCCTGTACAATGGTCAACTATGCTCATAAGTGTCTACTAAACAACACTAAAATTAAACACTTACAGTTGTCGGAGCACGTCATGCGGCGATCGGCGCTGTTGAGTAATCATTTGAACGTTTTGACCAAATGGCTATGATACCAACACTGAAACGCCCCAAAAACCTACCCGTTTCTGGTTTTTTCATTGCTCCAACACCACGTCTTTAACGCCCCAAGTTGTCCCTGGACCCGAGTCGTCAACCATACATCCGCTTTCACTTCGACGGAATTCGTATAAAATTTAAAACCTTTTTTTTTTTTACTTAAAACGACTTCCAAAGGAAATACATATAAATTCCGTAGCAAAAACTCGTTTAAAATCAGTTTAAGTAACTTAACTCTTAAAACATAAAAATTAAAGAGACCGGTCGACACCTGGAAGAGCCGGTCGACATTTAGTTGTCTCGGGTTTTCATCGGTCGACACTGACAAATGCCGGTTGACACTACATTTCTCTCGGGTCTTTTCATCGGTCGATATCGGGGACATCGGTCGACACTTCTACACTCGTTTCAGAGAGGGGTCGACACCTTGATCCTCTCTGCTCGCGCATGTCGACCCTCGCGGTCGCACCTCTACCAGTTTTATATGGACCGATCGACACTTGGAACCAGGGGTCGACACCTGCCCTGCACAGGTCGAGCCTCGCGGTCGACACCCACCTTCCATTTTACACTGACCGGTCGACACCTATGGGCTTCTGTTGACACTTTGCACTCAAGAAACCTTAACATAATTTAAAACAAAACAGCACGGTTTTGACTAAACATTTAAAAACCATGAATCCTCTTCTCGACTCGATTTACAAACCTATTTTGCACACAGAAATATTCAACCCAAATTCAAATCTCTCTTTTATCTCAAAATAACCAAGTACGACTCAAAATATTTCACCACCCATACTTACACCCGCAATAGTCAAAACGCCTCAACAGTTGTCCCAGTCGTCCCACGAGCGTACTCTTTGAACCCCTACTAGTACTAGGCATACTCAGTATACTCACTAGCTGCTGCGTCGTCACCTACATCACATAACTCAACTATTAACCTAATGCTAAGCAAGTAATGCATACATACATACTAAAAACAAACATCTCTTACACATGCAGTCTCTACAGTTTCGTCTCTACTTTTATTTTTGTCTCTTTCTTATATCTACTTCATCTTTTTATTACTGGTTTCCTCTTTATGCGCTAGACCGAGGTGATGCACCTCGCGGTCGACCTCACTGGACAAGGTCAACCTCGATCTAGTTAAAGTGACACACCTCGCGGTCCACCTCACTAGATAAGGTCACCACGTAAAGTGGAGGAAGAGTGATACACCTCGCGGTCCACCTCACTGGATAAGATCACTCAACCTTACCTTTATTATCTTCTTACGTAGCTTCTCATTTCGTTTGTCTCTTTACATCCTACTGTTTTACTTCATAAAAATATGGAAATTCATTTTTGTCTCGTGTTTTACTTTAAAATAATGATGCACAACCATGAAAGCATAACATAAAGTAAACGTGCAATGCATCCTACTGAATTGTGATGTAGGCCTGAAGACAAAACTTCTACTACATTACTTACCTGGCGTCTTTAACACTTGTAATCCAAATCTGGTAAGCTAACTGGAAAACCTATAAACCACACATCTATTAGCTCTACTTTCCATTAACTCCGTAAAACTTTAAGAAAATCAACCACTAAATCCCGACTCCGTCTAAAATGAAATTCTAACTAACGCTCTGACTAACCTTCAAAAATTCATAACTCCGCCAATACTCATCCGATTTGGACGATTCAAAATGCTACGGGTTTCTCGTAACATCTAGTTCTAATGGTCTCATCAATTTCCTAATCCCAGACATAGAGTCTGGCCAAATGTGGGCAAACGGAACCCGTTCTGTAACCTGGGTTATTCGGTTATCTACACATTCAATCTTTTCCACAAAAGTTTATAATCCACTCCTATTTCTAACTTAAACATCAACATACGTACAAAAACTGACTAAAACTTCTAAACTTTGTATCTCCTTCCTAGGGTTCACCCAAAACTCTCTCTAACTCCACTTTTAACACTTAAAATAACTAAAACACTAACTATCTACCAAAAACTAACTAAAACTTACCAAAAATTTAAAGAACGAAAGGGGAAACGTTTGGCTGCTGAAAGGGAAACGCCGAGCTTCTCGTGTGAGAGAAGAAGAAGAAGAAGAACAGAAGGGAGGGGCGGGGGGGAATCTGTTCCTCCCTTCTGTTTGATCTTTTTTTTTTTATATATATATTATTTAATATAATTAATTTTAATTATTATTTCGCCCTCAACCATAACTCTTTCGATAAATTTACTATACAGTCAGTGCTTGGATAGAATCTTAAAATTTCTCCTTCACCATTATTCCTGAAATAATCCTTTACCTAACGTTACAAGCTTTCTGGCCTCGATTCTGACTCGAACCTCGCCGTTGGCTGATACGAAATTCTGAAAAATTAAATTAACTAAAATTTTTCGGGTGTTACAAACCGAGTATTCAGGGAGCAACTAGATAGATTCGTGATAGTATTCGTTGATGACATCCTGATATAATTTCAGAGTGAAGATGAGCACAAAGAGCACTTGAGGATCGTGCTGACGACTCTGGGGCAGCATTGACTATATGCTAAGTTCGCTAAGTGCAAATTTTGGCTGGAGAGGATCAAATTTTTTGGGGCACGTTATCTCTCGTGATGGTATTTCCGTGGACCCGGCAACAGTTCAGTCTGTGAAGGAATAGCCACGACCGGCCAGTGCAGCCGAGATACGCAGTTTTCTAGGGCTGGTAGGATATTACCGGAGCTTCATTGAAGGTTTTCCAAGATCGCAGCTCCTTTGACTCGATTGACTAGGAAGAACATGATGTATAGCTGGTCCGGTGAGTGCGAGGACAACTTTCAGCCGTTGAAGCAGAGGTTGACTACAACCCCGTCGCTAATACTGCCGGTAGAGGGGGAGAAGTTCAGGGTTTATTGCGACGCCTCCAGGGTAGGCTTGGGTTGCGGGCTGATGCAGAATGGAAGGATGATTGGCTATGCTTCAAAGTAACTGAATCCTTACGAGAAGAATTATCCCACGTATGACTTGGAGTTGGCAGCGGTGGTCTTCGCACTTAAGATCTGGAGGCATTATTTACATGGACAACAATGCAAAATCTTCTCGGACCACCAGAGTTTGAAGTACATCTTCACGCAGAAGGAGTTAAACTTGAGACAAAGGAGGTGGCTTGAGCTGGTTAAAGATTACGACCTGAAAATCATGTATCATCCAGGAAAAACAAACGTGGTAGCAGACGCCTTGAGCCGAGTGTCAACTTCGATGTCGGCTATGATATTACCGATGCCTACCAAGCTAAAGACTGAGGTACCGGAGTTTGGCCTAGAAGTTGTTCCTGATTTGGCAGCCACACTGTCGGCGATGTCGTTGAGGCCGACCATCTTGGACAGAATTAAGCAGGCTCAAGAGACTGACCACGAGTGCAGCGGACTGAAGGCAGGTATAGAGGCCAATGCTAGCACTGAGCTCAGCTATTCGGAGGATAAGATTATGAGGTTTCGGGATAGGTGGTATGTCCCAAAGAACGAAGAACTTAAAAGAGAGATATTGTTCGAGGCTCACTCGTCTCTCTTCTCTCTGCATCCTGGAAGCACTAAGATGTACAGAGATTTGAAACAACACTATTGGTGGCCCAATATGAAACGGGAGATAGCCAAGCACGTTGAGACTTATGTGGTATGTCAGCAGGTAAAGGCGGAGTAGCAGAGACCGTTGGGGATGCTTAAGCCACTACCTATACCTAAGTGGAAATGGGAGCAGGTCATTATGGATTTTGTGGTCGGATTGCCAAAGACTGCTAAGGGCCACGATGCAATTTTGGTGATTGTGGACAGACTAACAAAGTTGTCTCACTTTCTACTGGTGAGAATGACTTACTCGATGGATCAATTCGCTCAATTGTATGTGTAGGAGAAAGTCAGACTCCATCGAGTCCCTGTGTCGATAGTGTCAGATCGAGACCCCATGTTTCCGTCTAAATTTTGGAGAAGTGTACATAGGGCCATGGGTACCAAGTTGGAGTTCAGCACGGCTTTCCACCCTCAGATCAACGGACAATCGGAGCAAATCATACAGATACTGGAAGATATGCTCAGAGCCTGTGTGTTGGAGTTCCAGGCAGCTTGGAGCAGGTTTTTGCCGTTGGTAGGGTTCTCATATAATAAAAGTTACCAGTCTACCATTGGTATGGCGCCGTACGAAGCTTTGTATGGGAGAAAGTGCAGGTCACCGTTGTACTGGGATGAGGTTGGAGAGGCAAGACTTATAGGCCCAGAAATACTACAATAGACAGTCGACAAGATTGCTATTATAAAGAAGAGGGTCGAGGCAGCTCAAAGTCGGCAGAAGAACTATGTCGATCGGAGGAGGCGGTAACTGGAGTTTGGCGTGAGGTATTTCTGAAGATCTCCCCGTTCAAGGGAGTGGTCAAATTCGGGAAGTGAGGAAAGTACAACCCACGTTTTGTGGGGCCATTCCATATTGTGGAAAGGATTGGGAGGACCGCCTACAAGTTTCAGCTGTCTTCCTCGATGGATGCCATACATAATGTCTTCTATGTCTCCATGCTGAGTAAGTACTTGCATGATCCTTCTCAAGTGGTTACACAGCAGGATATAGAGGTACAACTTACATTATCTTACGAGGAAAAGCTAGTGGCCATACTAGAATCAGCTGCGAAAGTATTGCGTAACAAGGACATTCCCTTGGTCAAAGATTTATGGTGCAGTCACAAGGTGGAGGAGACCACTTGCGAAAGGCGGCAGAACATGGAGCAACAATACCCAGAGTTATTCGATACGTAGATTTTGTGTAATAACCTGGAAATTTCAAATTTTAATTTTTAATTTAATCTCGGTCGGGGTTTTGAGAAATATTTCAACGGGAAAATTTAAATTATAAGACTCAGAGCCTACTTTTGCGATGGTTTTTGGAATTTAAAGTCGGCAGGTCGAGAAATGAACGAAATTACGGACGATTAAAACAGAGTGAGGGCATTTTGGTAATTTAATAGTTTAAAATTAAAAAAAAAAAGATGAAAACACCCGAATGGCTTCGGGAAGAAGCCATTCGGCTGGTTTCTTCAAAGCACCCGAGAGCACCCGAGAGCAAACGAGCGGGGGAGGGCGATCTGTGTGGCAAAATTGGAGCTGCGATCAACTGCCGACAAGCGCGAGTGTGAGGGGAGAGCTGCGAGCGAGTGCTGCTGTTCCGACGAACCGAAGTTATTCTGTTTCTGCGGCTCGAGCTCCCAAAGGGTGAGGGCACGAGCACCTTCAGCTGTCGACCGAGGGAGTAAGTCTCCGTCCAATTCTGCTGCCAATGACCCGATGTGTTGCTGGAGTCCTTCTCCCACCCGAGTATCGGATGCCACCACTTTGTAAGTCCTTCTCTCCCTCTGCTGTCCTCTCCGAATTGACCGAGACTGAGGTTCAGCTTGCTTTTGTTTTTCTTTGAATTTGGCTGCAAATATGAGGGGATTAGGAGGGTGAGTGTAAATGTTTGCAGGACAGTAGGAGACCGGTGAGAGGGAGAGAAACCGAGGGAGAAGGTTGAGCTAAAATTCAGATTTTGTGCTTGAATTTCTGATTTCGGGTTAGATTGTGCTTAATCGGTTGAAATGTGAGTGTTCGGTGCAGAGATTTGCGAGATTGGATCGAAGTTGGGATTTCAGCTATTTTTTCGTATAAAAACAGCATCTGTCTTTGGCCGTTTCAGCCTATGTTCGGGTAATTGTTTTAAATTCTGTTTTGTGGGTTAAAAATAGATTGTTAGAGGAACGTATGGCCGCTAGAATCGTTCGATTCTGATATCCAACGCAAAAGTTATGCGCGTCGGACGTTTATGTCGGATTTTGGTCGAAGTCAAATTAGTGAGCGTCTTTCATAGAAATTCGACGTGTGAGAGTAGCATAGCCATTTTGATGCGTATAACTAGTTGCGAGTGAGTTTTGGTTGAAGAGAAGTGAAAATGTGAAATTTGATAAAAGTGGCAGATTCGGTTTTTAGCATTTTTCATCTGTCTGCGGCTTACCGTTTTAAAATCCGTCTTAGTATATATTAAAATAGGTTTCCAAGGGGACGTTCAGCCACTTGAACCGTTCAATTCCGTTAACGGACGCAAAAGTTATGCGCGTCCGAACTTTGGGCTGGTTTTCGGCCAAACCAAACTAATGACCCGTTTTAGTTGGAATTTCATGAGTGTAGTTAAGGAAGGTTATTTTTAGCTATTTGGTGGATTTTGAGATAAATATTGATGACTGGTTGTTTGTGTTTTAGGTTGAGACACTTTTTGGCCAAGTGTGCGTCGAGCGAGCTTAGGACGCCAGGTAAGTAGTGCAAGCATGCGTTTTGCCCAAGTGGGCCTACACCATAGAACTTTAGGGTTTATGTGATTGATTGTGGTGTGTGTGCGTATTGTTTGACATGCATCATATTTTAAAAAACGTGAACGAAAATGGTTTTGGGCATGTTTTGAGTATGTGGTGAGACGTGTGGCGGTGGTACCGCGGATCCCGCTAGTGTGTGGGCCGGTGCTTCACCAGTCGAGGATTCCACTAGAGGGGTGGGCCGGCTGGGCCGTCATACGGCGTGAATGTGTTGACGGTGAGGATATGGGCAGTGGTACCGCGGATCCTATTAGTGTGTGGGCCGGTGCAACACCAGTCGTGGATCTTACAAGAGAGGCCGGCTGGGCTGTCGCGAAACGTGTGTGTGTGGCAACTGTGGCCTCGTGCTGGGGAAGCTGGGACGGGGCCGACGTGTCTTGGTGTAGAGTGGCGCGAGGAACACCCTTACCCTGATGTAGTTACCGTGTGGTGATGCGTGTGTGTAACTTGTGGACCTCGTTGCTGGGGAGTCCGGGACGTTGGCGACGTGTCAGCGTGTAGGGTGGCGTGAGGTTTCATACTTACCCTGGTGCGGCTGCACTACGCTTCACAAATGTGACAACATGAGAGTGAGTGTAGAGACTGCATGTGATAGGATTGCATTGTCGGCTTTTACTTTCATATCGCATTACTTACTGAGCGTTAGGCTTATGTCGTGTGTTCTGTGGTGTAGGTGCTGACGATACTACTGGTGAGCCTCGAGAGCCTAGTCCAGAGGCGTAGGAGGGTTGGCGGGGTGAGCCCGAGGCACCGGATGGCGGATTTTGTTAGGGCGACCCGACCCGTGGTGGTGGTAGGTGATAGTGGATTTATTATTTTATGTCGGGTATTTGTGTAGACAGCGAGTTGTATATACGTTGATTTTTTTTGAGATTGTATAGAGGAGTTATAGTGTTTTGGGGACACGTATGTATTGTTATATGTTAGAGTATGATATTACTCTATACTTGGGACTTTCTTCATTTGTATTTGATGCATTTTCGTTGTCCTTAAACTCTGATTTTATTATGGTGGTTTTCTCTGGATGGTTGATACTTAAATATTGTTGGATTATGGTGAATTATGTACAGAGTTTAAATTTTGAGATAATCAGTTTTTAGCCGTTAGTCTGCCGAAAATTTTGGGAGAGAGGTTGGGAGTCGAGGGGATATGGAATGGGTTGAGATGTGCACAGTGAATGCTAGAGAAGGGTAGATGAGCATGGGAGTGTGGCGTGATCGCAGGTGCGCGGGGCACGCGGCCCTTCGAGTGCTCACGGGTCGTGCGGCGCCGAGTGAGGGCGTGCGCGCGGACGTGCTGTACAGTGGCAGGGTGCGTGGGGCACGCGGCGCTATGAGCGTGCGCGATACACAGTGACGTGGAGTTGGCATGTGCGGCACTGCGAGAGTGCGCGCGGGGTGTCGAAGTGGAGACGTGAGTGCGCAGTATCGGTTTGTGTAGTTCGAGGGGTGCGTTGGATTCTTTCCTAGGATTTCATGTCTTACCGTTTTGTTTTAAAGTGTTTTAAATGGTTTTCTTTTCCGCTGCGTAGTTTTTATGTTGAGGACTTCGTGTTCCCTCTTTGGGACGCGAGTTGTTTTCAAATCGAGTCGAAAATTTTTTATACTCACAAATGTTTTTTTGAAAATGATTTGAAAAAGAAAGTGATATTAAATTGAGTAAATTATGTCAAGTGTTAGTGTGGGTAGTGTGTAAAAGCACTGTAGTGCACCGGGAACGCGGGGCTTCTCGGTGTGTTATAGTTATGGTATCCTAGCCACGGGGTCGATGTCGTTCAGAGGATTACCTAACACCGCCAGCCGCTGCACTGGAGCACTCCACCAACTGTAAGTGTTTAGATTTGAATTTATTGTAGTACTAATGTGAGTTTTATATTTATGTTAAAGGTAGAAAATGTCAGGAGAGGCGAGAGGTAGAGGTAGAGGGCGGCCACGTCGAGAGGCGCCTCCTAGAGCTGTGGGCGACATGGATGATACCGTCTGGCAGCTTACCGAGTTGGTCCACCGTCAATCTCAGCAGTTGGATAGGTTTATGAGCAGGGACGACCAGGGTCAGTCTAGCGCCGAGGGTTCATCCGACAGAGGGGGTGACAGGCTGCACAGACTTAGACCCCCGACCTTTGACGGATCATCTCCGGATCCTCTCAGTGCTGAGAAGTGGATACAGAGTATGGAGAGGATGATGAGTTTTGCCAAAGTAGAGGAGCATGACAGAGTTTCTAGTGCGGCATTCTATCTTGTCAAGGATGCGAGCCATTGGTGGGATACTGTGGCGGCCACGAGGGATGTGGAGGCCATGATCTGGGAGGAGTTCAGGTCGGTGTTTTTCGGCAAGTATTTCAGTCATTCAGTTAGGACACAGAAGATGGTGGAGTTTGCATAGTTGACGCAGACCGACACTGTGGCCGAGTATGTACGGCAGTTCGAGGCCTTGTCGTGGTTTGCAGGATATTTGGTGAGCCTCGATGAGAATAAGGTACATCAATTTGTGCAGGGCCTGAACCTGGATATTTATATGGGCATGCGGATTGCGGGGACCCGAGGCATGCCGTACGAGGAAGTGGTAGTGAAGGCCCTTGACATTGAGGAGGCTAGGGCGAAGCTTCCTAGTTATCGGGAGGTACCCAGGGAGCAGCCTCGCAGATCATTTAGAGAGTTGCTCCCATAGGCCAGCAGGGAGGTGTCCGTGCAGAAAGGTCTGAAAAGGCCTAGTGACAGTTCTAGCAGCCAAGGGAGCACTAAGAGACCGCAGGGGTCGGGACAGTTTCCAGTGTGGCCGAAATGTCAGAGGAGCCACCCGGGCGAGTGCAGGATAGGCCCAGTAAGGTGTTATAACTGTGGCGAGGTGGGCCACATGTCCAGGGAGTGCCAGAAGCCGCGTCAGAACCGCTGCTTCAACTGCAATGAGGTGGGACACTTTGCCAGCAGATGCCCAGCGGCGAGCAGAGCGTCAGCCAGAGTTACAACCCGGGTCTTTGCCCTGTTTGAACCAGATGATGCTACCCAGCCATCAGTGATAGCAGGTAACATTTTTGTTTCTGGTGTGGCAGCTTATACTTTGATTGATACGGGCACTACGCACTCGTTTGTGTCGACGGGCTTTGTGGTGAAGGCCAACTTGGAGTTCAGTCCCGCCCAACGACATTATGATGTAACCTTGCCATCCGGGGAGCATCGGTATTCAGGACAGGTGGTGCGGGGCAATGTTGTGACAGTGGGGAGCAACCGGTTATATGCCTAACTAGTCATTCTCCATATGAGCGGTTATGAGATGATATTGGGAATGGACTGGCTGTTTAGACATCATGTAGAGATTGACTGCAGGACCAGAGAGGTTCATTTATGGCCCCCGGATGGGGAGAGCTACACATTTAAAGCAGGTAAACATCTTGCCAGGGATTTTTGGCAAGTGTTGGGGATGCGCAGTCACCGGGCGATGCTCGGATACAGGATATTCTTGTTGTGCAGGAGTTCCTGGAGGTGTTCCGTGATGAATTGCCGGGGTTGCCTCCTGATATGGAGATTGAATTCTAGATAGATGTTTTCCCAAGTGCCAAGCCGGTGTGCCAGAACCCCTACAAATTAGCACCTACTGAACTTAAGAAGCTGAAGGCTCAGTTTTAGGAGCTGACAGATAAGGGATTTATACGCCCTAGTTTTTCACCTTGGGGAGAGCCAGTTCTATTTGTCAAAAAGAAGGACGGATCCCTACGTATGTGTATTGACTACCGGGAGCTGAATAAGTTGACGGTGAAGAACAGGTATCCATTGCCAAGGATTGGCGATTTGTGTAATCAGTTGCAGGGTGCCCGAGTGTTTTCTAAGATCAACCTGAGGTCCGGCTATCATCAGTTAAAGGTGAAGGAGAGGGATGTACCGAAGACGGCCTTCAGGACGAGGTACGGGCATTTTGAGTTCCTGGTTATGTTTTTCGGGTTGACCAATGCCCCTGCAGCATTCATGGACCTGATGCACAGAGTGTTCGGGAGTACCTGGACAAGTTTGTGATTGTATTTATCGATGACATCCTGATCTACTCGCGGAGTGAGGAGGAGCACAGGGAGCACCTGAGGATTGTATTGACTATTTTGAGCCAGCATCAGCTCTATGCTAAGTTCTCGAAGTTCGAGTTTTGGTTGGACAGGATTCACTTCTTGGGACATGTTATCTCCTCTGAGGGTATTTCGGTTGATCCAGCGAAGGTTCAGACTGTAAAGGAGTGGCCGCGGCCGAGCAGTGCTTGCGAGATACGCAGTTTTTTGGGGTTGGCTGAATATTATCGGAGATTTATTGAGGGGTTCTCTAAGATCTCGGCCCCCTTGACCCGACTGACCAGGAAGAATGCAAAGTATGAATGGACCGACAAGTGTGAGGACAGCTTCCAGATATTGAAGCAGAGGTTGACTATGGCTCCTGTACTAACACTGCCGTGGAAGGAGAGAAGTTCTGCATTTATTATGATGCCTCCAGGATCGGTTTGAGGTGTGTTTTGATGCAGGGTGGGAGAGTCATAGCCTATGCCTCTAGGTAGTTAAAGGCTTACGAACAGAATTATCCCACTCACGATTTGGAACTGGCGGCGGTTGTATTTGCACTCAAGATTTGGAGGCATTATCTGTATGGGCAGCAGTGTGAGATTTACTCGGACCATCAGAGCTTGAGGTACATTTTCACGTAGAAGGAGCTGAATGTGAGACAGAGAAGATGGCTCGAGCTGGTCAAGGACTACGATGTGGAGATCAGGTACCACCTGGGAAAGGCGAATGTGGTGGCAGATGCCTTGAGTAGGGTGACAGCTTCGACTTTTGCCATGACTACGATACGGCCTGTTGAGTTAGTGACAGAGATGCAGAGTTTTGGTCTGGAGGTAGTTTTTTATCTGGCAGTCACTCTTTCTGCCTTGTCGTTGAGGCCGACTATTATGGACAGGATCAGGCAGACTCAGGAAATTGATTCGGAGTGTAGCGAGCTGAAGGCGAGTATGGAGGCTAGGCATGATTCTGAGTTCAGCTATTAAGAGGACATGATTCTGAAATATCGGGATAGGTGGTACGTTCCGAAGGATGAGGAGCTGAGAAGGGATATATTATCAGAGGCCCATTCATCTACTTTCTCTGTGCATCGGAGAAGCACTAAGATGTACAGGGATTTGAAGCAGCACTATTGGTGGCCTAACATGAAACGAGCAGTGGCTGAGTATGTTGAGACCTGTGTAGTCTGCCAGCATGTGAAGGCGGAGCATCAGCGACCCTGTGGGATGCTCCAACCATTGCCTATACCGGAGTGGAAGTGGGAGCGAATCACCATGGATTTTGTGGTGGGACTACCGAGGACTACCAAGGGCCATGACGCGATCTGGGTGATTGTGGACAGGTTGACGAAGTCGTCTCACTTTTTGCCTGTGAGGATGACTTATACGATGGATCCGTTTGCCCAGTTGTATATGCAGGAGATAGTCAGACTTCATGGGATTCCGATGTCGATTGTTTCAGACCGAGACCCCAGGTTCACGTCTAAGTTTTGGAGGAGTCTGCATAAGGCAATGGGCACTAGATTAGATTTTAGTACGGCTTTCATCCTCAGACCAATGGATAGTCGGAGCGAACTATACAGATTCTGGAGGATATGCTCAGGGCTTGTGTGTTGGAGTTTCAGGCACGAGTTTTTACCGTTAGTGGAGTTCTCGTATAATAACAGCTTTCAGTCCACCATTGGTATGGCACCATATGAGGCCCTCTATAGGAGGAAGTGCAGGTCGCCATTATATTGGGATGAGGTTGGGGAGGCCCGATTGATAGGTCCTGAGATTTTACAACAGACTATCGACAAGATTTCTATGATACGGAAGAGGATTGAAGCGGCTCAGAGTCGACAGAAGAGTTATACTGATCAGAGACGCCGAGAATTGGAGTTTGATGAGGGCGACGAGGTTTTTCTGAAGGTCTCGCTATTCAAGGAAGTGGTAAGGTTCGGAAAGCGGAGGAAGCTTAAGGTTTGGAAAGCGGAGGAAGCTCAACTCTCGGTTTTTGGGACCATTCCCCATTGTCAAGCGGATTGGGAAAACTGCATACCAGCTTCAGTTACCTGTGTCGATGGATGCCATCCATGATGTTTTTCATGTCTCGATGCTGAAGAAGTGTATGCGCGATCCCTCTCAGGTAGTGCCGTAATAGGATATAGAGATCCAGCCAACGCTGTCCTACGAGGAAAAGCCAGTGAGGATCTTAGGATCAGCTGTGAATGTGCTGCGCAACAAGGAGATTCCGCTGGTCAAAGTGATGTGGCGCAACCATGGCGTAGAAGAGACTACTTGGGAGCGGCGTGATGACATGGAGTGGCAGTATCCCGACTTATTCGGTACGTAAATTTTGGGGACAAAATTCTTATAAGGTGGGGGGATGTAATAACCCAAAAATTTTGAATTTTTGAAATTTTTAATTTAATCTCGGTCATGGTTTTGATAAATATTTCAACGGGAAAATTTAAATTATAAGACTCGGAGCCTACTTTTGCGATGGTTTTCAGAATTTAAAATCGGGAGGTCGAGAAATTAACGAAATTACGAACAATTATAACAGCGTGAGGGCATTTTGGTAATTTAATAGTTTAAAATAAAAAAAAAAAGATGAAAACACTCGAATGGCTTCGGGAAGAAGCCATTCAGCTGGTTTCTGCAAAGCACCCGAGAGCGCCTGAGAGAGAACGCGCGGGGGAGGGCAATCTGTTTGCCAAAATTGAAGCTGCGATCAACTGCCGACAAGCGCGAGTGTGAGGGGAGAGCTGCAAGCGAGTGCTGCTGTTCCGACGAGCCAACGTTGTTTGGTTTCTGCGGCTCGAGCTCCCAAAGGGTGAGGGCACGAGCGCCTTCAGCTGTCGACCGAGGGAGTGAGTCTCCGTCCAATTCTGCCACCAACGACCCGACGTGTTGCTGGAGTCCTTCTCCCACCTGAGTGCCGGACGCCACCACTTTGTAAGTCCTTCTCTCCCTCTGCTGTCCTGTCCGAATTGACCGAGACTGAGGTTCAGCTTCCTTCCGTTTTTCTTTGAATTTTGCTGCAAATGTGAGGGGATTAGGAGGGTGAGTGTGTATGTTAGTAGGTGGACAGCAGGAGACCGGTGAGAGGGAGAGAAACCGAGGAGAAGGTTGAGCTAAAATTTAGATTTTGGGCTTGAATTTCTGATGTCGGGTTAGATTATGCTTAATAGGTTGAAATGTGAGTGTTCGGTGAGAGATTTGCTAGATTGGATAGAAGTTGGGATTTTGGCTATTTTTTTGTATAAAAACAGCATCTGTCTTTGGCCGTTTCGGCCTATGTTCGGTTAATTGTTTTAAATTCTGTTTTGTAGGTTAAAAATAGGTTGTTAGAGGAACGTATGGCCGCTGGAATCGTTCGATTCCGATATCTAACGCAAACGTTATGCGCATCGGAAGTTTATGTCGGATTTTGGTCAAAGTCAAATTAGCGAGCGTATTTCATAGAAATTCGACGTGTGAGAGTAGCATAGCCATTTTGATGCTTATAACTAGTTCCGAGTGAGTTTGGTTGAAGAGAAGTGAAAATGTGAAATTTGATAAAAGTGGCAGATTCGGTTTTTAGCATTTTTTGTCTGTCCGTGGTTTACCGTTTTAAAATTCATCTTAGTATATTAAACTAGGTTTCCAAGGGGACATTCAGCCACTTGAATCGCTCGATTCCGTTAACGGACGCAAAAGTTATGCGCGTCCGAACTTTGGGCTGGTTTTCGGCCAAACAAAACTAACATCCCGTTTTAGTTGGAATTTCATGATTGTAGTTAAGGAAGGTTATTTTTAGCTATTTGGTGGATTTTGAGATAAATATTGATGGGTGGTCGTTTTTGTTTTAGGTTGAGACACTTTTTGGCGAAGCTGTGCGTCGAGCGAGCTTAGGAAGCCAGGTAAGTAGTGCATACATGCGTTTTGTCCAAGTGGGCCTACACCGTAGAACTTTAGGGTTTATGTGATTGATTGTGGTGTGCGTGCGTATTATTTGACATGCATCATATTTTAAAAACGTGAATGAAAATGGTTTGAGCATGTTTTGAGTATGTGGTGAGACGTGTGGCGGGAGTACTGTGGATCCCGCTAGTGTGAGGGCCGGTGCTTCACCAGTCACAAATTCCACTCGAGGGGTGGGTCGGCTGGGCCGTCATGCGGCGTGAATGTGTTGACGGTGAGGATATGGGCAGTGGTACCGCGGATCCTACTATTGTGTGGGCCGGTGCAACACCAGTCGCGGATCTTACTCGAGAGGCTGGCTGGGCTGTCGCAAAACGTGTGTGTGTGGCAACTGTGGCCTCGTGCTGGGGAGGCTGGGACGGGTGCGACGTGTCAGGGTGTAGAGTGGCGCGATGTACACCCTTACCCTGATGTAGTTGTCGTGTGGTGATGCGTGTGTGTAGCTTGTGAGCCTCGTTGCTGGGGAGTCCGGGACGGTGGCGACGTGTCAGGGTGTAGGGTGGCGTGAGGTTTCATCCTTACCCTGGTGCGGCTGCACAACGCGTCACAGATGTGACAACATGAGTGTGAGTGTAGAGACTGCATATGATAGGATTTTATTGTCGGCTTTTACTTTCATATCGCATTACTCACTGAGCGTTAGGCTTATGTTGTGTGTTCTGTGGTGTAGGTGCTGACGATACTGCTGGTGAGCCTCGAGAGCCTAGTCCAGAGGCGTAGGATGATTGGCGGCGTGCGCCCGAGGAACCGGATGGCGGATTTTGTTAGGGCGACCCGACCCGTGGAGGTGGTAGGTGATAGTGAATTTATTATTTTATGTCGGGTATTTGTGTAGACAGCGGAGTTGTATATACGTTGATTTTTTTTGAAATTGTATAGAGGAGTTGTAGTGTTTTGGGGACACGTACGTATTGTTATATATTAGAGTATGATATTACTCTATACTGGGGACTTTCTTCATTTGTATTTGATGGATTTTCGTTGTCCTTAAACTCTAATTTTGTTATTGTGATTTTCTCTGGATGGTTTATAATTAAATATTATTTGATTATGGGGAATTGTGTGCAGGGTTTAAATTTTGGGATAGTCAGTTTTTAGCCGTTACTTTGCCGAAAATTTCGGGAGAGAGGTTGGGAGTCGAGGGGATATGGAATGGGTTGAGATGTGAACAGTGAATGCTAGAGAAGGGTAGATGAACATGGGAGTGCGGCGTGATCGCAGATGCGCGAGGCACGTGGCCCGGCTGGTGCTCACGGGTCGTGCGGCGCCGGGCAGGGGCGTGCACGCGGACGTGCTGTACAGTGGCAGGGTGCCTGGGGCACGCGGCGCTGTGAGCGTGCGCGAGACACAGTGACGCAGAGTTGGCACGTGTGGCACTGCGAGAGTGCGTGCGGGGTGGCGAAGTGAGGACGTGAGTGCGCGGTATCGGTTTGTGTAGTTCGAGGGGTGCATTGGATTCTTTCCTAGAATTTCAAGTCTTACCGTTTTGTTTTGAACTGTTTTAAATGGTTTTCTTTTCCGCTGCGTAGTTTTTATGTTGAGGACTTCGTGTTCCTTATTCGGGACGCGAGTTGTTTTCGAATGGAGTCAAAAATTTTTTATACTCACAAATGTTCTTTTGAAAATGATTTGAAAACGAAAGGAGTATTAAATTGAGTAAGTTATGTCAAGTGTTAGTGTGGGTAGTGTGTAAAAGCACTGTAGTGAACCGGGAACGCGGGGCTTCTCGAGGTGTTACATTTTGAGGACAAAATTCTTTTAAGGAGGGAAGGATGTAACACTCCGTGTTTTTGCGGTATAGATTTTTGGGTTGTCGGGACAATAAAAGGTGGGATTTGGGTCAGAATGGAAAGTGAAAAATTTGTAAGGTTAGGTGGAGAATTATTTCGAGGCTAATGGTGGGGAGAAAATTTTAGTAATCTGACCGTGGGCGGTTTGGATGGCCGTTGGATTAAAAGATTAAAATGTGAGGGTGAAATAGTAATTAGTTATTATTATTATTATTTTTTTTAAATTTTTTTTATAAAATGTTAATAGAGAGGGGGAGAGATTCGTAGAAACCCTCTCCCCTTCTCTGTTATTTTCTCCCCTACCGTGCGAATTTTCCCTTTTTGTTTCTCTCCTTGCGTCGTTCAGCTGGATGTTGTTTATGATTTTCTCTCCATTTCAACGGTTCAAGATAAATTTAAGTAGTTATGGTTCAATGTTGGTTTTGTGTTGGAGTTGAGGACAAATTTGGTGGATAGAGATTTGGGGTTTTATCGCCTAATCACCCTCAATTTATTAAACAAACTCAAACTTTATTTTTAGACAAAATGCTCCATTTTCCCACATTCACAAACCCAAACATTCCTCTAAACTGTACATCGAAATAAATTCCAATTCTTAGTCAATATAAAAATCCGACATGTAGAATTTAATAAATTATATAAATTACCGATTTTTACAGAATGGGCTTTCCCTCGTCTCTTGAAGAACCCCTAATTCAAAATTCAAATCCAATTTCTTTTAATAAAATGAAAAAGGTAATATCCCTTCATAACAAATCAGACTCTACATCTAGATCTTATTCCATCTCAAACTCGGATTAGGAAGGGTGCCCTTAACTACATATCAATCATAACACACAATACAACAAAGAAAACTATGTCAAAATTGTGAGAATGAATAGCTAAAAGGAAGTATATTGTGTGAGCTATGACTTAACTTTTGAATTACTTTGATTCCACAACTAGATAATAACTTATGAAAAATTGAAGTTAACGACCAAATATGAGATTAATTAAGTTGCATTTTAACTGTGGAAGGTTAAAAGTAGGCATTCCAGCAAGAACTAAAGAGCAAGAAGCAAAACATAATATTGTTTGATGATTGGAATTAACTATTGGTGCGGAGACAATTTTTAGCCAATGACAGGTTGATAAGTGGCCTTGCATAATTATGTTTATCAATTATGATTAATTAATTAAGCACATATAGTCTTTAATTGCAGAATAAAAAAACAAAAAACAGATCCCTTGCAATGAAGAGTGAGAAAAAAGAGAGAGAGAAAAGAGGGATAGATAACTTGAACAAAAAATTGTACCATAATGGAATTGGAGAGCAACTTTGAGAAAATCTCCAACATCAAAGTTTCTGAGATCAAAAGGAAGAGGCTGACATACAAATCTCTAAGAGAAAGGCTTGAGTCAGTAATTTTCCTCTTACCATTTAGATTATGGAAATATAATGAAAATGATTGATTTGGGTTGTTTATGATGAAATTGGTGCTATAGAAATATTAAGAGCATGACGTCAAATTTTTTTATAACATTTTTATGCATCAAGAGTCGATTTTGGCTACAATATGTAGAAACTCGATCTCTATTAGAATAGTTCCTACTACGCCTAGGGTGGTATTGCACTCAGTTTTGAGCATGGGTGGCTTCGTAGTTTAAACAAACTAGTGCTTGCAACAGACTATTAGAGAACTGAGCAACTGAACACAGGTGCTGTAGCACCTGAAGTTTCTGCTAAGTTAATTTTCAGATTTATGTAATTGTAATTGGAGGAGTTTTTGTCGGAATTAAGAGCGTAGAATTTCTACAATTAAGTATAAGATTATTTTGAAGTTAATGGAGAAGAGAAGATTCTAAGAATCCAACCGCAAATGAACCAAGTAATCGTTCGGTTAAAAGATCAACGGTTGATGGTGAAATAGTAATTAGAATTAATTATATTAAATAATATAATTAATATAAAAAAAAAAAAAGGAGGCAGAAACCCCATCTCTGTGTTTTCTCCTCCCCCCACAGGAAAACCTTACCCTTTTCTCATCTCCCTTGATGATACTTCTTCTCCAAAAACGATCCTTCTCAGTTCCCCTTAATTTTTTCAAATCTAAGGTATGTTTTAATTAGTATTGAGTAGATAGTTAGTTCTTTAGTTGTTTTTAGCGACAAAAGTGAAGTTAGAGAAAATATTGGGTAATTTTGGTGAACTCTAGAAGGGAGATATGAGAATTTGAAGTTAGTGTTGATTTTTATCTGTATGTTGGTGTTTAAGCTGGAAATGAGAGTAGATTACGGGATTTTATAAAAAAGATTAAACGTTTGGATAGCCGAATACTCGTGTAATAACCCGAAAATTTTTAGAATTTAAATTCTTTTCTGTTAAGATTTTCGGGAACTTTTTGGTGGGAAGTTTATTTTATAAAAATTTGGAATTTAATTCGTAAAAGAATTTATGAATTTTGAAGTCGGAAGGGCGCGAATTTAACGAAAAATACGAACGATTAAAACACATGAAGGCATTTTCATAAGTTGTAATTAAATTCAATTAAACATTTTTTACTATTAGGTGGTCCCACCTTGTTCTTCTCCGAGGCCGAGAGAGAGAGAGCACCTCAGAGAGCGAGAGAGAGACCAGGAGAGTAAGCTGCTGGCGACCGACCGTGCGAAGGGAACCGACTGTGCAGAATAGAGGATTTCGGAAAGCTTAGCACGGGTGGATCAGTTTTTTTTTCTAGTCAGAAGGCCGAAGGTGAAATCTCCTCCCCTGTTTCAGTTCTGTTCAGCCGTGTAGTTACCTGTTATCCTTCGTTTTTTTTGTGAAGTTGACCGAGTGTTAAGTGCGTGTGTGTGTGTGTGTGCACTTGACCCGTGCGTGGTTAAGGCTGATGCTCAGCAGGAATCGAGAGGGAGTTTTCCTTCTGCCACTGCGAATTTCTCGAGTTTGAAAACTCTAATTTGATTAGATTAAGCCTGAATGGAAAAAATGTGATAGATTGGTGAAGAAATTGGTGGAAATTGGGTTGATATTGAAATTTGAATTTTTTTGTGTAAAAACAGGTTCTGTTTTTGGGGGTTTTGGCCTAGCTTTGGTTATTCGTTTTCAATTTTGTTTTAGTGAGTTAAACTAGGTTGTTAGAGGAACGTTTGGCCACTAGAATCGTTTGATTTCGATAACCGACGCAAAAGTTATGCGCGTCAGAAGGTTAAGTTGAGTTTTGAGTTAAGTTGGGTTAGAAGCGTTTTTGGTAAAAATTGTGACATGTGATGTTAATGTTGATAATTTTAGTGCGTAAGGTGAGTTTTGAGTGAGTTTTGTTTGAGAACCGAATATGTGGAATTTTTTTTGCGTGATGGGTAGATTCGGCTTTTTGTGTTTTTCACCTAGCTGCGGCTTATTGTTTTAAAATCCATTTTAGTATGTCAAACTATGTTTCTAGAGGAGCGTTTAGCCTCTTGAATCGTTTGATTTCGATAACGGACACAAAAGTTATGCGCTTCCGAAATTTAGGCCGATTTTCGGTCGAACCGAATTGGTGACCCGTTTTAGTTGGAATTTCATGGATTTAGTTGAGAGATGTGATTTTTATCATATTTAGTGAATTTTGATGCGTAGATTTATGAGTGATTGTTTATGTCTAGGTTGAACCAGATTGTTGGTGAAAACGTGCACCGGAAAAAGCTTAGGACGCCAGGTAAGTAGTGTATGCATGTGTTTTGCCCAGGTGGGCTTACACGGTGGAACTTTAGGATTTATGTTGTTTGACTGTGATGTGCGTGCATGTTGTTTGACATGAATCATGTTTTTAAAAAGTGAACGAAAATAGTTTTAAGTATGTTTTGAGTAGAAGGTAATAAGACGCGCGGTGGTGGTATTGCGGATCTTGCTTGGGGAGTTGGCCGGTGCTTAACCAACAGCAAATTCTGCTCGGGGAGTGGGCCGGTTTGGCTGTCACGTGGCGTGTATGTGTTGACGGTGAATATGATGGACAGTGGCGCCGCGGATTTCGCTCGGGGAGTGGGCCGGTGCATCCCAGTCGTGAATTTTGCACGGGGAGTGGGCTGTCTGGGTTGTCGCAAAATGTGTGTGGCAACTATGGCCCCGTTGCTGGGGAGTCCGGGACGGTGGCGACATATCAGGGTGTAGCGTGGTGCAAGGTTCACCCTCACCATGGTGTGGTTATAGTGAGGTGACGCGTGTGTGTGGATTGTGGGCCTCGTTCCTGGGAAGTCCGGGACGTTAGCGACATGTTAGGGTGTAGCGTGGCACGAGGTTCACCCTCATGGCTGCATTGCGCGTCACAGATTGTGACAACATGAGTGTGAGTGTATAGACTGCATGTGATAGAAATGCATTATCGGGTTTTTATACTTTGATAACGTACTACTTACTGAGCGTTAGGCTTATGATGTGTGTTCTATGGTGTAGGTGCAGATATTGTCCCTGGTGATCCCCGAGAGCCTAGTCCTGAGGCGTAAGACGGTTGGCGGCGTGCGACCGAGGCACCAGATGGCGGACTGTTAGGGAGACCCGACTCGTGAAGATGGTAGGTGGTGGTGAGATTTGCTCGGGTTGTTTGTTTTGTGTCGGGATATTTATGTGGTCGAATGAGTTCGTATAAGCGTCGGTTGTACAGGATTGTATAGAGTGTTTGTGGTGTTTTGGAGATGTGTGTGTACTTTTATATGTTGGAGTATGTCATTGCTATATACTGTGGACTTTCTTCATTTATAATTGATGGATTTCGTTGTCTCTAAACTTCGATTTGTTATAGGGATCTCTGGATAGTTTGATGGATGGATACTTTTAAAATTTCCTGGTGAACAATGTGCAGGGTTAGACATTTTGGGATAGCCAGTTTTTCGGCGTTACTTTGCCAAATTTTTGGGAGAAAAGTAAGGGACTCAAGAGGATACGAAGTAGGTCGGGGTGCGCTCGATGAGGCGCGAAGGGAGTGGCAGTGTGCGTGGGAGCGTGGCGTGACAGCAGACGTGCAGGGCACGGGCCCTGTGAGTGCACGCACTGTCGGGTTAGGGCGTGCGTGCGGACGTGTAGCGTGGAGGCAGGGTGCGTAGGGCACACGGCGTTGTGCGTGTGCGCATGACGTGGCGACGTCGAGTTGGTGCGCGTGGCACCGGGAGGGCATGCGCGTGACGCCGCGATGTTGAGTTGGTGCGCGTGGCGCCAAGAGGGCGTGCGCGCGGTGCCGAAGTGGAGATATGTGCGCTCGGGGTGCGTGGCGCTGTGTTGGGAGGTGTAGCCTCGAGCCTCCGGCGCATGGCGCGGGGCCTCGGATGCGCAACGCCGAACCTAAGAGGCGCGGGACTTGTGTTGGACTCTTTCCTATAATTTCAAGTCCTGTCTTTTTATTTTTAAAACTCCTTTAAATTGTCTTTTTTTGCTGTGTATTTACATTGAGGATTTAGGTATTCCCTTTTCAGGCCGTAGTAGATTTCGAATCGAGTGGAAAAAAAAATTTTATACTTACAAATGTTCGTTTGAATATGATTTGAAAATGAAAGTGGTTTTAATTGAGTGAGTTCACGTTGAGTTTTTAGATGTCATAGTGTGTACTAGTAGTGAGCGTATCAGGAACGTGTGGATTCTCGGGGTGTGACAACTCGGTTTACGGAACAGTTTCTGTTCGGCCACGGTCGGCCAACCTGTAAGTGAAGGATTAGGAATCAGATTAGACCGTTAGAAATTGGACGTCCTATGGAATCCGTACCATTTTGAAACGTTCAAAATCGAACGATTCTTGGATAAGTTGTGCATTTTCAAAGATTGGTCGGAAATAGAGTTGAATTTTGGGTTTAGTTAGATTAGTTGTTAAAGTGTTATTTCTCCTTAGAGTCTTATAAGTTGGGCGAAGTGCAATTAATTGATGTGTGGTTTTATAGGTTTTCTAGTTAGCGTACGAAGTTACGAACGAGTTGCTAAAGACGCCAGGCAAGTAGTGTATGTAGTGCAGTAGATGTTTTGCCTTCAGGCCTACATCACAGTTTGGTAGGATACATGCACGTTTATCTTATGTTATACTTTAGTGCTTATGCATCATGGTTTTAAAGTACAATAACGAAACAAAAATGAATTTTCATGTTTTTACGAAGTGAAACAGTAGGAAGTGATGAAATGAACGAAATGAGAAGATACGTAAGAAGATAATAAGATGGGTTGAGTGGTCTTGTCCCGAGAGGTGGAGCGCGAGGTGTATCACTTCTTTTCCCGTTTTACATCGTAGCCTTGTCCCGAGAGGTCGACCGCGAGCTGTGTCACCATACTAGATCGAGGCTAGCCTTGTCTCGTGAGGTGGACCACGAGGTATGTCACCTTGATCTAGCACGTAAAAGGGAACCCAGTAGTAAGAAGATAACGAAGATGTAAGAAAGAGACGAAAATAAAAGTAGGGACGAATTTGTAGAAACTTCGTATGTTAGGATATGATTGTTACAGTGCTTATGTTTTTTATGTGCATTACTTACTTAGCATTAGGCTAATAGATGAGTTTTCGAATGTAGGTGACAAAGCTATAGTTGGTGAGTACTCAGAGTGTGCCCAAGACTAGGAGATAGTTAGAGGAGTGTGCTCTTGTACGGTCCGGCCAGCTGTTGGGGCGTTTTGACCAAAGCAGGGGTATGTAATGGAGTTTAGTTAATTCGAGTTTAGTCGAAATCGTTCTGAGTCGTTTTGAGTTGTTTTGAGTCTATTGGAGTCATGTGGATGTATAGACGGATTTCAAACTTTAGTAATCATTTTCTCTGTAAATAATGATTTTGAGTCGATGCGAAAGTGTACGTTTTGTAATTTTATCATTGAGTCGAATTTCGGCGGTTTCCTGGAAAGATTAAGGTTTTAGGCAAAATTCAGTGAAAGAAGTGTCGACCTATAGGATGAGTGGTCGACCAAGCCTAGCAAGTGTCAATTAGTATTTAGTAGGTGTCGACCGCAATCGACCAAGGTGTTGACTTGTGCTAGTAGGTGTCGACCACTTATTGTGAAAATGCGTACTGAGTGTCGACCTGCACTTAAGGGGGTCGATCAAACTCTGTAGGTGTCGACCGCTTGGCTCGACCTACGCGGCAAAGAGTAATGAAATGTCAACCGGTGCATGCAGACCGGTAGTGTAAAATAAGTAGAAGTGTCGACCTCAAGAATCGACTGACACAGACAGAGAGTAACGAAGTGTCGACCGGTGTTCACAAGTGTTGACCGGTTAGTGTGAGGAGAAGAGAGGTGTCGACTGATAGTGTTGACCGATGAAAACATAGATTAATGAAGTGTCGACCGGTGTTTACAGGGGTCGATCGAAAATAATTTTTTTTTTGTTTTAAGAAACTTGAATTTTATTTAAACTGATTTTAATCCAAGTCTCTCGCTGCGACATTTTTAAATATTTTCAAAAATGTCTTTTTAAGTCGAGTAACGAAAGTTTGGAATTTTTACATGAATTTTCTGAGTGTATTTGTGTGGGTGGTAGTAGTGAGCGTACCGGGAACCGTGAGGGTTTCTAGGCCATTACAAAGATGGTATCAAAGCCAAATGGTCAAACTGTTCAAATGATTACCTAACAGCGCCGATCGCCGCATGACGTGCTTCAACAACTGTTAGTGTTTAAGTTTAGTCTTAGTTATAAAATGCTTATGAGAGTAATTAATCCTTGCCTAGGAAATTATTCAAGATGTCTAGATGACCCGGACGTCTGAGAGTACCGTTAAGACGGCTGACTGAAGAAGCGAGGATGACTCGATTACAATCAGATAGTTGACCGAGTTTGTAAATAGATAGTCTCAGCAATTAGGGATTTTGCTTAATCGAGAGGTTCAAGGAAGTGTAGGCTCTAGTTCTAGCCATGATCAGTCGGGTGACAAATTTCAGAGGTTACGACCACCGACGTTTGAAGAGCAATCAGCAAACCCAACAGCTGCAGAGGAGTGGGTCCATACCATGGAAAGTATGTTCAAGTATGAGAAGGTAGAAGAGGAGGATAATGTCTTACTAGCCACATTTCATCTAGCGAAGGACGTCAGATTTTGGTGGGAGTCTGTGGAGACCACCATTGATGCACAACACATAACATGGGAGAAGTTTAAAGATGTCTTCTATGACAAGTATTTCAATAGTATGGTGCAGACAGCTAAGAGAATGAAGTTTTTATAGTTGAAACAAACTGGATCGGCAACCGAGTACAACCGACAATTTGAGTCATTGTCCCGGTTTGCTAGCAATTTGGTGAGCTGGAATGAGGATAAAGTGTTTCAGTTTGTACAGGGATTAAAGTCGGAGATATACAAGGGCTAAAGATAGTAGGAACTCAAGAGGTGCCATATTCAAAAGTGGTGGCAGAGGCGTTAGAGGTGGATCAAGCCGAAATGAAATGTGTTAAGAAGCAAGAAGCTTCCAGGAGATTTTTCAAGGAAGTTGCCTCACAGCAGAGTAGAAGTGTCTCCCAGCAGCAACGACGGAGGGGCACTAAAAGGTTCAGTGAGGGCTCGAGTAGTCAAGGGAAGTAGCAAAAGGCCTTAGGGGCCGGTGTAGTACCCCTAGTGCCCTAAGTGCTTGAGTTATCACCAGGGCGAATGTAGACTGAACTTGGGAAAGTGCTACAATTGCAACAATGCTGGACATTTAGCTAGAGATTACCCAAAGCCCAGAGTGACTCGGTGTTTCAATTGCAACGAGGTGAGCAATGCCAGCAGAGATTGCCTAGCTCTGAAGAAGGGTCCGATGCGTACAACGCCGAGGGTAATTGCCATGATTGAGTCAGGTGTTGATGACCAGCCAGCTGTAGTGTTAGGTACCATATTGATAAATTCTATACTTGCGTATACTTTTATTGACTTTGGTGCAACACACTCATTTATTGCAACCGCGTTCGCGGTCAGGTTAGATGTATGGTCTGTACCAACAGACTATAGTTATGAGGTGATGTTGCCTTCTGGTGGACGTATGCATTCTAATCAAGTCGTACGAGATAGTGTAGCATCTGTGGGAAGCAGAGATTTATTAGCCGATCTTATTATTATGGGCATAACTGGATATGATGCGATATTGAGAATGAATTTGCTGTTCAAGCACTATGCTACAATCGACTGTAGGACAGGGACAGTGAGTATTCAACCCCCAGGTGGTGGGAAGCACACCTTTCAGGTTGCAAGGAATGTCTGAAAGATATCCATCATGACGTTTGTCAGTGCTCGTCAAGTTTTAATTGGTGGCTCTTTTGGTTTTCTCGCTAGTATTATAAATATGCAAATTCCTAGGGATTCAAGGCCGTAGGATGCTTTGATTGTCTAAGACTTCTCTGAAGTTTTTCTAGATGATTTACCCAGTTTGCCTCCGGATCGAGAAATAGAGTTTGCTATAGATGTATATCTATGAGCTGAGCCGGAGTTGAAGAATCCATATAGATTGGCACCAACGGAGCTGAAAGAGTTAAGGAAGCAAGTGGAGGAATTGGTAGAAAAAAGATTTATACGCCCTAGCTTTTTGCTGTAGGGTGCGCCGATCCTTTTCGTCAAAAAGAAGGATCGATCTTTATGGATGTGCATCGACTTGAAGGAGTTGAATAAACGACGACCAAGAACAAGTACCATTTGCCAAGGATAGACGATCTATTTGATCAACTCTAGAGTGCATGAGTGTTTTCAAAGATCGACCTGAGATTGAGCTATTACCAGCTGAAGGTCAGGTCAGAAGATATTCCAAAGACGGCTTTTCAGATGAGATACGGACATTACGAATTCTTGGTGATGTCTTTCGGATTGACGAATCCTCCAACCGCCTTCATGGACCTGATGAACAGAGTATTTCATGATTATCTCGATAAATTTGTTATAGTGTTTATCGATAATATATTAGTGTACTCTCATAGTGAGTAGGATCATAAAAAGCACTTGAGGTTGGTGTTGGAGACTTTGAAGCAGCACCAACTTTATGCGAAGTTTTCTAAGTGTGAGTTTTGGTTGGACACGATCCATTTTCTGGGTTATGTCATCTCGAGCGATGACATATCTGTTGATCCAGCGAAGATCTAGGCAGTCAAAGAGTGGCCGCAGCAAAACATTATTACAGAGATACGATTCCTTTGGTTAGTAGGTTATTACAGAAGATTCATTGAAGGATTTTTAAAGATTGTGGCGCCTTTGACTCTTTTGACGAGAAAAAATGTGAAGTATCTGTGGTCTGAAGATTGTGAACATAGTTTTTAGACATTGAAACAGAAATTAACTACTACGCCGAATCTGACGCTTCCTACCGAGGACAGAAAATTTAGCATTTACTGTGATGCTTCCAAGATAGGTCTTGGGTGTATGTTGATGTAGGAAGGAAAGGCGATAGCCTATGCATCTAGGCAATTAAAAACCTACGAGCGGAGTTACCCAACACACGACCTAGAGTTAGTTGCTGTAGTTTTTGCGCTAAAAATTTAGTGGACAACCGTATGAAATATATTCAGATCATAAAAGTCTGAAGTATATTTTCACTCAAAAGGAGCTGAATATAAGGCATCGACGGTGGTTAGAGTTTGTGAAAGATTATGACGTTGAAATTAAGCACCACCCCGACAAAGTAAACGTAGTGGCCGATGCATTGAGTAGGGTGACAACATCCACTTCAGCCATGACTCCAAGTATGCTGTTAGCTTTGGATGAATAATTTCATAAATTCAACTTAGAGGTGGTGTCGAATGTGTCGACCATGTTATTAGCTATGTCTCTACAACCCACAATTTTGGAAAAGATTAAGCAAGCCCAAAAGGATGACGCTGAATGTAATGAAATTAAATCAATCATGGCTTTTAATGATAGATCGGAGTTTAATTATTCAGACGACGGAATTCTTAAGTTTTGAAATAGATGGTTCGTTCGAAATAAGGAATAGCTACAAAGGGAGATATTATCTGAAGCTCACTCTTCTAAGTTTTCAGTACATCTAGAAAGCACCAAGATGTACAGGGATCTTAAGCAGGATTACTGGTGGCCTAATATGAAGAGGATCGTGGGAAAGTATGTGGAGATGTATTTCATTTGCCAGCAGATTAAGGTTGAACACTAGAGACCAGCAGGAAAGCTTCAGCCATTGCTCATTCCTGAATGGAAATGGGAGCACATATCGATGGAATTTGTTGTCGGATTGCCTCGGGTTATAATGTAAGATGGGTGATTGTGGATCGATTAACCAAGTCATCCCATTTTCTGCCGGTAAAGATTACGCACTCTATGAACCAATTTGTCGAACTGTATATTCAAAAGATCGTACGGTTACACAGAGTTCCGATTTCGATTGTATCAAATAGAGACTAGAGATTTACATCAAAGTTCTGGAAGAGTCTGTATAAGGCCATGGGTACGTAGCTTAATTTTAACACTGCATTTCATCCCCAGACGGACGGTCAATCAGAGAGGACTATTCAGACGCTGAAGGATATGCTTCGAGCTTGCGTATTAGAGTTTCAGGGTTCATGAAGCAAATACCTACCATTGATGGGGTTTTCCTATAATAACAGCTTTCAGGCTACAATAGGTATGACTCCTTACGAGGCTCTGTATGGGAGAAAGTGCAGGTGTAACGCCAAGAATTTTTGATAAATAATTTTTGAAATTTCGTAACAATAAACGGCGGACTTCAAGTTAGAATCGGGAGCGAAAATTTTATACCGAAGTAAAGGATTATTTTGAGGCTAATGGAGAAGAGAGAATTTTAGGAATTCAACAAGAAACGGGATGAATGACCGTTTGTATAAACGATTAAAGTATGAGGGTAAAAAAGTAATGAGATTATATATATATTATATATATATACAGAAACAGAATGGCTTCGAGAAAGAAGCCATTCTGCTTCTGTTCTTTATTTCCTATTGCCATGAGAAGGACCAAGGGAGGGGCATAGTGACGAGCTGAGATTCGTTGACGACCGACGAGGAGGAGGGACACTGGCGTGCAGAGAACTCCGACGAGCTGAGAGAAGGAGCCAGTTTGGCCCTTTTCATGCTAAAAACTGATGGTAAATCCCCTGTTTTGGTTTTTGTCGATGGAGTGTGAGAGCTGGGTTGTTTTCAAATTTCTGATGGTTTGATCTCGGTTTATGGGGTGATTGGGACGTAGAAGTAATGGTGTGCTGGCTGAGGTGATGAGCTCCGAATTTTGAGGAGAACTGAGAGGATTAAATTGTAATTGGGAATTTTCTGAAATTGAAATCTCCAACGGTTGTTAGATTATGCTTAATAGGTTAGAATGCAATAGATTGTTGAGGGATTGAGTGAGTTTTATTTAGAAACCGAGAATGTGAATTTTGGGCTTGAAAACTCGATTCTGTTTTTGGAGATTTTAGCTGAGCCTCAGTTAGTGGTTTAGATTCTCTTTTGGTATGTTAAACTAGGTCATCAGTGGAGCATTTAGACTATGGAATAGTTGGATTCTGACAATCGACGCAAAAGTTATGCGCGTTGAAAGTTAGATTGATTGTTGGCCAAAAATTGGGTTAGCGAGCCATTTTAGTCTAGCTTTGGTAGACCGAGTTAGCAGCCGTAGTTTTTAGTACGTAGAATGAGTTGTGAGATGAATTTTAATGTGAATTGGTTATGTGATAGGTTGAGCTCGAGGAAGTGATAGAAACAAGCCATACAGAAGCTAAGGATGCCAGGTAAGTATTGTAGTAGAGCAGTAAGTGTTTTGCCTTCGAGCCTACATCACAGCTCAGTATGATGCATGCACGTTTACTTTATGTTATGCTTTAGTGATCACGCATTATGGTTTTAAAATACGAGAACGAAACGAAAATAAATTTCCATGTTTTTGCGAAATGAAACAGTAGGATGAGATGTGATAAACAAAATGAGAAGATATGTAAGAAGATAATAAAGATGGGGTTGAGTGGTCTTGTCCCTAGATGTGGACTGCGAGGTGTATCACTCTTCCGCCACTTTATGTGGTGACCTTGTCCAGAGAGGTGCACCGCAAGGTGAGTAACTTTACTAGATTAGGGTTGGCCTTGTCCCGAGAGCTGGACTATAAGATGTGTCACTTTACTAGATTGAGGTTGGCCTTGTCCCGTGAGGTGGACTGGAGGTGTGTCACCTCGATTTAGCATGTAAAGAAGAACTGAGTAGTAAGAAGATAAAGAAAATTTAAGAAAGAGACGAAAACGAAAGTAGAGATGAAACTGTAGAAACTGCATATGTTAGGATGTGTTATGTTTTTATGCATTACATACTAAGCATTAGGCTAATAGATGAGTTCTATGATGTAGGTGATGACGTTATATCTGGTGAGTACTCAGAGCGTGCCCAGGATTAGGAGGCGATTGGAGGAGTGCGCTTGTGGACGGTCTGGCCGGCTGTTGGGGCGTTTTGACCAGGGCGGGGGTATGTGAGAAAGTTAGTTTATTTGAGTTATGTCGAAACCGTTTTGAGTCATTTTGAGTTGTTATGAGTCGATTGGAGTCATGAGGATGAACTGACAAATTTCAAACATTAGTAGTCGTTTTCTATGTCAATATAATTTTGAGTGATTGAAAAATGTACTTTTTGTTGTTTTATCGTTGAGTCAAATTTCTGTGTTTTATTTGAAGGATTCAGGTTTTTAGGCAGGGTTTTAGTGAAGAAAGTGTCGACTTATAGGCTGAGTGGTCGACCAGGCCTAGCAAGTGTCGACTAGCTTTAGAAGGTGTCGACCGCTTAGTGGAAAAATACGTACAAAGTGTCGACCTGCACGTAAAAGGGTTGACCAAACTCTGTATATGTCGACCGCACGAATCGACCGACGCGCACAGAGAGAAAAGTAGTGTCGACCGGTATTATAAAATTGGATGGGAGTGTCAACCTTAAGGATTGGTCAGCGCGGACAAAGAGAAACGTAGTGTTGACCGGTGCATGTAAGAGTCGACCAGTAGTGTAAAATGGACGTGAGTGTCGACCTCAGGGATCGACCAACGTAGAGAGAGAGAAACATAGTGTCGACCGGTAGTGAAAAACTAATGGAAGTGTTGACCGGTATTTACAGGGGTCAACTAAAAATAATTTTTTTTATGTTTTAGAAAACTTGAATTTTATTTAAACTGGTTCAACCCAATTCTTCCGCTGCGACGTTTTAAAGGTTTTCAAAAAGGTTGTTTTAGGTCGAGGAATGAAAGCTTTAAATTTTTCTCAAATTTTCCGAGGGTAGTTGTGTGAGTAATAGTAGTGAGCATACCGGAAACTAGTAGTGGGTTTTCAGGTCGCTATAGTAGTAGTAGTGAACGTACCGAAAATGTGTGGGTTTTCGGGTCGATACAACAGGTCTCTGTTATATTGGAACGAAGTCGGAGAGGTACGATTGATTAGTTGAGATATTCTGCAACAAACTACAAAAAATGTTGCATTTATTAGACAATATATCTTAACAGCTCAAAGCCGACAGAAGAGTTATGCAGATCGTCGGAGGAGAGAGCTAGAATTTGAGGTGGATGATGAAGTCTTCATGAAGATCTCTCCATTTAAGGGAGATGTAAGATTCGAAAAAAAGGGAAGTTAAACCCTAGATACATTGGGTCGTTTCCTATTATGAAGAGAATAGGGAAGACAACTTACAAGTTGCAGCGGCCAGCCTCAATGGAAAGAATCCACAATGTATTTCACGTCTCTATGCTATGGAAGTGTATTTGACATCCTTCTCATGTTGTGGAGTAGCAGAACATAGAGATCTAGCCAACATTAACCTACGAGGAGGTGTCAGTGGAAATTCTGGATTATGTAGTTAAGATTCTACACAACAAGGAGATACCACTGGTGAAGGTCCTATGGCGCAACCACAACATGGAAGAAGCAACCTGGGAGCGGCAGCAGGACATGATTAGCCGATACCCAGAATTATTCAGGTAACAAATTTTGAGGACAAAATCTTTTTAATGATGGTAGAATGTAGTGCCCAGAATTTTTAGATAAGTTAATTTTTGAATTTACGTAATTGTAATTTGCGGGGTTTTGGTCGAAATCAAGAGCGGAGAATTTCTACTATTAAGTGTAAGATTATTTTGAAGTCAATGGAGAACAGAAGATTCTAAGAATCTAATCGGAAACGAAAGAAGTAACAATTCGGTTAAAATATTATGGGTTGAAGGCAAAATAGTAATAAGGATTAATTATATTAAATAATATAATTAATATAAAAAAAAAAAAGAAAGGAACCCCCTCTAGGTTTTCTCCTCCCCCTGCAGGAAAACCTTCCCCTTTTCTCTTCTCTGTTGACGATACTTCTTCTCCAGCGACGATCCTTCTCAGTTCCCCTTCATTTATTCAAATCTAAGGTATGTTTTAGTTAGTTTTGAGTAAATAGTTAGTTACTTAGTTGTTTTGAGCTACAAAATTGAAGTTAGAGAAAGTATTGGGTAGTTTTGGTGAACCCTAGGAGGGAGATACGGGAATTTGAAGTTAGAGTTGACTTTTATCCGTATGTTGGTGTTTAAGCTAGAAGTGGGAGTAGATTACGAGATTTTATGAAAAAGATTGAACATTTGAATAGCTGAATATTAGGTTTACGGAACGATTTCTGTTCGGCCACATTCGGCCAAGCTATAAGTGATGGATTAGGAATTGAATTAGACCGTTAAAAATTAGATGTCCTATGGAATCCGTAGCATTTTGAATCGTCCAAATTGGACGAGTGTTAGATAAGTTGTGCCTTTCCGAAGCTTGGACGAGTGTTGTTTAAGCTAGAAGTGGGAGTAGATTACGAGATTTTATGAAAAAGATTGAACATTTGAATAGCTGAATATTAGGTTTACGGAACAATTTCTGTTCGGCCACATTCGGCCAAGCTATAAGTGATGGATTAGGAATTGAATTAGACCGTTAAAAATTAGATGTCCTATGGAATCCGTAGCATTTTGAATCGTCCAAATTGGACGAGTGTTGGATAAGTTGTGCCTTTCCGAAGCTTGGTCGGAAATAGAGTTAGATTTTAGGTTTATTTGGATTAGTTGTTAAAGTGTTATTTCCCCTTAGAGTCTTATAAGTTGGATGAAGTGAAATTAATTGATGTGTGGTTTTATAGGTTTTCTAGTTAGCGTACGAAGTTACGAACGAGTTGCTAAAGACGCCAGGTAAGTAGTGTATAGTGTAGTAGGTGTTTTGCCTTCAGGCGTACATCACAGTTTGGTAGGATGCATGCACGTTTATTTTATGTTATATCATAGTTCGGTAGGATGCATGCATGTTTATTTTATGTTATGCTTTAGTGATTATGCATCATGGTTTTAAAGTACGATAACGAAACAAAAATGAATTTCCATGTTTTTACGAAGTGAAATAGTAGGATGTGATAAGATGAACGAAATGAGAAGAAACGTAAGAAGATAATAAAGGTGGGGTTGAGTGGTTTTGTCCCGAGAGGTGGACCACGAGGCGTACACTTCTTCTCCCGTTTTACGTGGTGGCCTTGTCTCGAGAGGTGGACCGCGAGGTGTATCATATTAATCTAGCACATAAAGAGGAACCAAGTAGTAAGAAGATAAAGAAGATGTAAGAAAGAGACAAAAACAAAAGTATAGACGAAATTGTAGAAACTGCATATGTTAGAATATGATTGTTACAGTGTTTATGTTTTTTTATGCGCATTACTTACTTAACATTAAACTAATAGATAAGTTATGGGATGTAGGTGACGAAGTTATAGTTGATGAATACTCAGAGTGTGCCCAGGACTAGGAGGCAGTTTGAGTAGTGCGCTCGTGGATGGTCTGGCCAGCTGTTGTAGCGTTTGACAAGGGCAAGGGTATGTAAGGGAGTTTAGTCGAAATCGTTTGAGTCGTTTTTAGTTATTTTTAGTCAATTGGAGTCATGTGAATGTATAGACGGATTTCAAACGTTAGTAATCGTTTTCTAATAATGATTCTGAGTCAATGGAAAAGTGTACGTTTTGTTATTTTATCGTTGAGTCAAATTTCTGTGGTTTTTTTTTAAAGACTAAGGTTTTAGGAAAAATTCAGTGAAGGAAGTGTCAACCTATAAGCTGAATGGTCGACTAAGCCTAGTAAGTGTCCACCAGTATTCAGGAGGTGTGGACCGAAATTGGCCAGTGTCGACCACGAGGGTCGACCTGTGAAGACAAAATCAACCAAAGTGTTGACCTGTGCTAGTAGGTGTAGACCGCTTAATGTGAAATGCGTACAGAGTGTTAACCAGCACGTAAAGGGATCGACCAAACTCTTTAGGTGTCGACCTACATGGCCAGAGAGGAATGAAGTGTCAACCGATGCATGCAAGTGGCGACCGATAGTGTAAAATAAGCGGAAGTGTCGACATCAAGGTTCAACTGACACCGATAGAGAGCAATGAAGTGTCGACCGGTGTTCACAAGTGTTGACCAGTTAGTGTGAGGAGAAGAGAGGTGTCGACTGATAGTGTCGACCGAAGAAAACAGAGAGTAATGAATTGTCGACCGGTGTTTACAAGGGTCAATCAAAAATGATATTTTTTTTTTGTTTTAGAAAAATCGAATTTTATTTAAACTGATTTTAATCCAAGTCTCCCGCTGCGGTGCTTTTAAATGTTTTCAAAAAAGTCGTTTTAAATCGAGAAACGAAAGTTTTAAATTTTTACAAGAATTTTCTTAGCGTATTTGTGAGTCGTAGTAGTGAGCGTACTAAGAACCATGAGGGTTCTAAGCCGTTATAGGTGCACTCCCAATTTAGCACCACCTTGCTGGGCTGCTGAATAATACTAACCTAAACTAAATTTAGAAATAACCAATATATGGTTAGGTATGCATGTTAAACAAACATCGTAGTCCATGAGTAAAAAATATATAAACACATACATATGCATCTGTTTTATGTGGATATAGTAAATGCATCGTGTAGCTTGGGAATGATGTGTTGGAATTATAAGGATTTATAATTCTATTTGGATCTAAATTGTCAAATTACAAATTATACATCATATTATCATCGGGTTTAACTACATATTAAAGTGGTTTAATAAAATTTTAAAGGACTTTGAAGTATATTGAATATAATATGGTCATATTATAATGTATAGAGACATTAGAGATAATTTATCAATTTATGATAGGTAAAATGATAAATTACTTCATTTGGCTAAATAAAGGGTTATGGTCCCCAATTCACATCGAATATTTTTTGCCTCTTTGGAAGGTGATTGTCGAATTCAAAAGATCCACATACCAAATTTAAAGTATTTTACTTTCAAACAATTGATCCGGGTACGTCTTTTTTGTTTTAATAATTTTCTTGTAGAATTTATAACGTATCGATTTGTGAATTAGGTTTTCGTTTGTATTGGGATTCAATAATTATACTGAATTCTTTCATGATTTGCATATTAAACATCATTTTATGTTGGATAAAGTAGTATAACTGGTTCAAATCAAGCCCTATTTGTTTATACTTTTGCTGATGTGTTGAATACATTTAATATTTATTTTTTAAAAAGGTAGAAAATAATGTATATCGTAGGGTGCAACTTCGTAAACTTCATGAGTAGAAGAATGACATTGACTACTACTGTAATACCCGAAAATGTTCTGTTAGGAAATTATATCAGATTTCTGTAAATTTTAATCGGTGGAGTTTTAAGCCAAATTAGTAACTGAGAACTTCGGCCCCTAGGTGAAAGGTTATTTTAAGGCTAATGGTGGAGAGAGAAATTTAAGAATCTGACCGGAATCAGACGAAATCACGGAATTGTGAAACGGTTAATGGTGGAGGGTATTTTGGTAATTGTGAAATAATATATTTAAAAAAAAGAAGAAAAAGACGGGGGGGGGGGGAACAAAAACACCTTACGGTGTTATTTCCCCAGCATTTCTCCTCTTCGTTCTCCTCTCTCGCGAGCAGCATCTTCCTCTCCTCTGCGCTGCGGTTTCTTCCGTTCGTCTGCGAGTCTCCGAATCAGGGTGAGTTCTCGTTATTTTTGCGTAGTTAGTTGATGTGTTAGTGTTATTAGTGACAAAAACAGGATTTAGCAAAGGTATATGAGGAATTAGTGAAAACCTAGGGGGAGTAAGGTGAGAAGTCGAGTGTAGGATCGATTTCTATCCTCCTAATGGTGCTTAGGATAGAAATAGGAGTGTATTACGAGAATTGGTGAGGAAGATTGGATGATTTGTTGGCCGTATACGTGAAGTTTGGAACGGAGTCGGTTCGGCCACGTTCGGTTAAGTTGTGGACATCCGAATGGAAAATGGATACGACAACGGGAAACTAGGCATCCCCAGGAATTCAGATGAGTATTGGAGAAGTTGTGAATTTCTGAAGTTGGACGGAAATTGTGTGGGATTTCGGGTGTAGTGGAGAGTTTTAGTTTTGAAGTGAATTAGGACTTTCAAGTTAAGGAATTATGAATTCGATGAGTTAGAATATAACGGATGTATAATTTTACAGGTATTCCAGTTAGAGCGCCAAGTTTAAAAGCACGAAAAGATTTCGAGAACGCCAGGTAAGTGATGGAACGTGTGTGAATTGTATTCGGGCGTACACCATGGAATGGTAGGATTGTTTGTTTCCTTGCTTGTTTGTTTTGCTGTTTGAGTGATGCATTCGTGATTGTCATGCATCATGGTTTTGACTAACGAAATACGAGTTTTGAGCATGTTTTGAAATGTGTATGTGAAACGTAACCAGATAAGGAAAGACTTGCCACGCATGGATGAACGCCTCGTCGTTAACGTGCTACTGAGAAAGCACTAGGGGGTTCCCATGGATGAAAGTACGTAATGTGACACGGTTTGCGAACGCCTCATCGTGAACGTGCTATTGAGAGCACTAGAGGGTTCAACGATTGATGTTAGGAGGAGGGTACGTAGGGACGTTCCGTGTGCGAACATGATGTGTGCCTCTAGCCTTGCTTCGTGGGTTATGGATTGGCCGTCCCCAGTGTGGAGGGGATGGGTGCCAACCTGACTCACACGGAAAAGTGAAAGATAAAAATAACGAAACGAAAAGAAAACGGAGTTGAGTATAGAACCTGCATGAGTAGGAGTTGAGTTATGCATTGGTTTTTTTTAATTCATATTCCATACTTGCTAAGCATGAGGCTTACGTTTTGTGTTCCTTGGTGTAGGTGACGACAAACTATCAGGTGAGTTGTTAGGTGACGAGCAGGCTTAGATCGGAGTTGGCGGGGGATGTCGCATACCGTTGCAGGAAAATGTTGGGGCGACACGACCGTGGCAGGAAAAAGGCTAAAATTTTTGGTATGTGTTTTGAGTCGAATAGTGATGTATAGATTTTGAGGATTTTAGGTGGCGTGGTACGAGTA
>CM039517.1:13885616-13924876 GCA_022433055.1 Begonia peltatifolia | reverse complement strand
AGTTTTGCGTAGTTAGTTGACGTGTTAGTGTTATTAGTGACGAAACACCTTACAGTGTTATTTCCCCAGCATTTCCCCCCTTTGTTCTCCTCTCCTGGGAGCGACGTCTTCCTCTCCTCTGTGCTACGGTTTCTTTCGTTCGTCCGCGAGTCTCTGAATCACGATGAGCTCTTGTTAGTTTTGTGTAGTTAGTTGACGTGTTAGTGTTATTAGTGACGAAAATAGGATTTGGCAAACGTATATGAGGAATTAGTGAAAACCTATGGGGGGTAAGGTGAGAAGTTGAGTGTAGGATCGATTTCTACCAACCTAATGGTACTTAGGATAGAAATATGAGTGGATTATGAGAATTGGTGAGGAAGATTGGATGATTTGTTGGCCGTGTACGTGAAGTTTGGAATAGTGTCTATTAGGCCACATTCGGTTAAATTGTGGACCTCCAAATGGGAAATGGATGCGACAACAGGAAACTAGGCATGCCCAAGAACCCGTAGTATTTTGTATCGTCGAATTCAGACTAGTATTGGAGAAGTTATGAATTTCTGAAGTTAGATGGAAATTGTGCGGGATTTCGGGTGTAGTGGAGAGTTTTAGTTTTGAAGTGAATTAGGACTTTCAAGTTAAGGAACGTGTGAATTGCCATCGGGCCTACACCTTGGAATGGTAGGATTGTTTGTTGGCTTGCTTGTTTGTTTTGCTGTTTGAGTCATGCATTCGTGATTGTTATGCATCATGGTTTTGAATTACGAAATACGAGTTTTGAGCATGTTTTGAAATGTGTATGTGAAACGTAACCAGATAAGAAAAGACTTGCCACGCATGGGTGAACGCCTCGTCGTTAACGTGCTACTAAGAGAGCACTAGGGGGTTCCCATAGATTAAAGTACGTAATGTGACACGGTTTGCAAATGCCTCGTCGTTAACATGGTATTGAGAGCACTAGAGGGTTCAACGATTGATGTTAGGAGGAGGTTGCGTAGGGCCGTTCCGTGTGCAAACATGATGTGTGCCTCTAGCCTCACTCATTGGTTTATGGATTGGCCATCCCCAGTGTGGAGGGAATGGGTGTCAGCCTGACTCACACAGAAAAGTGAAAGATAAAAATAACGAAACGAAAAGAAAATGGAGTTGAGTATAGAAACCACATGAGTAGGAGTTGAGTTACGCATTGGTTTTTTTGAATTCATATTCCATACTTGCCAAGCATTAGGCTTGCGTTTTGTGTTCCTTGGTGTAGGTGACGACGAGCTATCAGGTGAGTTGCTAGGTGACGAGCATGCCTAGATTGGAGTTGGCGGGGGATGTCACATGCCGGTGCAGGAAAATGTTGAGGCGACACGACCATGGCAGGAAAAAGGGTGAAATTTTTGGTATGTGTTTTTAGTCGGATAGTGATGTATAGATTTTGAGGATTTTAGGGGGGGGTGGGGGGGTGGTACGAGTTTAGTGGTTAATTGAAGTAGAAATCGCTGTTTTAAAATTTACTTGAATAAAGTATGTTTTCAAATCATAGGTGTTACTTCGTGAATTTTGATCGAGGAAATATTTGCGTGCGTTTGCGTTTTTACGAACTGGTGCGATTTTACTAATATTGGGGTGAAGTGTTGACCGAAGTCGATGAGTGTCGACCGATTAGTGTAAATGTAAGGTGAGTGTCGACCGAGAGACTCAACCTGTGTAAGGCAGAGCCGAAGACGGTGTTGACCCCTAGTTACAGGTGTCGACCGGTCCATGTAAAAATGATAGCGGTGTCGACCGTGAGGGACGACCTGCGCGGGCAGAGAGGATTAAAGTGTTGACCTATGGAGACGGGTGTCGACCCCTCCTTGTGGTGAGAATAAAAGTGTCGACCAGTATTTCCACGTGTCGACCGGTATTTCCATGTGTCGACCGATGAAAAGACCCGAGAGGGACGAAGTGTCGAGCAGTGTTCCAGGTGTAGACCGATGAGAAAACCGTGACGACTCAGGTGTCGACTGGTGCTTATAGTTGTCAACCGGAAGTCTTTGTTTCGTGTTTAACAAAATAGAATTTTATCCAAAGTGAATTTAATCGAATTTCTGCAGCAGAGCTGTCAAAAATATTTTCAGAAACGTCGTTTTAAATCGAGGAATAAAAGTTTTAAATTTACACAAATTTTACGATACGAGTGAAAGAGTTTGGTATCAGAGTAGTAGCGAACCGAAAACGGGTAGGTTTTTGTGGCGTTACAACTACATCTATCTATCTGGTAAAACACTTATAAATGTAGAGATGTATATATTAATGTTTTCATCAACATATAGTATTTATGGATATCATTCATTGGCAAGAGAGAGAGAGAGATGATTCATAGTTTGAGAGAGTTAGAGAGAGATGATAAGACAGAGAGAGAAAGGGAGAGAGTAGCTTATTTATGTACAATTTGAGAGAGGGAGAGATAGGATTTAGAGTTTGGGAGAGAATATAATACCCCGTAATTCGGTTGTTACTAACTTTATTTTTTGCAAAACGTTATAAGAAAATTCTTTGTAATTATGTTATATTTTTAAAAGGGCTAAAAACGTGTAAAATTTTCTTATAAAACTTTGTAAAAAACGTGCGTAAAATTTTATAAGTTTTTTTTTTCGGTTCAGCACTGTTCACGTGAACAGTACTCGCAATGGGGTACTCTTCAATCGCCTTTGGGGCGATTTGTATAAACCACTTTCAGCAAGTAGGGCAATACAACACCCCACTAGGGCGATGTAACACCCCATTGGGGCGACTTGTATCCCCCGCTCTAACGAGTGGGCCAATACATCGCCCCAGTGGGGCGATGTACTGTGCCATGGGCGTTATGCATCACCCCTGTTGGGCGATACATCGCCCTCCTCGTGGAGGGACAATCTTCTTGCCTTCTCCTCTCCATTTGTATCATTTTCTTGTTCAACCTGTAGTGACACAACTGTCCCCATTTATATAACCATATTGTTTTTTCAAGTAAACCAGCGAAAGTCCTTAAAACAATTGTAAACTCATTTTTCTAAATACATTTAAAGCAAAAGCTGAGTTTAAACAAACCTTTCAAACTAGAAATTTGTATTTTTCAAAAGTTCTATATCTATCCATCTATACACATTCATCAAAATACATATAGACTTGCCCATAGGTCAAAATAGCCCTAACCACTACGAGCACACCCCATGGACGTCCTTTTTAAACTGCATGGTCAACCGTACTGAGGATCGATATCCTCACCTATAATTATATCACCTACACTACAAAGTAAACTAATGAGCTTAATGCTCACTAAGTGATGTCAAACAAAAGATGCATGATCATGGATATGTTATGCTGCTCGTAAAAGATGTATCTGATCTGTTCTTTATTTTCTTGCATGACATGAGTCATCGAGTCCTGATTCTAGAGGGGAGATGATGTGGTGCTCCGAAAACTATCACGGTTCCTGGTACGCTAACTACTACTACTCACTGCTCTGATACCACATATGTAGTGCCTCAAAAAATTTGAGTAAAAATTTTAAACAATGTTCTTCGACTTAAAACGACACCTTTGAAAATGTTTCAGTAAAATGTCGCAGCAGAAGACTTCGATTTAAAATCAATTTAAATAAAATTTAAGTTTTCAAAAAAAGACATTTTCGATAGACACCTGTGAACATTGGTCCACACTTTGTTTGTCACTGTTTTCATCGGTCGACACTATCGGTCGACACCTCTCTACTTCTCACATTAACCGGTCAACACTTGCGTGCACCGGTCAACACTACATTTCTCTCTGTCCACGTCGGTCGATTTATGAGGACGACCCTCCCATCCAATTTTATACTATAGATCGACACTTGCGTGCACCGGTCGACATTACGTTTCTCTCTGTCTGCGTCGGTCGATCTTCGAGGTCGACACTCTCGTCCAATTTTATACTACCGGTCAATACTTACATGCACCGGTCGACACTTTATTTGGCTCTGCCTTCGCAGGTCGACCCTCGCGATCGACACCTCTAGTGTACTAGTCGACACTTACAAGGTTTGGTCGACCACTCAACCAATAGGTTGACATCGCCTTCATAGAATTCTGCCTAAAAGCATTAAAACTTCAGAAAAACAATCGAATTTCGACTCAACGCTAAAAATCATACAATGTACACACTTTTCTCATCTCAAAATCATTATTTACCTAAACAAGACGACTACTAAAGTTTGAAATCCGCCTATATATCCGAACGACTTAAAACAACTTAAAATGACTCAAAATCATTTCGACTACACTCCAAAACCTGTACCTATGCCCACCATGGTCAAAATGCCCTAACAGCCGGCCGAGTCATCCATGAGTACACTCCTCCAACCGCTTCCTAGTCCTGGGCTTGCTATGAGTACTCACCAGCTATAGCGTCGTCACCTATATCACAGAGTTCATCTATTACCTTAATGCTAAGTAAGTAATGCATAAAAAGATAACACTGTAAACAAACACATCTTAACATATGCAGTTTTTTCAGTTTCGTCTCTACTTTTGTTTTCGTCTCTTTCTTACATCTTTTTTATCTTCTTTGAGTTCATTTTTATGCGCTAGATCAAGGTGACACACCTTGCGGTCCACCTCTCGTGACAAGGCCAACCCCAATCTAGTAAAGTGACACAATTTGCGGTACACCTCTCGGGACAAGGCCACCACGTAAAGCGGAGAAATAGTGATACACCTCGTGGTCCACCTCTGGGGATAAGACCACTCAACCCCACCTTTATTATCTTCTTATGTATATTCTCATTTCGTTCGTCTTATCTCATCCTACTGTTTCGTTATCGTACTTTAAAACCATGATGCATAATCACTAAATCATAACATAAAGTAAACGTGCATGCATCCTACCAAACTGTGATGTAGGCCCGAAGGCAAAACATCTACTGCTCTACTACACTACTTACCTGGCATCTTAGTAATTCACACTCCGGATACGACTCACTAACTAGAGAACCTATAAAACCACACATCCATTAATTCTACTTCGTGCAACTCAAAAAATTCTAACATAGAAAATCTTAACCTCATATTAATTCGAAACTCCCAACAAAACCCAAAATCCTATACAATTTCCTACCAAATTTAGAATTGCATAACTTATATAATACTCTTCCGATTTGGACGATTCAAAATGCTACAGACTTCTGAGGACGCGCAATTTTTAACAGTGTAACCCAATTCCTAATCCAACATTTATAGCTTGGTCGAATGTGGCCGAACGAAAACTATTCGGTAACCCGAGTATTCGGTTATCCAAACGCTCAATCTTTTCCATAAAAACTCATAATCTACTTCTACTTACAGTTTAAACACCAATACACGAATAAAATCAACTACAAACCTCAAAATCTCGTATCTCCCTTCTTGATTTCACCAAAACTACCTAATACTCACTCTAACTTTACTTTTATCGCTCAAAACAACTAAAGGACTAACTATCTACTAAGAACTAACTAAAGCTTATTGTAAATTTGAAGATTGATGAAGGACTGGAGATGATCGGCTGAGTGTCATCGCTGGAAGGGAGAAATCGTCGAGAGAGGAGGGTTTCGTGCGAGTGAGAGGGGGATGGACACTAAAGGGGGAAGAGGTTTCCCGATTCTTCTCCCCTTTCATTTATTTTATAAATAATTTTTTTTAATATAATATAATCATAATCATAATTACCTTTTTACCCTCAAACTCTAACTGTTTAATTAAATCGTTATTCGGTCCGTTTGCGATCAAAATCTTATAATTTTCTCTTTCCCATTATCCTCAAAATAATCTTTTACTTAACAGGATAAATTTTTCGCCCTTAGTTCAAACTAGAGTTCTGCCGTTTATGCTCCGAAAATCAAAAAATTATTTAACAAAAATTTTAGCCGTTACATTCCACCCTCCTTAAAAAAAAATGTGTAGTTAAAATTTGCGTAATGATCACTTCTTGATATTGACGCCGCCAATCCATTGTGTCATATCCAGCCTCTCTTATAACAACGTCAAATCTACCTTAACCTCTTAGTTCTTAAACGTCCTTATGATCAACTTCATGCCTTAACCTGTGATCGTTTTACTTATCCTCAAGTTCGTTTCATCCAGCTACTTCTTGGTTTTCATTTATATCCTAAAACTTTAGTGGTTCACCCACTAAGGCCTTAGCCTCATGGTCTCCCGTCAATAACTTCTAAAACCATGTATCTGATTCCGGTTTCACGATCACGTTTGAAACATTTAATTCAAACTATCTGCATTCCTAACTCTGTATCGAGCATTATCTAATTCCCATAACTCAATTTTTATACTTCGCTCATTAACTTAACCCATTACAATCTAACTCCTCAAAGTATTCTATTCTAAATCCATATCTAAGTTCCCTTGACTAGAATTTACTCAACCTCTAGATCCTCTATCCCGATCATCCTTAAAGGCTTCATAATCGAATTATTCTAAGCTATTCACTCTATTCTTAAACCATTTATAAGTATTCTTCTCACTCCCATACAATAATTCATCCATCAATCTTATTGTTTGGAAACTTGTTGTAGACCATGCTACACTGTTGTTCCAAATTTCTTCAAATTTTTAAGTTCTCAGTTCTAACCCAATAGGTGACTCTATTTGACTTGCCATAACCCCAACTTCTGAAATTACTTAACTAAATTTCTTCTCTATAATTCCTCAACAAAATTCATCGAATTTCTCCATTTCAAACCCCGACTTAGCACCGCTGATAAAGTACTACTCTAAATTTCCTCGAATAATATTTGTTTCGACTAAATATCTTAATTAAGATTTCTTAGTCCTTGATTTCCATCTGTAACTAAACTCCTACAAAATCTTTGTCAGTAATCTACCATCTCATCGATATAGCTATTTAAAATTTTCCTCAATTAGAGCCTCAAACAAATACCATTTAATCCGTACACCTTCGTCCAAGAGTATTAGAATTTAGGCACTTCAACTCACAGTTCATTCCTAGATTTCTCGATTGTGTTTAACTAATTTAAATCTCCTGATATAGTCACATATATTTTCTTCCCCCAACATACACACTAGCATGCTTAATCTCAAATCCAGTCCCTTAACTTCATTATGACTAGCTATGTTTTTCCACTTTTGATCATTCTATCTCATATCTAGATATCTCAAATATGTTTATGTGTTCTTAATCAACTCTCATACTCCTTGATCAAACAACACCAAGTAACTGACATTTATGTTATTTAATGGTACCCTTAATTCCACCAAAACTTTCCCATCTCATGACGATTGGAATTTTCGCGCATCAGTGATTTCTCTTTATTGATTAATCTCACAAGATGGTATCCATTCCCTAAAGTGATAAATAGACACTTAAATACAACATTTGTAGTTAAGTTCATTAGATTTAATCTAGTCAATATATTCCTCAGTTATTTATAAGGTGCCATTAAAATCTCACATCTCCAATTGGATCATTCTAAACTATCCCTCTCAATGCTCTATCCTCTTTTTATCATCTCATTTATCTCTGTTTCTATGTCCTTTTGAACTAAGTACACTCTAATTCTGAAGTTCATACTCTAGTATCCTCAAGTATCTCCTCTATTAAGCAACACTAAATATTTAAGAACTCATTTTCTTATCATGAATCTTCCACCTTAAACGGATCAATGACACTCTAAAATTTGTTGCCTAGAATGCGCATCACACCCTTTTTTTTTAAAATTTCTTAGACTAAGCATCGTATTATAATTTCAATCATACGAGTTTCGAGATTCTCACCACTTACAGGTTTCATCACACTACGATGGTCACAAGTCCTCGCATTGATACTCATTTCTTGGAGTAATGGTCCAATCCGATCATTTGGTATAACTATACACAAAGTTGTCCTCAATTTCTCATTGATCGACTTTATCCACATGTATGGTTCCTTGGTTGAACTCAAAACATAGGAATCAAACAACGTACATCAAAACATATTAAATAACCTAAATATTGGAATCTCCTTCAAATTGGTTACGAATTTCAAAATCACATAACTTTAGCTATAAATATCAGAATTCCAAAATTACTAAATGTCGAACTGCCTAGTAATTCATTATTTTTTGTCCAAATTGTACAATTCCATGATTTCCTTCATTTAAGTCTACTAATAAGTATTCAAATTAAATTAAACACCAAAACAACCAATAAATAAAAAAAACCCCAACAATTTCCATGCATCACACGTTAGGAGTTCATTAACCTCAATAAAACCTAACTATTTAATCAAATATCAAGCACTTATCAAACAAACTTGCATCAACATAACCTAAATCAAATTATTTTACCTTGAAAAAATCTAGAAAACTTTGAGAGGAGAGGGAGGCTTCGAGGAAGGTTTTCAACAGAGGAAGAAGAAAGTTGCGTGAAGAAGAAGGAGGATTATATTTAAAGGATAAGTAGGATCAACCTAACCTAAGAAGTTCCTTCCCAAAATTACCCTTCATCTGCCAATGTGATTTTCATAAAATTACCCTTCAACTTCCTTCTTTTCTTTTCCTTTTTATTTTCTTTTATTTTATTAGTTTTTTTCTCATCCCTTGACTTTTCAACCGCTATACTTCCTCTCTCTTCTTTCCTTTTTTCTTTTCTTCCTTCAGCACATCAAACACACTCATGTACTTACTTCTCACTTTACTTTAACTTTTCAACTTCTATCACTTGTCTTCACTCCTTTAATTTATCTCTTCTACTATAAAATCATCAAATCGATTAAACTAATCCAATTTATTGAGTGCTGAAAAATTAAAGTGTACAATAAATTTTTGGGTATTACATTTAACCCTCTTTAATAAAATTTTGTCTCCAAAATTTATGTACCGGTTAATTCTGGGTATCGGGTTAGCATATCCTGTCGTCTTTCCCAAGTTGCCTCCTCGACATTGTGGTTGCGCCACAAAACTTTTACCAATGGGATCTTTTTTTTGTGTAGTACCTTCACTGTTGATTCAAGAATTCGCACTAGTTTTTCCTCATAAGCCAGAGTTGGCAGAATTTTAATTTCTCTTTGTTCCACAATCTGAGAAGGATCGCGTACGCACTTCCTCAACATAGAGATGTGGAAAACGTTATAAATCCCGTCCATAGAGGCTGGTAGCTGCAACCTATATGCCATTCTTCTGACTCTTTCTGTGATTGCAAATGGTCCAATATATCTTGGAATTAACTTACCTTTCCTCCTAAATCTCATTACTCCTTTGAATGGCAAAATTTTAAAAAATACCTCGTCATTCACATTGAACTCCAATTCTCGCCTCCTTTGGTCTGCATAGCTTTTTTGATGACTTTGGGTTGTTAAGATTTATAGTCCAATGATTGCAACTTTCTATGCAGTTTGTTGCAAAATATCAAGTCCAATCAATCTTGCTTCGCCGACCTCGTCTCAATACAAAGGAGATCATCACTTTTGGCCATAAAGTGCTTCATAAGAAGCCATGCCAATCGTTGTTTAAAAGCTGTTATTATATGAAAATTCCACTAAAGGTAGATACTTGCTCCATGAACCTTGGAATTAAAAAACATACGCCCTCAGCATATCCTCCAGAATCTAAATTGTTCTCTCCGTCTGTCCATCTGTTTGATGATGAAAAGTAGTACTAAAACTCAATTGCGTTTGCATGGCTTTATGGAGACTTTTCCAAAAAATCGAAGTAAACCTGCGATCTCGGTCTAATACAATCGAGATTGTTACTCCATGCAGTCTAACAATCTCCTGAACAAACAATTCTACAAATTGATTAATTGAAACGTTATCTTTACTGGCAAAAAGTGAGCCGACTTAGTTAATCAATCCATAATCACGCAGATTCCATCATATCCTTTCGTTGTCCTTGGCAGTCCAACAACAAAATCCATGAAAATCTACTGCCATTTCCATTCTGGAATCATTAATGGTTTCAGTGTTCTTACTGGCCAATAATGTTTTGCTTTAACCTGTTGACATATTATGTAACACCCCGAGAACCCACACGTCCCCGGTGCGCTACAGTGCATCTACACACTACACACACACACTAACACTTAACACAACTAACTCAATTCAATACCCCTTTCGTTTTCAAATCATTTTCAAAAGCACATTTGTGAGTATGAAAATTTTTCGACTCGATTCAAAAAAAAAACTCGCGTCCCGAAGAGGAAACACGAAGTCCTCGACATAAAACTACGCAGCGGAAAAGAAAACCATTTAAAACAATTTGAGATAAAACGGTAAGAATTGAAATCCTAGGAAAGAACCCCACGCTCCCCACGAACTACCCAGTCCGGTCTCAAGCACTCACGTCCCCACTCCGACACCCCGCGTACACCACCGCGGTGCCACAGGTGCCAACCCAACGTCGCTGTATCTCGCGCACGCTCACAGCGCCGCGTGCCCCACGCACCCTGCCTCTGTACAGCACGTCCGCGCGCATGCCCTCACCCGGCGCCGCATGACCCGTGTGCACCCACAGGGCCGCGTGCCCCGCGCACCTGCGATCACGCCACACATCCACACTCATATGAACTCCTCTAGCATTCATCATACACACACCTTGACCTATTTCGTATCCTCTCGAACCTCAACCCCTCTCCCGAAATTTCGGCAGAGTACCGCCTAAAAACTGGCTACCCCAAAATTTAACCCTGCACACAATTCACCAAAATCCAACAATATTTACCTATCCATCATCCAGAGAAATCATCCCAACCCAAATCAGAGTAAGAAGGCGACGAAAATCCGTCAAATACAAATGAAGAAAGTCTCCAGTATAGAGAAATAACATACTCTAACATGGAAAATATCCGCGTACGTTACCAAAATCACACGCACTCCATATACACCTATACACTAACGCATATACAACAATCAATCCCATCCTCCGTACATAACCACCGCAAAAGAAAGAAAACCCACAAACCGACCAGGCCACAACCTACCATATCCACGGGTCGGGTCGCCCTAACAAAAGTCCGCCATCCGGTGCCACAGTCGCACGCCGCCAACCATCCTACGCCTCAGGACTAGGCACTCGAGGCTCACCAGCGGTATCGTCAGCACCTACACCACAGAACACACAACATAAGCCTAACGCTCAGTAAGTAATGCGATATGAAAGTAAAAGCCGACAATGCAATCCTATCACATGCAGTCTCTACACTCACACTCATGTTGTCACATCTGTGACGGGTAGTGCAGCCGCACCAGGGTAAGGAGGAACCTCACGCCACCCTACACCCTAACACATCGCCACCGTCCCGGACTCCCCAGCAACGAGGCCCACAAGCTACACCCACGCATCACCACACGGCAACCACATCAGGGTAATGGTGTACCTCGCGCCACTCTACACCCTGACACATCGCCCCCGTCCTAGCCTCCCCAGCACGGGGCCACAGTTGCCACACACACGTTTCGCGACAGCCCAGCCGGCCCACCCCTCGAGTAGGATCTGCGACTGGTGTTGCACCGGCCCACACACTAGTAGGATCCGCGGTACCACTGCCCATATCCTCACCGTCAACACTTTCACGCCGCATGACGGCCCAGCCGGCCCACCCCTCGAGTAGGATCCGCGACTGGTGAAGCACCGGCCCGCACACTAGCGGGACCCGCGGTACCACCGCCACACGTCTCACCTCATACATCAAAGCATGCTAAAAATCATTTTCGTTCCCGTTTTAAAAAAATATGATGCATGTCACACAATACGCACACACACCGCAATCAATCACATAAACACTAAAGTTCTACAGTGTAGGCCCACTTGGGCAAAACACATGCATGCACTACTTACCTGGCGTCCTAAGCTCGCTCGATACACAGCTTCGCCAACAGGAAGCCTCAACCTAAAACACAACCAATTTCTCATCAGTATTTCTCCCAACATTTTCCAATTAGCTAAAAATAACCTTATCTAACTACACTCATTAAATTCCAACTAAAACGGTCCATTGGTTTGGTTTGGCCGAATACCAGCTCAACGTTCGGATGCGCATAACTTTTGCGTCCGTCAACGGAATCAAACAATTCAAGTGGCTAAACGTTCCCTTAGGAACCTAGTTTAACATCCCAAGACGGATTTAAAATCGGTAGGCCGCAGATAGGCGAAAAACGCCAATAACCGAATCTGCCATTTTCATTAAAATTTCACATTTTCACTTCCCTTCAACCAAAACTCACTCTCAACTAGTTATATGCATCAAAATGGCTATGCTACTCTCACACGTCGAATTTCCACGAAAAAGGGTCACTAATTTGACTTAAACCAAAATCTCGCATAAACTTCCGACGCGCATAACTTTTGCGTCGGATATCGGAATCGAACGATTCCAGCATCCATACGTCCCTCGAACAGCCTAATCCATCCCACAAGAACAGAACTTAAAACAATTAACCAAAACTAGGCCAAATTAGCTAAAAACCGAACTGCCCCTGCACAAAAATGGTTAAATTTTTTATTTCAAACTTCAATTTACAAACTTCCACACACAACTAGCCCCATCTCGTCCATAACTCTCGGCCAAGCTCACTGCAAAGGCAAGAAGACCGAGCACTAAGCTCGGCCGAAACAGGAAACCGACAGGGCTCACCTTCAGTTTTCCTTAAACGCGCAGCATCACCTTCGCGCTACCCTACCACTTGCGGCCAATTTCATCAATGCCGAAAGCAGGCCGAGCACTAAGCTCGGTCAAGCAAAAAAAAATGGGGCGGCAGAACAAGTAAAAAGCTTACTGTTGCGTTACTGTGCCCTCGGTCGAATGGAGGGCAATGCACAGCCGAACACTCAGTCCCGGCAGTCTCCCCAACGCCCACTCGCGTCTGCCGAAGAATCGAAACTCGAGGATTTTCCTCCCCTCTCCCGCGTCTCACTCTCGGCTCTCTCGGGAATTCGAGCTGCTGAAACCGAATGGCTTCGGTTCGTCAAGACAGCAGCACCTGTTCGCAACCCGCACCTTGCACCCACGCTCGCCGGCTGTCGATCACAGCTCCGCACACGACCACTCTCCCCTGCGAGCTAGCTCTCGGCGCTCTCGGTTGCTCGCAGAAAACCAGCCGAATGGCTTCTTCCCGAAGCCATTCGGGTGGTTTGTATACATATATATTTTTTTAAAATAATAAAAATACAAATTACCAAATTGCCCTCACGCGCTTCAATCGTCCGAAATTTCGTAACTTTCTCGACTTCCCGACTTTAAATTCCGAAAAACTTCACAAAAGTAGGCTCCGAGTCTTACAATTCAAATCTTTCCCGTTGAAATATTTCTCAAAACTCCGACCGGGATTAAACTAAAAATTCCAAAAATAAAAATATAAAATTCGAAATTCCCGGGTTATTACATATTAGGCACTCGCCCACGTGCTTTGAACATCCCTTTTCATGTTAGGCTCCCAGAAATGTTGCCTTAAATCTCTGCACATTTTTTTTACTTTCAGGATGTACAGAAAAAGTAAATGAATGAGCCTCTGTTAAGATCTCCTTCTGCAGGTCTTTATTATTAGGAATGTACCACCTGTTCCTTAATTTTATAGTGCCCTCTTCCGAATAATTAAAATCTGAAGAATGATTAGATGCCTCTACAGATTGCTGGCTTTGGGATTCTAGATTCCTCTGTTGTGCTTCTTTTATTCTATCCAAAACTGTCAGCTTTATAGAAATTGTTCAAAATAAGGCTGACAATTTTATTTCTATGTCAAATCTTTGAATTTCTTATTTCAATATCATAATCTTTCAGAAATTCCTTTGTCTTAGGTTTAACTCTTTCTTCGTAAAAATATATTTTAACCTCTTATGATCGGAGAAGACTTTGCATTGTTGTTCATACAGATAATGCCGTCAAATTTTTAGTGCGAAAACAACATCTGGTAACTCCAAATAATGTGTAGGATAGTTTTGTTCGTAGGTTTTGAGATGTCTTGAAGCGTAAGCAACAACTTTTCTGTCTTGCATTAAAACGGCACCTAACCTAATCTTGGAAGCATTGTAATAAATGCTGAACTTGCCGTCTTCAACTGGCAGTGTCAATACAGGAGTGGTTATTAATTTCTGTTTAAGCCTCTAGAAACTGTTTTCACACTCTTCAGACCACAAGAATTTCACACTCTTCCTTGTTAGATGAGATAGGGGACAACTGGAACACCTGAGATTTCTGTAATTTGACTTTCGAAAATTCGTGTCGGTAAACGGCGGAGTTTCGGTAAAAAACGAGACCGGAGAATTTGTATTAGTGATAAAAGATTATTTCGAGACTAATGGAGAAGAGAAAATTTTACGAATCCAATTGGAAATAGACTGAATAGCCGTTATGTTAAAGGATTAAAGTGTGAGGGCGAAAGAGTAATTAGTTTATTATTTTATTATTAATAAAAAATAAAATAAAAGAAACAAGAGTGGCTTCAGTAGAAGCCACTCCGTTCATTCCCTCGGCAGAAAGGAAGAGGTGAATCCTCTACTCTCTCCCGTGCGCACGCCTCGTTTCGCTCATTGTCGGCAATCGGAGCTCGCCGCTCCCAGTTTTTTTCTCCTCCCGTGCACGTGCAAAACCTGACCCCTCTTTCTCCCCAAAAATCTCTTCCTCTCCTCCCCTCTGTTGATTGATAATCTAGGGTTGCGTTTTTGGCTTTGGTTTCTGGAGGTTTGTGCTAGGATTTAGAACGGTTAATGTGGGCATTAACTGTTCGGAGTGAGTGAGGTGAGGGAGTTCTGAAAATTGAAGAATATTCGAGAGGGTGTACCGTGTAATTCGGGTTTCTGAATTCAAAATCTTCAATAGTAGTTAGATTATGCTTAATAGGTTGGAGTGTGATAGATTCTTGAGAAATTGAGTGAGTTTTGTTGAGAAAACTGAGAATGGGAATTTCAGGCGTTTTAGTGTGAAATTCAGTTATGTTTTTTGGAGTTTTAACCTAGGTACGATTAATTATTTTAAATTTTGTTTTGGTAGGTTAAACTATGTTATGATTGGAGCGTTTGGCCACTAGAATCGAGTGATTCTGATAACAGACGCAACAGTTATGCACATAGGAAGTTTTAGCTGATTTTGGCGAGTTCGTGAATTGTTGCGCTAGTAAGGTGGTTTTAGTGTGTGAGTAGAATATTGGGATGCGTTTTGACGGAAAACGATTTTGTTATAGGTTGAGCAGGTTTCTGGTGAAACGAGCATCACGGAAAGCTAGGACGCCAGGTAAGTAATGGATTATTTGTGATTTGCCCTCGACCCTACGCCATGGAATGGTATGGTTGCTTGTTTGTTTTGATTGTTTGTTTTGTTGATTAGTCAGTTGATTACGCAAATGTGTTGACTAGCATCATGGTTTTAAATTATGAAAGAACGAGTTTTGAGTATGTTTTGAATGATGCGTATAAAATGTAATCAGATAAGAAAAGATGCCACATATGGAAACGCCTCGTCGTTAACGTGCTAATAAGAAAGCACCAGAGGGTTCACATTGATAAAAGTATGTAAGATAACATGGGTTGCGAATGGTTTGTCATTAACGTTCTAGTGAGAAAGCACTAGAGTGTTCTATGATCGATGTTGGGAGGATATTTTGTATGGCCATCCCATGCGTGAACATGGAGTGTGCCTCTAATCTCGCTTCGTGGGTCATGGTTTGGCCGTCCTGAGGGTGATAGGATGGGTGCGGACTTGACTCACACGTGAAAGTGGAAGATGATAATAATGAAACGAAACGAAAACGATACATAGCGTAAAAACTGCTTGTGTTAGGGGTTGAGTTCTGTATTGATTGTCAGTTCATATTCAATACTTACTGAGCGTTAGCCTTATGTTGTGTGCTCCGTGGTGTAGGTGCAGAGATCCCCATTGGTGAGTTACGAGAATAAAGGCAGGATGAGTAGGCGGTTGGTGGCGTGCTACCATGTGCCGGAAGGTGGAGTTCGTCAAGGTGACCCAACCCGTGGAGCGAGGTTAGACGGTGGTTCTATTGGGTTGTATTTTGCGAGGTATAAATCAAGTGTATAGATTTTGAGGAAATTATGTCTTAAAAATATAGGTATTTACTTCATGGTTTTAATCATGGAAGTTTTCGTCTTCCTTTTTCTTTCGAACTGTTGTTATTTTTATATTGCTGGTGCAAAGTGTCGCCTGAAATCCATAGATGTCGACCGATCAGTGTAAAATGGAATGTAAGTGTCGACCGTGGGTTCGACCTGTGCGGGTAGAGAGAAATGAGGTGTCGACCGGCGACTGTGGGTGTCGACCGGTTAGTGTAAAATCAGTCAGAGTGTCGACTGCGGGTTTTGACCTGTGCAGGCAGAAAGAATTGAGGTGTTGACCGGCGTTTACAGGTGTCGACTGGTTTTGTTATTTTTATATTTGAAAAAGTGAAGTTTATTTAAACTGATTTTAATTGAGTTTTCTGCTGTAGCATTCTTAAATATATTTTTTCAAAGATGTCGTTTTGAGTCGAGAGACCAAAAGTTTTAAATTTTGTAAGAAAATTTATCGAGGACACAAGTAAGTGTACAGTTGGCAACCCGGGTATAGGGACGACTCAGAAGAGTTACAGATATAGTATCAGAGCAGTGAACGAACCAAAAACGGGCAGGTTTTCGGGGCATTACAGATATGGTATCAGATCCTTTACCCAACCAGAAGTATGGTCGATGCGGATGTCGGGCCCTTTGGAGGAGAGGTGAGATTTCGAAGGGGAGAGGGTCTATCACATATCCCACGCTGCTTGGGGGGAAAGGTAGAGAGGACGGTTGATAGGTGGGAAAAGGGTATGTTACGAGTGTTGGTGCCACCTAGTCGACGTCGTTTCATGGATCTCCTAATACCACCAGCCGCTGCATGGGAGTGCTCCCCCAACTGTAAGTATTTATTAGAACCTTAGTAGTTCTGTTTAGACTCACTTGACGTTGTTGTGTACAGGCATAGCGTTATGGTTAGAGAGACGCGTAGAGATCTAGGCGATATGGATGATGCCGTTAGACAGCTTACCAAGTTGGTCAATCGCCAGTCACAGCAGCTGGAGCGGTTTATGAGTAGGGAGGACAAGGGCCAGTCTAGTGCCCAGACTTCGACAGATCGTGGGGGTGATAGGCTGTACAGGCTCAGACTCCCAGTGTTCGACGGATCATCTTCGAACCCACTCAGTGCTGAGGAGTGGATTCGAAGTATGGAAGACATGTTGGACTATGTTAAGGTGGATGATCAGGACAGGGTTTCCAGTGCGGTATTCCACTTGGCCAAGGATGCCTGCTATTGGTGGGATACGGTGAGGGCCACGAGAGATGTGAAGGTCATGATTTGGGAAGAGTTTAAGGCGATATTCTTTGGTAAGTATTTCAGCCACTCGGTCATGACCCAGAAAATGGTTGAGTTTGCCCAGTTGAGACAGACGGGTACTGTGGTCGAGTATGTGAGAAAGTTTGAGGTGCTGTCTCTGAGCCTTAGGTGAGAACAAGGTACACCAGCTCGTGCAGGGATTAATGCCAAACGTATACATGGGCATGCGAATAGCAGGGACGCGAGGGGTGCCCTATCAGGATGTTGTGGCCAAGGCATTGGAGATCGAGGATGCGGGAATGAAGCTTCCCAGCTACTGGGAGCTGCCTAAGGAACAACCTAGGAGATATTTCAAAGAATTGTTGCCATAATCGAGTAGAGAGGAGTCGTTTCAGCGAAAAGGCCTGAAGAAGCCTAGTGACAGCTCTAGTAACCAGGGGAGCAACAAGCGACCTCAGGGACCAAGATAGTTTTCGATATTCCCTAAGTTCCAAAGGAGTCACCCCAGTGAGTGCAGGATGAGCTCGGGGCGATGTTTCAATTGTGGTGAGACGGGCCACATGTCAAGAGATTGTCGTAAGCTATGGCGGATTCGGTAATTCAATTGTACTGAGGTGGGGCATTTTGCTAAGGATTGCTCGAATTTGAATAAGGCTCCAACGCGGGTAGGGCCGACGGTCTTTGCCCTTATTGAGTCAGATGATGCCACCTAACCATCGATGATCTCAGGTAATATTTTATTTCGGGCGTCACGCCCTTGTCGATACGAGCGCCATTCATTCATTTGTGTTTACTGCCTTCGTTGTCAAGGCAAATTTATTGCCCAGCTTTTTTGGGTAGTTTTATAGTGAGTTGTTGCCGTCGGGGAGTCGCCTATGCTTGGATCATGTGATATAAGGTATTAGTGTGACAGTGGGAAGATTCCTTTTGACTTGAGGACGTGAGGGTTAGATTATGGGGTTATAGTTGATCCAACTAAGGTTGTGAAACGTAGGTGCAAGACTATATTCAAGATGGCACGTAGGGTAACCCTTACTATGAAACAACAAGGGGAGCGGTAAATGAGAGAGTGAAAATATATATGGCTGTATTGGGAGATTTAGACTAGTTGAAAGGGGATCGAGAAATCTAAGAATAAGTTAGGAGTCCAAGTGCATAATTTCTGGTACTCTTGGTTAAAGGTGTATGAATGGGATGATGATTGTTTCAGGCTCTTATTGGGGGATATTTTGAGGAGTTACGTCGATAAGACAGTGGATTACCAACAAAGATTGTGAAAGGGGTTTAGTTTATTAGTGAAAATTTAGGAAATTAAAAATTTTAAATTTCGATAATTAGTAGGAACAAGTGTTGCTCGAGGATATTTAGAGTTATATTTTATCGATGATGCTAAGTATGAGTTTGGAAATTAAGAATTTGGATGGAATTTCGTTTAGAGGGATGTAGGGAAGAGCTCCAGTTAGGTGATTTCAAACATTTGGGTTATAGATAATTGAATAGACTCACTATGGGGTTGGACCTGAGGGCATAAGAATTTGAAGAGATTTGGAGCAACAATGTAGCATAGTCTACAACAAGTTTGCGAACAATAAGATTCTTGGACGAATCATTGTGAGGAAGTGGAAAGAGTGTTCAGAAACAATTTAAGTTTAAAGAGAGTAGCTTAGAATGGTTCAAATGTGAAGCCTATAGTAATGATTGAGGTAAGGAAGTTAGGGTTTGAGCCAATTATAGCCAAAGGAGGCTAGGTATGAGATTAGAATATAAGACTTAGAGAGGTTGGATTATAACTGGTAAATTAATGAACAGTTGAGTGTAACGTACTTAATTGTTTTGTGAAATTGGAGAGTGCTTGATACATAATCAAGCATGTAAATAGTTAGCTTGAAGAGAGCAAACGTAATCATGGGACCAGAGTTAGAATTTAATGAAGTATTTTTGAAGATCTCACCGTCTGAGGGAGTTGTCAGGTTTGGGATTTTGGAGGAGGTGTTTTGAACGATTTTGGTGACGTGTGTATATAGGCCATATATATGAGCATCATATTGCTCTATACTGTGGATTTTCGTCGTTATTAATTGATAGATTTATTCTTATACAAATTATTATCTAGAGAACCAAGAGATTGAAATCTTAATGGAGGAACCAATAAAGTTTTGGAATATAGATAGAAACCCAAAAGTAATTGGATATGATGAAATTGAGGATATGTAAGATGATTACTAGGTGAAGAATAAAGTTAAATGCGAGGACATTAAAGAACTAAGAGCTCAAGGTAGATTTGACGTTGCTCGGAGAGAGAGACTAAATACCAGATAGTGGATTTTGTGTTGTCGATATCGGGAAACTATCGTTGTGAAAATTTTGGGGACAACATTTCTTTCAAGGAGGGTGGAATGTAACACCCAGGATTTCTATAATTTGACTTTTAAAAATTCGTGTCGGTAAACGGCGGAGTTTCGGTCAGAAACGAGACCAAAGAATTTGTATTGGTAGATAAAAGATTATTTCGAGGCTAATGGAGAAGAGAAAATTTTAAGAATTCAATCGGAAACGGCCTGAATAGCCGTTTGGCTAAAGGATTAAAATATGAGGGCGAAAGAGTAATTAGTTTATTATTATTATTATTAATAAAAAATAAAATAAAAGAAAAAAGAGTGGCTTCAGCTGAAGCCACTCAGTTCGTTCCCTCGGCAGAAAGGAAGAGGTGAATCCCCTACCCTCTCCCGTATGCACGCCTTTTCTCCCTTGTCGCCGGCAATTGGAGCTCGTCGCTCCCGATTTTTTTCTCCTCCCGTCCACGTGCAGAACTCGACCCCTCTTTCTCCCCAGTAATCTCTTCCTCTCCTCCCCTATGTTGATTGATAATCTGGGGTCGAGTTTTTGGTTTCAGTTTCTGGAGGTTTGTGCTAGGATTTATAATGGTTGATGTGGGCATTAACTGTTCGGAGTGAGTGAGGTGAGGGAGTTTTGAAAATTGAAGAATATTTGAGAGGGTGCATCATGCAATTCGAGTTTCTGAATTCAAAATCTCCAACGGTAGTTAGATTATGCTTAATAGGTTGGAGTGTGATAGATTGTTGAGAAATTGAGTGAGTTTTGTTGAGAAAACCGAGAATGGGAATTTTGGGCGTTTTAGTGTGAAATTCAATTATTTTTTTGAGAGTTTTAACCTATCTATGGTTAATTGTTTTCAATTCTATTTTGTACTGTTAAACTACGTTATGATTGGAGCGTTTGGCCATTAGAATCGAGTGATTCTGATAACAGACGCAACAGTTATGAGCATAGGAAATTTAAGCTAATTTTGAGCCGAGTTGGGTTAGTGAGCGATTTTGGTATGTTCATAAAGTGTTGCGCTAGTAAAATGGTTTTAATGTGTAAGTAGAGTATTGGGATGAGTTTTGATGGAAAACGGTTTTGTTATAGGTTGAGCAGGTTTTTGGTGAAACGAGCACCACGGAAAGCTAGGACGCCAGGTAAGTAATAGATTGTTTATGATTTGCCCTCGGTCCTATGCCATAGAACAGTAGGGTTGCTTGTTTGTTTTGTTGATTAGTCAGTTGATTGCGCATATGTGTTGACATGCATCATGGTTTTGAATTACGAAAGAACGAGTTTTGAGCATGTTTTGAATTGTGCATATGAAATGTAATCAGATAAAAAAAGATGCCACATTGTAACACCCAAGAAATTCTAGTTAATTTCGTATCTGTCAACGGCGAGGTTCGAGTCGGAATCGAGGGCGGAGAGTTTGTAACGTTAGGTAAAGGATTATTTCAGAAATAATGGTGAAGGAGAAATTTTAAGATTTTATCCGAATATTAACCGTATGGTAGATTTAGCAAAAGAGTTAAGGTTGAGGGAAAAATGGTAATTAGAATTGATTATATTAATTTATTTATAAAAAAAAAAAACAATAAAACATAGGGGAGCATCGGAAATCCCCCCCAGTTTCTTCTTCTTCTCCTGCACAAGCAGCTCGACGCTTTCTTCCGGCGGCGATTTCTTCCGTTCTCTTCTGTTTCTTCAAATCTACGGTAAGTTTTGGTTAGTTTTTAGTAGATAGCTAGCCCTTTGGTCGTTTTAAGAGGTAAAATCGGAGTCAGAAAGAGTTTTGGGTGAGCCCTAGGAGTGAGATACAAAATTTAGAAGTTTTAGTCGATTTTTGTACGTGTGCTGATGTTTAAGCTAGGAATAGGAGTAGATTATAAGTTTTTGTGGAAAAGATTGAAGGTGTAGATAATCAAATAATTCGCGTTACAGAACAGGTTCCGTTCGACAAAGCTATAGGTGAGGGATTGAGAAATTGTATAGACCGTTAGAAACTAGACGTCCTAAGGAGCTCATAGTATTTTGAATCGTCCAAATCAGACGAGTATGGGCGGAGTTATGAATTTTTGAAAGATTAGTTGGAGCGTTAATTAGAATTTCGGTTTGAACTGAGTGAGGATTTAGTGGTAAATCCCTTTAAGTTTTACGGAATTAATGAAAAGTATAGCTAATAGATGTGTGGTTTTATAGGTTTTCCAGTTAGCGTACGGAATTTGGATTACTAGTGCTAAGGATGCCAGGTAAGTAGTGTAGTAGGAGTTTTGCCTTCGGGCCTACATCACAGTTCAGTAGGCAGTATTGCACGTTTACTTTATGTTATGTTTTGTAATATGCATCATGGTTTTAAACTACGAAACGAAACAAAAATGAATTTCCATATTTTTACGAAGTGAAATAGTAGGATGTGATGAGACGAACAAAATGAGAAGCTACGTAAGAAGATAATAAAGGTGAGGTGAGTGGTCTTGTCCAGTGAGGTGGACCGTGAGGTGTATCACTCTTCTTCCGCTTTACGTGGTGACCTTGTCCAGTGAGGTGGACCGTGAGGTGTGTCACTTTACTAGATCGAGTTTGGCCTTGTCCAGTGAGGCGGACCATGAGGTGTGTCATCTCGATCTAGCACGTAATGAAGAACTCAGTATTAAGAAGATAAAGAAGATGTAAGAAAGAGACGAAAACAAAAGTAGAGACGAAACTGTAGAAATCGCATATGTTAGGATGTGAATGTTTTTCAGTGTTTAAGTTTATATGCATTACTTACTTAGCATTAGACTAATAGTTGAGTTATGTGATGTAGGTGACGACAGTATCCCGATCATGCCTAGGACTAGAAGACAGTTGGAGGAGAATGCTCGTAAGACGACTGGGCCAGTTGTTGAGGCGTTTTGACTATGGCGGGTGTAAGTATGGGTAGTAAGGTATTTTGAGTCGTACTTAGTTACTTTGATGTAAAAGAGAGATTTTAATTTGGCTTGAGTATTTTGGCGTGCGTAATAGGTTTGTAAATTGAGTCGAGAAGTTTATTTATGGTTTTTTAAATGTTTAGTCAAAACTCGTGTTGTTTTGTTGGATTTTGTTACAGTTTATAGGTGCAAAGTGTAGACCGAAGTCCATAGGTGTTGACCGGTCAGTGTAAAATAGAGGGTGAGTGTCGACCGCGAGGCTCGACCTGTGCAAGGCAGAGCCGAGGTATGTGTCGACCCCTGCGTACAAGTGTCGACCGGTCTGTGTAAAATGGGCAGTGGTGTCGACCGCAAGGGTTGACCTGCGTGGACAGAGAGGATCAAGGTGTCGACCTGCGATAGCGGGTGTCGACCCCTCTCTAACATGTGGGTAGAAGTGTCTACCCGTGTCCCTGGTGTCGACCAATGAAAGGACCCAAGAGATATGTAGTGTCGACCGGTGTTTGCCAGTGTCGACCGATGGAAACTCAAGACAATTTAAGTGTCAACAGGCTTTTGCAAGTGTTGACGGTCTCTTGATTTTTATGTTTTAAAAATGAAGTTTCTTTAAACCGACTTTAAATGAGTTTCTGCTGCGGTATTTATATGAATTTTCTTTGGAAGACGTTTTGAGAAAAAAAAAATTCATTTGGAGTCGAAAAATAAAGCTTTCCAATTTCTAGGAAATATATAGTAGAGGATATGAGAGATATTTACACGTAGTAGTGGTTAGCGAATCGGGAATCGCGGAGGATTCTTGCGGCGTTACACACATATGATAATGTCTCGTCGTTAACGTGCTAGTAAGAAAGCAGTAGAGGGTTCACATTGATGAAAGTACGTAAGATGACATGGGTTGCGAACTCATCATTGTTAACGTACTAGTGAGAAAGCACTATAGGGTTCTATGATCGATGTTGGGAGGATATTTTGTATGGCCATCCCATGCGTGAACACGGAGTGTGCCTCTAATCTCGCTTCGTGGGTCATGGTTTGGCCGTCCTGAGGGTGATAGGATGGGTGTCGACTTGACTCACACGTGAAAGTGGAAGATGATAATAATGAAACGAAACGAAAACGATACAGAGCCTAGAAATTGCTTGTGTTAGGGGTTGAGTTGTGTATTGATTGTCAGTTCATATTCCATACTTACTGAGCGTTAGGCTTATGTTGTATGTTCTGTGGTATAGGTGCAGAGATCCCCGCTGGTGAGTTACGAGAATCAAGGCAGGATGATTAGGCGGTTAGCGGCGTGCTACCATGTGCCGGCAGGTGGAGTTCGTCAAGGCAACCCGACCCGTGGAGCGAGGCTAGACAGTGGTTCTATATGGTTGTATTTTGTGAGGTATAAGTCAAGTATAGATTTTGAGGAAATTATGTCTTAAAAATACAGGTCTTTACTTCGTGATTTTAATCGTGGAAGTTTTCGTCGTTCGTTTTTTTTTCGAACTGGTGTCATTTTTATACTGCTAGTGCAAAGTGTCGACCGAAGTCCATAGTTGTCGACCTGTCAGTGTAAAATGGAATGTGAGTGTTGACCGCTGGGTTCGACCTGCGCGGGCAGAGAGAAATGAGGTATTGACCAGTTAGTGTAAAATCAGTGAGAGTGTCGACCGCAAGGTTCGACCAGCGTGGGGAGAGAGAAATGACGTGTCGACCGGCAACTGTGGGTGTCGACCGGTTAGTGTAAGATAAGTTAGAGTGTCGATCGCAGGGTTCAACCTATGCGGGCAAGAGAATTGAGTTGTTGATTGGCGTTTACAGGTGTCGACCGATTTCGTTATTTTTATATTTTAAAAAAGTGAAGTTTATTTAAACTGATTTTAATTGAGTTTTCTGCTGCGGCGTTCTTAAATATATTTTTTCAAGGAAGTCGTTTAGAGTTGAGGGACCAAAAGTTTTAAATCTTGTAAGAAAATTTATCGAGGAAACAAGTAAGTGTACGATTGGCAACCCGAGTCCTGGGACGACTCGGGGGTGTTACAGATGTAGTGTCAGAGCAGTGAACAAACCGGAAACAGGCAGGTTTTTGGGGCGTTACAACAACTTTCTTGGAGAACATCTCAACTTGTTCTAGCGGAAGTGGAATGGCACACCTGACAATCCCTCTGACGGAACGGCCAAACTCGGTTCCATACTCACAATGACTATTTACGTACTTTACTTTTATGTATTCTTTCTGTTATGTTTACATGAAAACGTATGCATAAAACTATTTTCTATGCTTTGGAAAACCATGATGCATGATAGTATGTTACATACATAATCTCAAATGTTGTAAACGTAATATAAACTTAACTAATAAACAGATCCATCAATAAATAATAAAGATTCAAAATTGTATCCCCAATTTAAGGATTCAATTTCTATAAAAAATCTCAATTTAGCCATAATTATCAATCAACTAAATCTAATTGCCCAAATTCAACTTAATCAATAGCTAACCTAGCTAGAGATTCATATTAGGAATAGGATGGCTGATTCTCAGCAATAAATCCGATTGAAGATGGAATAATCAGAAGAAAAAATAAATCAGAATAAAAATAGTCAAATTTACCATACAAAGAATTCGATTGAACCAAAAATTTAGAATAAACCTGGACATTTCAGGGAGAATGTTCAGAATCGACTGAATAATCACTCCTCTAAAAATTCGACTCCAAATGGATGACAGCTCGGATTTCTTGGCGGAGCAGGGTGCGACCTCTCCTATATATTGAGAGGTTATGTTACAGCCAAGCCCCTGCTCGGTCACTAAAATGCATGAAAGGATCGGTTAGGCCCTCGGATCTCGGCCAATCCGAGAAACCCTTGAGAAAAACAACAAAATGAACGGTCAAATGTGCTTGAAATGAAATGAAATTTGGTGTGAGATTAGTGGAGTGAGTGAGGTGTGTGATGGTGGTGGTCGTGGTCCAGGTTGATTAGAAATGACAAACTTGTGCAAGCAAACCCGCAAGTCGATCTAAGAGACAATGTTATGTTCTCGGCAATCACAACCTTTCCATGGAAAGGTTCTCAACTTGGGGAACTGGTTTTGGCCACTTCCTTCTTGTTTCCTTCCCTTGAAAGGAAGGAGAGAAAAGTGGAACACAAGCTCGAGCAACAACCTTGAGTTGCCAAGCTAGGAGGCTACTCCCAATTGGTTCATGGAACCGAGCACTTATCTTGGAAAGGTGGTGGAAAACTCTCTCGGTTTCCTCTTAGAAAATATGCCGATGCTCATTAACTTTGCCAACCAAAATACACACACCAATGCTATGCTTATATAGGCCTAGGATGGAGGGTTTTAGGGCTGTGCTTTGGTCTTCAAAAACTTGGTGCAAAGAAGCTTGTAACCGGCTCCAAAGTGTTGTAGTGTGCGGCCGAGATGATGGTAGCCAAGTGGTCGATCAATGGCTTGCTGAATGCCATGTCATGGATCCATGTTTCTTCCATAAAAGGTAAAGGGGACAAGCATCTCAAATGGCAGCCCAATGGTGTGGCCAAATCGGGTAAAGTTGGCCACCACTTGCGGCACTTCCTCCTTGGCGCATTTGCGGCCGAGAGTGGCATGTCTTGCATGCCCGATTGCTTCTTCAATTTAAGCCAATCCCGAAACCCTTTCCATCATCTATCCTAACCATTCAATCTAATCCTAAATGCCTAATGCATACACATAATAATAAGTTAAACAAGAAGGCCAATGTTTGCCCAATAAGTTCAAAATAAAACATTACATAAAAGTTGGCTCGGGAAGACAAATTCCCTTAAGAGCTTCATGATCTTCAAGGGTGGCTTCCCATGCAATGATGTGTCTCGGTTGCTCCATGTCTTGAGCTTCCACTTCCCACCTTAAGCTTGCAACTTCCGGCTCCATTTAATCATAACCTGCACAAGAATCAAATGTGTGAGAATGTAGGTTAATTAAAGTGTGTGCTTGGACTTGAGATCGTGTGACGGGCCTATGGGGCACATCATTCTCCCCAGGTGACTGTGGATTTGACCTCAAATCCGATAAGTTCGGGTTAGGGAACTGATCTTCATCGCCTTTATAGGGTGATAAATCTTGGACGTTAAAAGTCGCAGATACTCCATATTCACCCGGCAATTCGATTTTGTAGGCGTTATCATTGATCCTCTCAAGTACTTTAAATGGGCCATCCGCACGAGGTAGAAGTTTAGACTTTCTCTTATCCGGAAATCTTTCCTTCCGGAGGTGCAACCATACTAAGTCTCCTGCACGGAAAATGACTTCTTTGCGACCTTTGTTCACGTGCCTAGCCACACTCTCATTTCTCTTTTCAATGGCCTTTCGCACAGTTTCGTGCAACTTCTTAATTTGTTAGGCCTGATTTGCACCTGATGGGTTGACTAACTCCTTAGTAGGTAAAGGGACAAGGTCCAACGGTGTAAATGGATTAAACCCATAGGCAACCTCAAAGGGCATTTTCTGAGTAGTGGAATGAAGGGTGCGGTTGTAGGAAAATTCCAAGCCTGGAAGTATGATGTCCAAGTTAGACAATTTCTTGCCTACAACACTGCGTAAGAGGGAGCCTAGAGTCCTGTTAACAACTTTCGTTTGCCCATCAGTTTGGGGATGAAAAGAAGTACTGAAGTACAACTTAGTCCCCAACCTTCTCCATAAAGTGGTCCAGAAGGCGCTTAAAAACTTAGTGTCTCTATCTGACACTATTGAGTGTGGGATGCCATGCAGGCGAACAATCTCCTTGAAAAATAGGTCGGCGGTTAAAGTAGAGTCATCTGTCTTGGCACAAGGAATAAAGTGTGCCATTTTGGAAAATCTATCCATTGACCACCATGATAGAATCCTTAGCTCGGGCGGTCCGTGGTAGTCCTAAGACAAAGTCCATACTGACTGCAATCCAGGGGTGTGCAGGGACGGGTAAGGGCATGTACAAGCCTTGGGGTAGAACTCTACTTTTGGCTTTCTTGCAAACTATGCACGTCTCTACCAGGCGATGCACATCTTTCATCATGTGAGGCCAAAAGAAATGTTCCTTTAACATATCGAGGGTCTTCTTTTCCCCGAAAAGATTGGCTAAGCCCCCACAATGAGCTTCTTTCACAAGGCACCATCGTAAGCTTCCTTGAGGGATGCATAATTTGCCTGTTTTGACCAAATAACCATCCATGAGGCGATAATCTCTTTCAACCTTGTCTAGGCATCGGGCGTAATGAGGTCCAAAGTCGGGGTCAGAGGCGTAGCTATCCTTAATCCATTCGAATCCAAAAAATCTTACTGCTAGCTCGGTGAAAAGGATTCGCTTCCTAGATAGGGCGTCTGCTACTACATTATTCTCTCCCTTGAGATACTTAAGGGTATAGGGAAACCTCTCTAAAAATTCTACCTATTTTGCATGCCTCTTGTTCAGCTTATGTTGGCTCTTAATGTGTCGTAAGGCTTGATGATCAGTGTTGATAACGAATTCCCTCGATAGGAGATAATGTTGCCAGTGCTCTAATGCTCGTATAACTGCGTAAAACTCTTTATCATACGTAGAATAATTGAGCACGGCTCCTTTCATCTTTTCACTGAAATATGCGATGGGTCGTTGGTCTTGCATAAGTACTGCTCCTATTCCAACTCCTGACGCATCACTTTTGACTTCGAATACCTTGTTGAAATCAGGAAGAGCAAGTACGGGGGAATGACATAACGTCTCCTTAATTAACTCAAAGCTTCTTTGGCAATTCGGGGTCCAAGTAAACTCTTTCCCTTTTTTAGTGCAGTCTGTAAGGGATACAGCTATTGAGCTAAAATTCTGGATAAATCTTCTATAAAAGGAGGCTAGCCCATGGAAACTTTGCACTTTCGATATAGAATTGGGTGTGGGCCAGTCCTTAATGGCTTTGATTTTATCCTCGTCGGCTTCCATGCCATTTTTGGAGATTATAAAGCCTAGGAAATAAACCTTGTCCTGGGCGAAGGAGCACTTGCTAAGGTTCCCAAATAATTTGGCTTTCCTAAGGGTATGGAAAAGGGTGCTAAGGTGGTTAAGGTGTTGTGGAAGGTCCGTGCTATACACTAGTATGTCGTCAAAGTAGACAACAATGAACTTACCAAGGTATTCTTTGAGTACATGGTGCATGAGTCGCATGAACGTGCTTGGGGCGTTAGAAAGCCTGAAGGGCATGACCATCCATTCAAACAAGCTATATTTGGTTTTAAATGCTGTCTTCCACTCATCTCCTTCCTTCATGCGTATCTGATGATAACCACTCTTAAGGTCTACTTTGGAAAAGATTGAGGCTCCACTGAGCTCATCTAACATGTCCTCGAGCCTAGGGATGAGAAATCTATATTTGACCGTGATGTGGTTTACGGCTCGGCTATCGACACACATCCTCATGGTGCCATCTTTCTTAGGGACTAATAGTGAGGGAACTGCATAGGGCCTCATGGACTCTCTTATATAGCCCTTATCCAATAATTCTTGCACCTGTTCTTGCAGTTTTTTGGTCTCTTCAGGGTTCATTCGATTGGCTGGTCGATTAGGTAGGGCAGCTCCAGGTTGGAGATCAATTTGGTGTTCTATGCCACGTAAGGGTGGCAATCCTTTAGGTAAATCTTCGGGAAACACGTCTTGGAACTGATATAGTAGGGTTTTTAACTGGGGGGGTGGGGGGTGGGGGTATGTCTCCTAACTCCATCACTCTATCTCGGTATAATATCAAAATCATGGGATCCCCTCTAAGTACGGATGCTTCTACGTTAGCCTTAGTCATGAAAAGATTTGCTTTGTTCTTTTCTTCTCTTTTAATAGCTTCATCCTTAGCTATCTGCTCAGGGGTCATAGGTGCTAATTTAAAAGCTTTACCTTCGAATTTGAGGGAATAGTAGTTGGAATGTCCATCTTGGTTCACTTTTCAGTCAAATTGCCAAGGTCAGCCTAAAAGTAGATGACTTGCACTCATAGGCACGACATCGCACAGAACTGAGTTCTTGTATTTGCCTAAACCGAACTCAACTCTTACTTGCTTAGTAACTTTAACATCGTCTCTATCATCTAACCATTTAAGCTTATAGGGGTGGGAGTGAGCACTACTCTCTAACCCTAACTTCGTCACTAAGTATTTGGAAGCTACGTTCGCACAACTTCCTCCATCAATAATGAGAGAACATAACTTATCCTTGATGAGGCATTTACTATGGAAGATGTTCTCACGCTGGCAATCCTTTCCAAAACTCTTGGTTATAAGAACTCTCACCATAAGTAAAGGGCCATCGGGGGCATGAATAACTTCTTCTACCGAATCACTCTCGTCCTCATCCTCTCCTACTTTTTCTACTTCCTCTTTGCACTCATCTTCACTTACAAACTCACCGGTGTCTTCCTTGATGATCATGACACGTCAGTTCGGGCATTGGGCCATAAAATGACCTACGCCGTGACACTTGTAACACTTGAGGTCGCGTGCTCTTTGTCCAGTGGGGTTGTCTCTTGTAGGCTTGGCCTCTGGTCCTGTAGGGTTTATTGGTTTACTAGTTGATTCATTGGGAGGCCAATGTCTTTGAAAAGGCTTTTTCCAATCAGCCTTGGTCACGGGTTTGTTAGCCTCAGGTGGCTTAGGGGTGTACTTAGGGAGCTGGTTAATCTTAAATGATTGGGTGGCTTTCCTTTTCCTTTTTAGTTGGCGTTCGACTTTCAGGGCCATCTGAACTACTATGTCCATAGAGTCTATGGGATGCAATTCTACGGCATCAGCAATGTCATAATTCAAGCCATGGATAAACCTAGCTATGGTTTGTTCTTCGGGTTCTTCTAGTTCTCCTCGAATTTTGAGAGTCTCGAACTCTGTAAGGTACTCTTCTACGGTTAGACTTCCTTGCTTGAGGTTATGTATTTGCATAATCAATTCTTGTTTGTAATGACTAGGGACAAATCTCTTCGTCATGATAGATTTCATCTTTCTCCAAGTATCAATAGAGTGAAATCCAGTCCGCGCTCTTTGTGTCCTTACATTAGACCACCAGAGTAAGGCATAGCTGGTAAACTCTATAGAAACCAACTGAATCTTGACTTTGTCGGAGTAGTTATAACAATAAAAAATTCTCTCAACCTTCTCTAACCATTCTAGAAAAGTTGTCCCTTTGCATGTTCCATTAAAGGAGGGTATTTGGATCTTAATGTTTCGGAGGTCGTCACGGTCCCTATGTCGGTCTTGTCTAAACTCATCTTGATTCCTACGAATTGGTGGGCGGAAGTTTTCTTCTTCATCCAAAGTCCACTCATCATCCTCATCATAGTCATAGTTAGGGTGTCTATCCCTAGAATGTTCAATCTCAACTTCATCATCTAAGGGATCTGGGTCTCTAACTCGTCTCCTAAGATTGTCATATCGTCTCCTAGGTATAGTGTCTTGGGAGGAATCTCTACGGTGGGTAGGATGACGTCCACTCATAACTTGTTCAAATTTTAGGTTCATATCATGAAGTTGTTTACTTAGGGTTCCAACCATTCCACTTAAACTGTTTAATTGACCTTGCATACTTGACTCTCCCTTTTGTTGGGTGTGAGTCTCCTTTTAGGGAATGTCCTTGCCCCGGCTCTGTGGATTGGGTTCTGGGGTCATATTTGAGTTAGGGCCAATTTGGATTCCACTTCTTGTCTTCATGTTTAAGTTTTAGGAAAGGGAACTTCAATCATATTTGAACCTTAGGTTTTAAAACATTAGGAATGGTAACCTAACTAGGGTAATTGATATATTCTCCTTTAGGTTTGTTTCTAACGTTTGTTTTGTTTTGTTATTTAGTGTGTTTTTTTTTTTTTTGTATGAAAAACTAGTAAAGCAAGATAAATACTATAAGCAAAAAGGAAAGGAAATCATGCAATTTAGATTAATTTGTTAAGATAAAACATTGTTCACTAATTCTCGGGTGTGTGACAATTCACTAAAAAAAAATGAGACACTAGTTTATCCTTGGTTTGCTTCACGGATTGTAACAACAATGGAGCAATAATAAAGCATCAAATTAGGTTTAACATGCAGCCAAATTTCGTGCCTTGGAACAATTCTCAGCCATGCACAAAGTGGTCCCAACTATCAACATCAAACTTGCCATTTTTGGACACACAAAACTGTTTTTTGCAAAAGTGTGTTTTTCTTTAACCAAAACAGCATCTATTTAAACTTTAAACCACAACAAACCGAAAAAAGGTACATGCTTCAGCTACATAACATGTTAACTTAAGTTTAAAAAGTTATAGGCTCGGTCTTGTGCAAAGAAAACAGATCACAACATCAAGATATAGCATACTATTCTCGGCAATGTCAAAAATAGAAAGTTCATGCTATTGTGTCTCGGATTTTAGGCAAACTTTAACCGAATCACATGTAACATTAAACAAGCCTAACATTCATTCTTAGCAGAGGATATAAGCATCAATAAGCATAAAAATTTTCATTTAAATCAAGCTGCAAGTTTCGGTTATTAGTGCACACAAACCGGTTGTCAAAGAAAAGCTAAATTTGAAACATGCGGTTTTTTTAACAAAGTGCATTAAACATTTTAAACCAATGCAACCATCAAGCTAATCATATGATTTTAAAGTTAAACATGCATGCTTAGGTACTTAACAAGACATGTGAGGTGCTGGAAATATTAAAACACAGAAAGAAAAAGTGTTGCACCCGAAATAGCAAAGAAGACAACAAGTACTAAAGTGGTTAGCATTTGTTTAACCAAAAGGGGAAGGAAATTGCAGCCGCGAAAATGGAGTCTAAGGGCTGATATTTCTTCATGCTTAGATGTCTAACAACTCAAGAAACATGCTGGAGAAGATTTTACCTCAAAAGAAATCGGAAATAAAACAAAGAAACCGCAAGCACATAAATAACTCGAATAGGTGAGCAATGAAACCCGGTTTTAGGTCTTAAGGTGCAGCCATCCAAATGAGTTTGGAAAACCAAACTAACTTGATTTCTAGGACTCCACGGGGCCCTCCTATGCTCTGATACCAAATGTTACAGCCAAGCCCCTGCTCGGTCACTAAAATGCATGAAAGGATCGGTTAGGCCCTCGGATCTCGGCCAAGCCGAGAAACCCTTAAGAAAAACAACAAAATGAACGATCAAATGTGCTTGAAATGAAATGAAATTTGGTGTGAGATTAGTGGAGTGAGTGAGGTGTGTGATGGTGGTGGTCGTTATCCAGGTTGATTAGAAATGACAAACTTGTGCAAGCAAACCCGCAAGTCGGCCGAAGAGACAATGTTATGTTCTCGGCAATCACAACCTTTCCATGGAAAAGTTCTCAACTTGGGGAACCGGTTTTGGCCACTTCCTTCTTGTTTCCTTCCCTTGAAAGGGAGGAGAGAAAAGTGGAACACAAGCTCGAGCAACAACCTTGAGTTGCCAAGCTAAGAGGCTACTCCTTATCGGTTCATGGAACCGAGCACTTACCTTGGAAAGGTGGTGGAAAACTCTCTCGGTTTCCTCTTAGAAAATATGCCGATTCTCATTAACTTTGCCAACCAAAATACACACACCAATGCTATGCTTATATAGGCCTAGGATTGAGGGTTTTAGGGCTGTGCTTTGGTCTTCAAAAACTTGGTGCAAAGAAGCTTGTAACCGACTCCAAAGTGTTGTAGTGTGCGGCCGAGATGATGGCAGCCAAGTGGTCGATCAATGGCTTGCTGAATGCCATGTCATGGATCCATGTTTCTTCCACAAAAGGTAAAAGGGACAAGTATCTCAAATGGCAGCCCAATGGTGTGGCCAAATCGGGTAAAGTTGGCCACCACTTGCGGTACTTCCTCCTTGGCACATTTGCGGCCGAGAGTGGCATGTCTTGCATGCCCGATTGCTTCTTCAATTTAAGCCAATCCCGAAACCCTTTCCATCATCTATCCTAACCATTCAATCTAATCCTAAATGTCTAATGCATGCACATAATAATAAGTTAAACAAGAAGGCCAATGTTTGCCCAATAAGTTCAAAATAAAACATTACATAAAAGTTGGCTCGGGAAGACAAATTCCCTTAAGAGCTTCATGATCTTCAAGGGTGGCTTCCCATGCAATGATGTGTCTCGGTTGCTCCATGTCTTGAGCTTCCACTTCCCACCTTAAGCTTGCAACTTCCAGCTCCATTGAATTATAACCTCCATAAGAATCAAATGTGTGAGAATGTAGGTTAATTAAAGTGTGTGCTTGGACTTGAGATCGTGTGACGGGCCTATGGGGCACCTCAGGTTAGGTGAAGGAGGAAACTCACACCACAGTTCTCTCTTTCTTACGAATTCTCTAAATAAGAGGACTTACCTTAGTTTGTAGCCTCCAACCACCGTTCAGCCTCCGACGCATCAAAATTGTTCTCAGTTGAAGTCATCGCCACCACTGAGAACAACTCTTAGGGATTCTGATATGAAAAACACCAAGAACAACCACCCATCGACGTAAGTTCCTTTCCTTCACACTAAGTTCTTCCTAGTTTCACACTCTCGATCTCTCAATCGAACACGCACACACACTCTCTCTCTCTCTTGCTCGACAGATCAGGAAGAGGTTCTGTTTTTTTAAAAAGAACAAAACTGATTTTAAGGAGAGCCGAACCAAACCAGACAAGTTAAGTGAATTGATTCACTTACAGTAAAATGAACCAGTCCAACCAAACTAGATCCGGTCCAACTGAACCGGATCCGACCCAAATTTTGACCTGAATTCTACCAAACCGACCGGATCGACACAAATTTCACCCTAAAATTACCCGAACCGATCCAAGATTTAACCGATAAAGAAATTTTGTCCAAATTATTCTGAAATTGAATTTTTTTAAGTAAGAAATTAATACCAATGATTTTATTTAAGTAGGGCATTATTGGAAGTATTGGAATAATCCCAGTATCCTAATAACGCTAACCTCTTAGAATCCAAGTAAGTAAAAATACAGTTTTCTCATGTTTTGGCAATGGCCGTACATCACAAGATATTATATTATTTTATTATAACTGTTTTATTATACGAGTTAATATTTGAACACAAATGTTTTGACATTGACTTAGAATAATATAAAGATAAAATTGGTAGGACATATTGTATTGACATGAAAATGATGGAATTGTAGGAAAATATATGATAGCAAAAGCCGCCGGAGTTCAAGTGAGAATCGGGATTGGAATATTTATACCGTTAAGTAAAGGATTATTTTGAGGCTAATGGAGAAGAGAAAATTTTAGGAATCCAACAAGAAATGGACTGAATGACCGTTTGTGTAAACGATTAAAGTATGAAGGCGAAAAAGTAATTAGATTATTATTATTATTATTAGTATATATATATATATATATACAGAAACAGAATTGCTTCACAAAAGAAGTATTCGCTTCCGTTCTTTATTTCTTATCGCTGAGCGAAGGAGCGAGGGAGGGGTTGAGAGAAGGAGTCGGTTTGGGCCTTTTCGTGCTAAAAACCAAAGGTAAACCTCCTGTTTCGGTTTCTGTTGATTAAGTGTGAGAGCTGGGTTGTTTTTGAATTTTCGATGGTTTGAGCTCTGTTTCTGGGGTGATTAGGACGTAGAAGTAATGGTGTGCTAGCTAAGGGTGATGAGCTCTGAATTTTGAGTAGAACAGAGAGGATTGAATTGTAACTGGGAGTTTTTTGAAATTAAAATCTCCAACGCTAGTTAGATTATGCTTAATAGGTTAGAATGCGATAGATCGTTAAGGGATTGAGTGAGTTTTGTTGAGAAACCAAGAATGAAAATTTTGGGCTTGAAAACTCGGTTATGTTTTTGGAGATTTTAGCTGAGCCTTGGTTAGTGGTTTAGATTCTCTTTTGGTATATTAAACTAAGTTATTAGTGGAGCATTTAGCCTTTGGAATCATTGGATTCCGATAATCGACGCAAAAGTTATGTACATTGGAAGTTATATTGATTATTGGTTAAAAATTTAGTTAGCGAGCCATTTTAGTTTAGCTTTGGTGTACCGAGTTAGTAGCCATAGTTTTTAGCACGTAAAATGAGTTGTGAGATGAGTTTTAATGTGAATTGGTTATGTGATAGGTTGAGCCCAAGGAACTGATAGAAATGAGCACCACAGAAGCTAAGAACGCCAAGTAAGTATTGTAGTAGAGCAGTAGGTGTTTTGCCTTCGGACCCACATCACTGTAACACCCCGAGAAACCCCGCGTTCCCGGTGCACTACAGTGTACCTACACACTATACACACTAACACTTGACATAACTCACTCAATTTAATACCCTTTTCGTTTTCAAACCATTTTCAAAAGAACATTTGTGAGTATGAAAAATTTTCGACTCGATTCGAAAACAACTCGCGTCCCGAACAGGGAACACGAAATCCTCAACATAAAAACTATGCAGCGGAAAAGAAAACCATTTAAGATAGTTTAAGATAAAACAGTAAGACTAACCATTTAAGATAGTTGAAGATAAAACAGTAAGACTCGAAGTCATAGAAAAGAATCAAACGCACCCCTCGAACTACACATTCCAGGGCTGCGCACTCACGTCCCCACTTCGACACCCCGCGCACACTCTCGCTGTGCCGCACGTGCCAACTCAACGTCACTGTGTCTCACACATGCTCACAGCGCCGCATGCCCCACGCACCCTGCCGTTGTACAGCACGTCCCCACGCATGCCCTCACCCGGCACCGCACGACCAGTGAGTACCCATAGGGCCGCGCACCTGCGATCACGCCGCACTCCCACGCTCATCTACACTTTTATAGCATTCACTGTACACACCTCAACCTATTTCATATCCTCTCGACTCCCAACCCCTCTCCCGAAATTTCGGCAGAGTAACGCCTAAAAACTGGCTATCCCAAAAATTTAAAACCCTACACACAGTTCACCAAAACTAACAATATTTATCTATCCATCATCTAGAAAAATCACCATAACACAATCAGAGTATGAAGACAACCAAAACCCATCAATTTCAAACGCAGAAAATTCTCAGTATAGAGCAATTCCAAGCTCCTACATGTAAAATATATGCGTACGTCGCCAAAATTACACGCACTTCATATACACCTATACACTGACGCATATACAACTCATCTCATCGACTGTACATAATCACCACAAAAGAAACAAATACCTGCAAACAAACCAGGCCACTACCTACCATCTCCACGGGTAGGGTCGCCCTAACAAAAATCCACCATCCGGTGCCTCGGTCGCACACCGCCAACCATCCTATGCCTCAGGACTAGGCTCTCGAGGCTCACCAGCAAGTTCATCAGCATCTACACCACAGAACACACAACATAAGCCTAATGCTCAGTAAGTAATGCGATAAGTAATGCGATATGAAAGTAAAAGCCGACAATGCAATCCTATCACCAAACTAACAGTGTCTATCTATCCATCATCCAGAGAAATCACCATAATCAAATCATAGTATGAAGACAACGAAAATCCATCAAATACAAATGAAGAAAGTCCCCAGTATAGAGTAATATCATACTCTAACATGAAAAATATCTGCGTACGTCACCAAAATCACACGCACTCCATATAAAGCCCTTATCCGTCAGCTGCTGCTACTGGGCTTTCAGCTCCTTAAGTTCAGTAGGTGCTAATTTGTAGGGGTTCTTGCACACCGGCTCCGCACCTGGGAAAACATCTATCTCGAATTCAATCTCCCTATCAGGGGGCAACCCTGGCAATTCATCACAGAACACCCCTGGGAACTCCTGCACAATAAGAATATCCTGTACCCGAGCATCGCCCGGTGGCTGCCCATCCTCAACACTTGCCAAAAATCCCTGGCAACCCATGCCTAACACCTGTGGAGCCTGACGAAAAAATATAGCAGAAATCCTGGCAAGACCCTTACCTGCTTTAAATGGGTAGCTCTCCCCACCCGGAGGCCAGAAATGAACCTCTCTGGTCCTGCAGTCAATCTCCAAATGATGTCTAAATAGGCAGTCCATTCCTAAGATCATCTCATAACCGCTCATATGGAGAATGACTAGCTCGGCATATAACTGCTTCCTCCCTATTGTCACAACATTGCCCCGCACCACCTGTTCTGAATACAAATGCTCCCCGGATGGCAAGGTCACATCATAATGTCGCTCGGTGGGGCTGAACTCCAAGTTGGCCTTAACCACAAAGCCCGTCGACACAAACGAGTGCGTAACGCACGTATCAATCAACGTATAAGCTGCCACACCAGAAACAAAAATGTTACTTGCAATCACTGATGGCTGAGCAGCATTATCTGGCTCAAACAGGGCAAAGATCTGCGGTGTAACTCTGGCTGACGACCTGCTCGCCACTAGGCATTTGCTGGCAAAGTGTCCCACCTCATTGCAGTTGAACCAGCGGTTCTGACGCGGCTTCTGGCACTCTCTGGACATGTGGCCCACCTCGCCACAGTTATAACACCTCACTGGGCCTGACCTGCACTCGCCCGGGTGGCTCCTCTGACATTTCGGGCACATTGCAAACTGTCCCAACCCCTGCGGCCTCTTAGTGCTCCTCTGGCTGCTAGAACTGTCATTAGGCCTCTTTAGGCCCTTCTGCACGGACAACTCCCCGCTGGCCTGTGGCAGCAACTCTCTGAATGATCTACGAGCCTGCTCTCTGGGTACTTCCCGATAACTAGGAAGCTTCACTCGAGCCTCCTCAATGTTAAGGCTCTTCGCTACCACCTCCTCGTACGGCATGCCTCGGGTCCCCGCGATCCGCATGCCATATAAATATCCGGCTTCAAGCCCTGCACGAACTGATGTACCTTATTCTCATTGAGGCTCACCAAATGTCCTGCAAACCTCGACAAGGCCTCGAACTGCCGTACATACTCAGCCACAGTGCCGGTCTGCTTCAATTGTGCACTACCATCTTCTGTGTTTTGACTGAATGACTGAAATACTTGCCCAAAAAACACCGAGCTGAACTCCTCCCAGGTCATGTCCTCCACATCTCTCGTGGCCGCCACAATATCCCACCAATGGCTCGCATCCTTAGCAAGATAGAATCCCGCACTAGAAACTCTGTCATGCTCCTCTACTTTGGCAAAACTCATCATCCTCTCCATACTCCGTATCCACTCCTCAGCACTAAGAGGATCCGGAGATGCTCCGTCAAAGGTCGGGGGTCTAAGTCTGTGCAGCCTATCACCCCCTCTGTCGGACAAACCCTGGGCGCTAGACTGACCCTGATCGTCCCTGCTCATAAACCTCTCCAACTGCTGAGACTGACGGTGGACCAACTCGGTAAGCTGCCGGACGGTATCATCCATGTCGCCAACAGCTCTAGGAGGCGCCTCTCGTCGTGGCCGCCCTCTACCCCTACCTCTCGCCTCTCCTGACATGTTCTACCTTTAACAAAAGTATAAAGCTCACATTAGTACTACAACAAATTCAAATCTAAAAACTTACAGTTGGTGGAATGCTCCCGTGCAGCGGCTGGCGGTGTTAGGTAATCCTCTGAATGACGTCGACCCCGTGGCTCTGATACCATAACTGTAGCACCCCAAAAACTCACACGTTCCCGGTGCGCTACAGTGCATCTACACACACACACTAACACTTAACATAATTCACTTATTTTAATACCCTTTTGTTTCCAATTTACTCTCCCTTTTTTTTTTTGACTCGATTCGAAAACAACTCGCGTCTCCCATTCGACACCTCACGCACACTCTCACGGTGCCGCACATACCACTCAACGTTGCTGTGTTTCGCGCACGCTCACAGCGCCGCGTGCCACACGCACCCTGCCGCTGTACAGCACGTCCGCGCGCACAC
>CM039517.1:13841377-13875616 GCA_022433055.1 Begonia peltatifolia | reverse complement strand
GTGTGCGCGCGGACGTGCTGTACAGCGGCAGGGTGCGTGTGGCACGCTGCGCTGTGAGCGTGCGCGAAACACAGCAACGTTGAGTGGTATGTGCGGCACCGTGAGAGTGCGCGTGAGGTGTCGAATGGGAGACGCGAGTTGTTTTCGAATCGAGTCAAGAAAAAAAAAAGGGAGAGTAAATTGGAAACAAAAGGGTATTAAATTGAGTGAATTATGTTAAGTGTTCGTGTGTGTGTAGATGCACTGTAGCGCACCAGGAATGTGTGGGTTTTCGGGGTGCTACACCTCATGCCGCCCTACACCCTCACACGTCGCCACCGTCCCGGACTCCCCAGCAATGAGGCCCACAAGCTACACACACGCATCACTACACGGCAACCACATCAGGGTAAGAGTGTACATCGCGCCACTCTACACCCTGACACGTCGCCCCCGTCCCAGTATCCCCAGCACGGGGCCACAGTTGCCACACACACACGTTTCGCGACAGCCCAGCCGGCCTACCCCTCGAGTAGGATCCGCGATTGGTGTTGCACCGGCCCACACACTAGTAGGATCCGTGGTACCACTGCCCATATCCTCACCGTCAACACATTCACGCCGCACGACGGCCCAGCCGACCTACCCCTCGAGTAGGATCCACGACTGGTGAAGCACCGGCCCGCACACTAGCGGGATCCGCGGTACCACCGCCATACGTCTCGTCTCATACATCAAAACATGCTAAAAATCATTTTCGTTCACGTTTTTTTTTTAAATATGATGTATGTCAAACAATACGCACGCACACCACAATCAATCACATAAACACTAAAGTTCTACAATGTAGGCCCACTTGGGCAAAATACATGCATACACTACTTACCTGGCGTCCTAAGCTCGCTCGACGCACAGCTTCGCCAAAAGAAAGCCTCAACCTAAAACACAACCAATCTCCCATCAGTATTTATCTCAAAATTCACCAAACAGCTAAAAATAACCTTCCTTAACTACACTCATGAAATTTCAACTAAAACGGTCCATTGGTTTGGTTTGGCCGAAAACAAGCCCAACATTCGGATGCGCATAACTTTTGCGTCCGTCAACGGAATCAAACAATCAAGTGGCTAAACGTCCACTTAGGAACCTAGTTTAACATACCAAGATGGATTTTAAAATGGTAAGCCGCAGACAGGCGAAAAACACCAAAAACTGAATATGCCATTTTTTATAAAATTTCAACCTTTGTTTTTCTTCTACCAAAACTCACTCAATTCATCTTTACGCACCAAAAACAGACATGCCACTATCACACATCGAAATTCCATGAAAAACGGTCACTAATTTGACTTGGACCAAAATCCGACATAAACTTTCGACGCGCATAAATTTTGCGTCGGGTATCAGAATGGAACGATTCCAGCGGCCACACGTTCCTCCAACAACCTATTTTAACCCACAAAACAGAATTTAAAACAATCAGCCAAACGTAGGCCGAAACGGCCAAAAACAGAAGCTGCCCCAAAGCCAAAAATGTTCGATTCTTGATTTAATTTCTAATTTCACAACTCCTATACACAATTAGTCGTATCCCACTTATACATTCTGGCCAAGCTTGCCGGTATTGAAAGAAGGCTGAGCAGCAAGCTCGCCCAACAATAGGGAAACCGACAAGGCTCGCCTTTGGTTTCCCCCCCTCTAAATTTTCGGCACTCCCTCCTCAACACTTCAGCCAAAATCACCGAAAATGGAGGGAGGCCGAATCTTACACTCGGCCAAACCGGACAGAATAGCAGAGGGAGGAAGAGAGGCTTACCGAGCAAATGAAGTTCTGCACACAACGGAAAAGAAGAAATATTCCAGTAAGTCGCCCAAATCGTCGGTGGCAGAATTGGTTGGCAACCCACCCTTCGCGGTCGTCGGCAGAACACGCTCGGGCTCACTATCTTCGAAAGTTTGAGTTACAGCAACTAAACGACACCGATCGCCGGAGAAGAAGCACTCGGCCGCGGTTTCGCTCACACCCTCGAGCTCGACGTCCACCGATCGAAGATCACACCTCAACTCTCGATCGCCCTCTCTCCCTCGCGTCTCCCCTCTGCTTCCCTCGTGTGGCAAGTGAAAACAGCAGAATGGCTTCTTCCCGAAGCCATTCGGTTGTTATGTTTTTCTTTTTTTCTTTTTTTTAATACCAAATTACAAAACTGCCCCCACCTGTTTAAATCTTCAGTAATTTCGTTAATTTCTCAACCTCCCGACTTTAAATTCCGAAAACCATCGCAAAAGTATGCTCCGAGTCTTATAATTTAAATTTTTCCCGTTGAAATATTTATCAAAACTCCAACCGAGATTAAACTAAAAATTCCAGAAATTAAAAATTAAAATTCAAAATTTCTGGGTTATTACAAACCGACAAGGACAGAGAGAAACATAATGTCGACCTATGCACGCAAGTGTCGACCGGTAGTCAAAAACTAATGGAAGTGTCGACTGGTGTTTACAGGGGTTTATGTTTTAGAAAACTTGAATTTTATTTAAACTAGTTTAAGCCTAGTCTTCCGCTGCGATGTTTTAATGGTTTTCAAAAAGGTTGTTTTAAGTCAAGGAACGAAAGTTTTAAATTTTTCTCGAATTTTCCGAGCGGAGTTGTGTGAGTAATAGTAGTGAGCGTACCAAAAACTAGTAGTGGGTTTTCGGGTCGTTACAGTAGTAGTGAGTGTACCGGAAACATGTGGGTTTACGGGTTGCTATAGTTGTGGTATTAGAGCCAAATGGTCAAACTGTTCAAATGATTAACTAACAGCGCCGATTGCCGCAGGACGTACTTCGACAACTGTAAGTGTTTAAGTTGAGCTTTCATAGTAGATTATTATAAGAGTGACTAATCTTTGTCTAGGAAATTAGCCAAAATGTCTAGACGAGCAGGACGTTTGAGAGTGCCAAAAGAGACAATTGATTCAAGAAATGAGAATGATCTTATGATGAGTAGACAACTAACTGAGTTAAGGAACAGACAGTCTTGATAGTCAGAAATACTATGAATAGAGAAGGACATGAAAATTCAGGTTCCAGCCCGATTAACAGACAAAGTGGAAACAAGTTAGGCGTTAAGAGAATCATGGGAATTCTAGTTCAAGTACTTTAGTTGATCGAAGTGGAGAAGGAATTGGAAATATCACTAAGTGGCTGGCGCGTGAGTTCCCATAAGAGGGAGGATGGTTAGATCCATCATTTACTAAGAGTTTAAATTCTATAGAATAGAAGTTTGGGGATTAGAGCATATGCACTTAGATTTGATATTTAGGATGGAGTAGTCATTACTGAGTGAACGTTTTGACCGAATCTCAGGTTATAGATTATTAGAGATTAAGCCCATTGTGAATCAAAATAGAAATTACGATAGTAGAGGTTGATGGGGGAAAACTTAAGGTAGAAATTTGAGGTTAAAGTTAAAGACTAAGGTTGTGAGACGTAAGCGTAAAACTCATATTCAAGATGGTACATAGGCTACCTTTAATGTGTAATAGTAAGGATGAGTAGTAATTGAGAGACTTAGTTTACGAAATTTTGAGAACTTACACCGTAGACTTAAGTCGACGGAATTAGGTGTGGAATTAGACTTAAATATTTAATTTAGACAAGCATAGTCTGACGAAAGGAACTAACCGATTTTGAAGGAGGAATTACGGTGATGCCAAGGTTATTTGGGCATCGAGGAACCTCGACATGAAGCTCGTACTCGAATAGTTAACAGAATGACTAACTACCCAAGGGAGAATATGAAGTTGAATTTTAAGCAAAGTACTGAGATTACTAGGGCTGTTGTGGGTAACAAGAAGACAAAAGTGTGGGGATTAATGGGACGAGCTGTTAGCTTTCAGATGCAAGATATCTACCCTAGTCATTTCGGATGCATAGGCCATTTTTATACGTATAAAGGAATTCATGTACTCCATAGCAATTGCCCACATGACGTATGCTGTTAGAAAGGTTGCATAGAGTATCGGTTGGGTAGTTAAAGGTTTAAGTTAAACCGAGGAGCCATAAGCGTGGATAAAGTCGATCAATAAGAAATTGAGAAAATAGAGGAGTATGTCGTATAACTTAGTTTGGAAATTCAAAGACCATATTTTAGCAGTCATTTTGTTACATATGACTTGAAGACATAGAGGTTATATTAAGTGTTAGTTCAAAACTTTAAGGAATTATTGAGAAATTGAGAACAATTTTGTATAGAGTTATACATAGTGATCGGATAGGACCATTACTGTAGGAAATGGTATCAATGTGAGGACTTGTAACCATCATAGTGTGATAAAGCCAGTAAGTAATGAGAATATCAAATATCTTATGATTGAAATTATAATGAGATGCTTAGTCAAAAGGGGGTGTGATGTGCATTCTAGGTAACAAGTTTTAGAATATAACTGAATCTGCGTAAGGTGGAAGATTCAGGATAACAAATTGATTTCTTAAATATTTAGTGTTGCTTAATGGAAGAAATACTTGAGGATACTAAAGTAAGGACTTCAAAATTTAAGTACAATTTTGTTCAAAGGAACAGAGTTAAATTAGATGATAAAGGGGGATTGAGTGTGGAGAGAGGTAGTTTAGAATGATTCAATTGGAGATATGAGAATTTAATTGTACCTTATAAATAACTGAGGAATATGTTGACTAAATAAAATCTAATAAACGTAACTACGAAGGTTGTATTTAAGTGAATGGGTTATTCCTGGCTCTAGGGAATTGATACCATCTTGGAAGATCAATCAATAAAGATGAATCATTGATACGCAAAAATCTTGATGAAATTAGGGCTAGCATTAAATAGTAGAGGGGTCAGGTGCTTGGTGTTGCTTGATCAAGGAGTATGGGAGTTGATTAAAAATGTATAAACATAATTGAGATATTTGGATGTGAGACAGAATGATCAAGAGTGCAGGAGCATAGCTAATTGCAAAGAAGTTAAGGGACTAGATCCAAAATTCTATATTTTGGCATGTATGTTGAGGGAGCAAGTTATATGACTATATGAGGAAATTTAAATTAGTTGAAACATGATCGAGAAATCTAGAAATGAGCTGTGAGTTCAAGTGCATAAATTTTAATACTCTTGGACGAAGGTGTACAGATTAAATGATACTTGTTTGAGGCTCTAAATGAGGAAAATTTTGAAGAGCTGCGTCGATGAGATGTAGATTACTGACAAAGATTTTGTAAGAGTTTAGTTATTGATGGAAATCAAGGGCTTAGAAATCTTAATTAAATATTTGATCGAAACAAATAGTACTCAATGGAATTTAGAGTAGTACTTTATCAGCAATGCTAAGTATGAATTTGGAGATTGAGAATTTGGATGAACTTCGTTGATGGATTATAGAGAAGAAATTAAGTTAGATAATTTCAAAAGTTGGGATTATCGTAAGTCGAGTAAAATCACCTATTGGGTTAGACTTGAGGACTTAAGAATTTGAATAGATTTTGAGCAACAGAGTAACATGGTCTATAACAAGTTTGCTAACAATAAAATTAATGGAGGAACTATTGTGTGAAAGTGAGAAAGATATTCAAAAATAGTTTGAGGTTAGAATGAATAGCTTAGAACGGTTCAAGTATGAAGCATGATCGAGATAGAGAATTTAGGATTTCAGCGCATTTTAGCAAGGGAACTTAGATATGAATTTAGAATATAAGAGTTTGAGAAATTTAGATTATAGTTGGTTAAGTTAATGAGCGAAGTACCAAAATTGAGTTATGAGAATTGGATAGTGCTCAATACAGAATTAAGGATGCAATAGTTTAAATTGAATGTTGCAAACATGATCGTGGGACCAAAATTGGATACATAGTTTTAGAAGTTATTGACGGGAGCACCATGAGGTTAAAGTCTTAGTGGGTGAACCACTAATGTTTTAGGATATAGATGGAAACCAAAAAGTAATTGAATGGAACGAACTTGAGGATAAGTAAAAGGATCATAGGTTGAAAAATAAGGTTAAACATAAGGACGTTTAAGAACTAAGAGCTTAAGGTAGTTTGACATTGTTCAAAGGGAGCCTGGATATAGACAATGGATTTGGCGGCGTCAATATCCAGAAGTAATTGCTACGCAAATTTGGTGGACAAAATTTTTTTAAGGAGAGTGGAATGTAACGCCCATAATTTCTGATAAATAATTTTAGGAATTTCGTAATGGTAAACAGCAGAGTTCGAGTCAGAATCGAAAGCGGCAATTTTAACTATTAAGTAAAGAATTATTGTGAGGCCAATGGGGAAAAAAGAATTTTAGAAATCCGACTGCAAACAGACTGAATGATCGTTTGTGTAAACAATTAAAGTATTAGGCAAAAAAGTAATTAGATATATATATATATATATACATACAGAAACATAATAGATTCATGAAAGAAGCCATTCTTCTTCTGTTCTTTATTTTCTATCGCCGAGCAAAGGAGCGAGGGAGGGGCTGAGTGACGACCTGCGATTTGCCGACGACCGACAAGGGGGAGGGACGCCAACGTGCAGAGAACACCAACGAGCTAAGAGAAGGAGCTGGTTCGGCCCTTTTCATGCTGAAAACTGAAGGTAAACCCCCTATTTCGGTCTCTGTTGATTGAGTGTGAGAGTTGGGTTGTTTTCAAATTTTTGATGGTTTGAGCTTGGTTTCTAGGGTGATTAGGAGGTAGAAGTAATGGTGTGCTGGCTGAGGGTGATAAGCTCCAAATTTTGAGGAAAACTGAGAGGATTGAATTGTAACTAGGAGTTTTCTGAAATTGAAATCTCCAACAGTAGTTAGATTATGCTTAATAGGTTAGAATGCGATAGATCGTTGAAGGATTGAATGAGTTTTGTTAAGAAACCGAGAATGAGAATTTGGGCTTGAAATCTCAGTTATCTTTTTGGAGATTTTAACCAAGCCTCGATTAGTGGTTTATATTCACTTTTGGTATGTTAAACTAGGTTATCAGTGAAGCATTTAGCTTTTGGAATCGTTGGATTTCGACAATTGATGCAAAAGTTATGTGCATTGGAAGTTAGATTGATTGTTGGCAGGAAATTGAGTTAGCGAGCCATTTTAGTTTAGCTTTGGTGGACCGCGTTAGTAGCCGTAGTTTTTAGTACGTAGAATTAGTTATGAGATGAATTTTAATGTGAATTTGCTATGTAATAGGTTAAGTCCGAGGAAGTGATAGAAAGGAGCACCACATAAGTTAAGGACGCAAGGTAAGTAGTGTAGTAGAGCAGTAGGTGTTTTCCCTTCGGGTCTACATCACAATTCGGTAGGATGTATGCACATTTACTTTATGTTATACTTTAGTGATTCTGCATTATGGTTTTAAAATACGAGAACGAAACGAAAATGAATTTTCATGTTTTTACGGAATAAAACAGTAGGATGTATCACAACCCGAAAACCTACCTGTTTCCGGTTCATTCACTGCTCTGATACCATCTCTGTCACGCCTCGAAAACCCTACACGGTTACTGGTTCGCACACTTCTACTACTCACTCACTACACTCGGAAAAAAAAATTCAAATAACATTTAAAACTTTTGTTCCTTGACTTAAAACAACATTTTTAAAAATATTTTAAACAGCATCGCAGAGGCAAAACTCGATGAAAATCAGTTTAAACGAAACTTCATTTTATAAAATAATAAAACAGAGAAACCGATCGACACCTGTAAACATCGGTCAACACTTGGGTTGTTTCGGGTTTTTCATCGGTCGACGCTGGCAAACATCAGTAGACACTACGTTTCTCTCGAGTCTTTTCGTCGGTCGACACTAAGAACACCGGTCGAACTTCTACGCTTATTTTAGAGAGCGGTCGACACCTGCTTTCACAGGTCGACACCTTGATCTTTTTTGTCCGCATAGGTCGACCCTCGCGGTCGACACTGCTGTCATTTTTGCACTACCGGTCAACACCTACAACCATATTGGCTTTGCCCGCGCAGGTCGACCCTCGCGGTTGACACTTGCAGGGCCTAGTCGACCACTAATCCTATCGGTTGACACTTTCTCTCAGAACTCTGTTTAAAAACCTTAAAAACTTTACAAAATCGATCGGACTTCGACTCAACGCTAATAATAACCCAACGCATACTTTTCCATCAACTTAAAATTATAATTTAAGTAAAAAAAACAACTACTAAAGTTTGAAATCCATCTATACATTCAATCAACTTAAAACAACTAAAATCATTTCGATTACGCACCCCAAAAGCCATACCTATACTCATCATAGTCAAAACGCCCTAATAGCTGGCAAGTTCGTCCACGTGCGTACTCCTCCAACAGCCTTCTAATCCTGGGCATGCTCTGAGTACTCACCGGCTATGTCGTCGTCACCTACATCATATAACTCAACTATTAGCCTAATGGTAAGTAAGTAATGCATAAAACTTAAATACTGAAAACAAATACATCCTAACATATGCAGTTTCTATAGTTTCGTCTCTACTTTCGTTTTCGTCTCTTTCTTACAACTTCTTTATGTTCTTACTACTGGATTCTTCATTACGTGTTAGATCAAGGTGACACACCTCACGGTCCACCTCTAGGGATAGGGCGAAGCTCAATCTAGTAAAGTGACACAACTCGCGGTCCACCTCTGGGGACAAGGCCACCACGTAAAGCGGAGGGAGAGTGATACACCTCGTGGTCCACCTCTGGGGACAAGACCACTCAACCCCACCTTTCTTCTTTTCTTACGTATCTTATCATTTCGTTCGTCTCATCACATCCTACTGTTTCACTTCGTAAAAACATATAAATTCATTTTCGTCTTGTTCTCCTAATTTAAAACAATGATACACAACCATGAAAGCATAACATAAAGTAAACGTGCAATGTATCCTACTGAACTGTGATGTAGGCCCGAAGGCAAAACTCTTACTACATTACTTACCTGGCATCCTTAGCAACTCGAATTTCTTAGATTGCTCGCTAAACTGGAGAACCTATAAAATCACACATTAATCAATTCTAGTTCGTTCAACTCATAAATTCCTAGATTGAAAGTCAAAACTCGTACGAAATCAAAACTCTCTACTCAACTAGAAATCCAACTCAATTTTCGACCAACTTCGAAAATTCATAACTTCTGCAATACTCGTCTGAATTAGACGATCAAAAGTGCTACAAGCTCCACAGGACATCTAGTTCCTAATGGTCTCATCCATTTCCAGATTCAACACTTACAGCTTAGCCAGATGTAGCTGAGCAGAAACCGTTCCACAATTCGAGTACTCGGCTATCAAAACGCTTAATTTTCTCCATACAAACCTATGATCTACCCGTGTTTCTAGTTTAAGCACCAATATACAAATAAAAATCGACTATAACTATGAAATCACATTCCTCTAACTTAGGTTTTACCGCAAAGACCAATAATTGCTCTAACTCCACTTTTACCGCTCGAAACAACTAGAAGATTAATTATCTATTAGGATCTTACCTTAGATTTGAAGAACTGAAGGAGGAACAGAGTAGAATTGTCAGCTGCTGAAAGGAGAAATCGCCGAGGGGTTCTACGCAGTTAGGGGAGAAACTCTACGGCTGAAGAAGGGGGGGTGTTTTTGTGCTGGGGAGAAAACACCGATGGGTGTTTTGATTATATTTTTTTTATAATTATAATAACAATAATAATAACCTAGTTACAAAACCGCTCTCAACCTCTAATCGTTTAACGTGTTTGATTGAAATCTTAAAATTTCTCCTTCACCATTAGCCCCAAAATAATCTTATATCTGAGAGTAGAAATTCTCCGCTCACAATTCCGACCAAAACTCCACCGATTACAACTTCGTAAATCTGAAAATTAGTTTTAGCGAAAAATTCTGGGTGTTACAAGATGAGGTGTGATGAAAGAAATGAGAAGATACGTAAGAAGATAATAAAGGTGGGGTTGAGTGGTCTTGTCCCAAGAGGTAGACCGCGAGGTGTATTACTTTTCCCTTGCTTTACGTGGTGGCCTTGTCCCGAGAGATGGACCGCGAGGTGTGTCACTTTACTAGATTGGTGATGGCTTTGTCCCGAGAGGTGGACCGTGAGGTGTGTCACCTCGATCTAGCACGTAAAGAAGAACTCATTAGTAAGAAGATAAAGAAAAGGTAAGAAAGAGACGAAAATGAAAGTAGAGACGAAACTATAGAAATTGCATGTGTTAGGATGTGTTATGTTTTTATGCATTACTTACTAAGCATTATGCTAGTAGATGAATTATGTGATGTAGGTGACGACGCTATAGCTGGTGAGTACTCAGAGCGTGCCCAGGAATAGGAGGCAGTTGGAGGAGTGCACTCGTGGATGGTTCGGTCGACTGTTGGGGCGTTTTGACCAGGGCGGGGGAATGGGAGAGAGTTTATTTATTTGAGTTTTCTCGAAACCATTTTGAGTCGTTTTTAGTTGTTATGAGTTAATTGGAGTCATGAGGATGGACATAAATATTTCAAATGTTAGTAGTCGTTTTCTATGTAAATATGATTTTGAGTTGATGGAAAAGTGTACTTTTTGTTGTTTTATCGTTGAGTCGAATTTTGGTGTTTTCTTTGAAAGATTAAGGTTTTTAGGCAGGATTTTAGTGAAGGAAGTGTCGACCTATAGGCTGAGTGGTCAACTAGGCCTAGCAATTGTCGACCAGTCTTTAGAAGGTGTCGACCGCTTAGTGGAAAAATACGTACAGAGTGTCGACTTGCACGTAAAAGGGTCGACTAAACTCTGTAGGTGTCGACCGCACGGATCGACTGACGCTGACAGAGAGATAACTAGTGTCGACCGGTGCATGTAAGTGTCGACCGGTAGTATAAAATTGGACAGGAGTGTCGACCTCAAGGATCGACCGACGCGGACAGAGAGAAACTTAGTGTCGACCAGTGCATGTAAGTGTCGATTGGTAGTGTAAAATGGATGTTTGTGTCGACCTCAGGGATCGACCGACGTGGACAGAGAAAACGTAGTGTCGACCGGTGCACGCAAGTGTCGACCGGTAGTGAAAAACTAATGGAAGTGTCAACCGGTATTTACAAGAATCAACCGAAAATAATTTTTTTTTTATGTTTTAGGAAACTTGAATTTTATATAAATTGGTTTAACCCAAGTCTTCTGCAGTGACGTTTTAAAGGTTTTCCACAAGGTCGTTTTAAGTCTAGTACCGAAAGTTTTAAATTTTTCTCGAATTTTTCGAGCGTAGTTGTGTGAGTAATAATAGTGAGCGTACCGGAAACTAGTAGCTGATTTTCGGGTTGCTATAGTAGTAGAAGTGAGCGTACCTAAAACGTGTGGGTTTTCAGGTCGCTACAAATGGTACTAACGTGATAGCAAAAGTCGGAACGACAATGAGATGGTGAGCTTGACAGAAAGTAAGTGGACAAAGCTTGAACGACAATGAGATGACTGAGTCTAAGGTTGATAAATGAGTACCAACTGGTTCTGTAATCAGGATTCGGTAAAAGTAAATGTTAAGTTTTGATCATTTCACGTATTTTTGCTTGCTGAGTTAATTCTCATGTTTTGAATAATTTTGTAATGTGGATGAGTTTTTATTTGAGGAAAAACTAGCTGCGATCGAGAATGTTCCAGTGGCAAGCGAGCATACAAAAGAAGATATTGATTTTCCCGAGAAATGAATTTAAAATATTATGTTTTAATTTTTAAAAGTATTTTAATTTTTATTTTAACTACGAATAAATTATGTTAAATTTTATTATTCGAATTTTTATGAATTATTTATGATTCAACATCTATTTCGAATAAGTTTAATTAATGTTTTAATTATAGATTCCACGTAATTAATGATTTTTATTCTAAATTTAAAAAATTTATTTTTTTATTTCAAAAATTTAAGGCTCGATTTAAAATCAAATTTTGAGAAAAATTTCTAGGATTTCAAAATTAAGGATTTTAAAATCGGGACATTACACTTTGGTATCAGAGCAACCAGGTTTATAAAACGGTTCTGTAGACTTAACTGTATGTTCACGTACACTTAAAAGATTGTCAATCAGCAAGTAAGTATTTCTTGTTATTATTCTTTTCATACATCTTTTATAAATGTAACACCTAGAATTTTGCCGTTGATTACAAAGTTTTGGTCAGAATTGATAGCGGAGAATTTCTACCATTAAATATTATATTATTTTGGGACTAATGGCGAAGAAAAAATTTTAAAATTCCAACCGAGCACAGATCGAATGGCAGGTTTATTAAACGATTAGAGTTTGAGGATAGTTTAGTAATTAGGTATTATTATTATTATTATTAAAAAAAAAAAAAGAAACCAAAACACCCATCGGTGTTTCTCCTAGCGCAAACCACCCTCTTCTTTAGTTTTTCCCCTTCCCCTGCATAGGAACCCTTGGCGATCCCGCCTTCCAGCAGTGTGTGATTCTCCTCCGTTTCTTCAAATCTAAGGTGAGATCCTAATAGATAGTTAGTCCTCTATTTGTTTCAAGGGGTAAAAATGGAGTTAGAGCAATTATTGAACTTTACGGTAAAACCTAAATTCGAGGAATGTGATTTCATAGTTATAGTAAATTTTATTCGTATACAGGACTTAAACTGGAAGCATGGGTAGATCATAGGTTTGTATAGAAAAAATTGAGCGTTTGATTAGCCAGATATACAAATTTTAGAACGGTTTCCGCTGGGCCACGTCTGGCCGAGCGGTATGTGTTGAATTATAGATTTGATTATACCATGAGAAGCTAGACGTCATGAGGAATCCGTAGCAATTCGAATCATCCAAATCAGATGAGTATTGTGATAGCTATGAATTTTCGAAGGTTAGTCGGAAATTGAGTTAGGATTTCAGTTTAGGTCGAGTGGGGGTTTAATTGTTGTTTCCTTTAGAGTTTTACGAATTTATTGGAAAGCAAAGCTAATAGATGTGTGGTTTTATAGTTTTTCCCAGTTAGCATACGAAGTTACGAAGTGCGAGGAATTTCTAGGACGCTAGGTAAGTAATGTAGTAAGAGTTTTGCCTTCGGGCCTACATCACAGTTCAGTAGGATGCATTGCACGTTTACTTTATGTTATGCTTTCATGGTTGTGCATCATTATTTTAAAATAGGAGAACGAGACGAAAATGAATTTTCATGTTTTTACGAGTGAAACAATAGGATGTGCAGTGTTGAACGAAATTGAGAAGATACGTAAAAAGAAAATGAAGGCGGAGTGGAGTGATATTGTCCAATGAGGGGGACCGCGTCCTGTGAGGGGGACCGTGAGGTGTGTCATTTTGCCCTCGCTTTACGTGGTGACATTGTCCTATGAGGGGACCACGTCCTATAAGGATGATCGCGAGGTGTGTCAATTTACTAGATTGAGATTGACTCTGTCCTATGATGGGGACTGCGTCCTATGAAGGGGACTGTGATATGTTTCACCTTAATCTAGTGCGTAAAGAAGAACCCAGTACTAATAAGATAAAGAAGATGTAAGAAAGAGGCGAAAACAAAAGTAGCGATGAAACTGTAGAGACTGCATATGTTAGAATGTGTTGCTTTCAGCATTATATTTTATGCATTACTTGCTTAGCATTAGGCTAATAGTTGCGTTCTGTGATGCAGGTGACGACACCATAGTTTGTGAGTACTCCGAGCATGCCCAATACTAGGAGGCGGTTGGAGAAGTACACACGTGAACGATCTGGCCGGCTGTGTGGGCGTTTTGACTATGCTAGGCATAGATATGGGTGTTGGGAGTGTAATTGAAATGATTTTTGTGGTTTTGGGTCGATTGAATGTATAGACGGATTTCAAACTTTAGTAGTCGTTTTCCTTACTTAAATTATGATTTTGAGTTGATGGAAAAGTGTGCGTTGGATTATTATTATCGTAGAGCCAAAGTCCGAATGATTTTGTAAAGCTTTTAAGGTTTTGAAACAGAGTTCTGGGGAGGAAGTGTCGACTGATAGGCTTAGTGATTGACTAGACCTTGCAAGTGTTGACCTGCGCGGGCAGAGCCAAAGTCGACCTATGGTTGTAGGTGTCGACCGGTAGTGTAAAAATTGCAGCGGTGTCGACCTGTGAAAGCAAGTTCGACCTGTCAAAGCCGGTGTCGACCGCTCTCTGAGATAAGCGTAGAAGTATTGACCGGTGTCCTCAGTGTCGACCAACGAGAAGACCGGAGAGAAACGTAGTGTCATCGGGCGTTTGCCAGTGTTGACCGATGAGAAACCCGAGACAACCCAAGTGTCGACCGATGCTTACAGGTGTGGACCGGTGTCTCTGTTTTATGTTTCATAAAATAAAGTTTTGTTGAAACTGATTTTAATCGAGTTTTCCGCTACACTGCTATTTAAATATTTTAAAAAATGTCGTTTTAAGTCGAGAAATAAAAGTTTTAAATTTTATTCAAAATTTTCGAGCGTAGTGAATGAGTAGTAGAAGTGTGCAAATCGGGAACCGTGTAGGGTTTCCAGGGCGTTACAATTGTGGTATCATAGCTTTTACCCAACCGGAAGTGTGATGATGAGAATGTCGGGCCCCTATGAGGAGGGGTGAATTGTGAAGGTACGAGAGCCTGTCACAATTCCCATACTGCTTGGAGAAAAGTATAGTGGATAGTTAATTAGTAGTAGGAGAGGATGTTACCCGGGAGCGGGGATTACCAAATAGCACCGATCGCCGAACGACGTGCTTCGACATATGTAAGTGTTTAAGTTTAGCTTTAGTTATTAGATACTTATGCGAGTAATTAACCTTTTCCAAGAAATTATCCTTAATGTTTAGACTACCAAGACGTCCAAGGGTACCAAGGGTGGCATGATACGAAAAGTGAGGATGATTCAATGACGATCAGACATTTAACTGAATTGGTGAATAGGAAGTCTCAGCAATTAAGGATCTTGTTGAATCGGGAGGTGCAAGGAATTGCAGGCTCTAGTTTAGGCCATGATCAGTTGGGAGATAGATTTCAGAGATTACGACCCCCGACGTATGAAGAACAATCGTCGGCTCCAACAGCTGCAGAGGAATAGGTCCGTACCATAGAGAGTACGTTCAGGTACGCGAAGGTGGAATAAAAGGACAAGGTCTCGCTAGCCACCTTGGATCGAGTGAAGGACGCCTGATTTTGGTGGGAGTCCGTAGAGACCACCGTTGAAGGGCAGCATGTGACGTGAGAAAAGTTTAAGATGATATTTTATGATAAGTACTTCAACAGCACGGTACAAGCAGCCAAAAAAATGGATTTCCTACAGTTGAAACAGACCGGGTCGGTGACTGAGTACAACTGACAATTCGAGTCCTTATCTCGGTTCGGCAGCAGTTTAGTGAGGCAGAATGAAGACAAGGTGTCTCAATATGTACAGGGGCTAAAGCCAAAAATATACAAGGGAGTAAAGATAGCCGGAACTCAAGAGGTGCCCTATTCGAAAGTGGTGGCTAAGGAAGGCATTAGAAGTGGAGGAGGCTGAGATGAAATGTATTAAACAGCGAGAGGTTTTCAGAAGATCTTTCAAGGAGGTTGCCCCACAACAGAGTAGAAGTACTTCCCAGCAGCAACAACAGAGGGGCACTAAGAGGTTCAGTGAGAGCTCGAGTAGCCAGGGAAGCAGTAAAAGGTCTTAGGGGCCGGCACAGTACCCCAAATGCCCTAAGTGTTTGAGGTATCACCCGGGCGAATGTATACTAAATCCAGGAAAGGCTAGAGATTTCTTGAAACCTCGAATGATTCAGTGTTTCAACTGTAACGAGGTAGGCCACATCAGCAAAGATTGCCCAACTCTAAGGAGGGCTTCAATGCATACAACACTGAGAGTATCCGCCATGATCAAGTCAGCCGAGGATGACCTGCCAGCCGTAGTGTCAGGTACTATATTGGTAAACTCTGTACCTGCATATACTTTGATTGATTCTGGTGAGACGCACTCGTTCGTTGCAACTACATTCGTGGTTAAGTTGAATACTGTATCGACGGATTGTAGTTACAAGGTAATGTTGCCTTCTGGTAGGCGTATGCATTCAAATCAAGTGATACGAGATAGCGTAGTGTCGGTGGGAAGCAAGAATTTATCGGCCAATCTCATCATTATGGGTATAACAGGATATGATATGATATTTGGAATGGATTGGTTGTTCAAGCACTACGCTACAACTGACTGTAGGGCAGGCACGGTAAGTTTTCAACCGCCAGATGGTGAGAAGCATACCTATCAGGCCGCGAAGAATGCCCGGAAGATATCTGTCATGGCGCCTGTCAGTGCTCGTCAAGTTTTGATTGGTGAGTCTTTCAATTTTCTCACCAATCTTATAAATATGCAAATTCTTAGAGATTCAAGACCGCAGGATGTTTTAATTGTTCAAGACATCCCTGAAGTTTTCTTAGATGATTTACCCGGTTTACCTCTGGATCGAGCAAAGTTGAAGGAGTTAAAGAAGTAATTGGAAGAATTGGTGGAAAAAAGATTTATACGCCCTAACGTTTCACCATGGCGCTCATCGATCCTTTTTGTCAAGAAGAAGGATGGGTCGTTACGAGTGTGCATCGACTACAGGGAGTTGAATAAGCTGACGATTAAGAATAAGTACCCTCTGCCGAGAATAGATGATCTTTTTGATCAACCCCAAGGGGCGAGAGTGTTTTCGAAGATTGACCTGAGATCGGGTTATTATCAGTTGAAGGTCAAGCTAGAAGATATTCCAAAGACGGCTTTTCGAATGTGTTATGGGCATTATGAATTCTTAGTAATGTCTTTCAGACTGATGAATGCTCCAGCCGCCTTTATGGACCTGATGAACAGAGTATTCCATGACTATCTCGATAAATTCATTATAGTGTTTATCATTGATATATTGATGTACTCTCGTAGTGAATAGGATCATAGAGAGCACTTGAGGTTGGTGTTAGAGACTCTGAAGTGACACCAACTTTATGCGAAGTTTTCAAAGTGTTAGTTTTGGCTGAATAACATTAAGTTTTTGGGTCTGTTGATCTAGCAAAGATCGAGGCAGATAGGGAGTGGGCACAGTCAAAAAATGTCATGGAGATACGGAGTTTCCTCAGGCTGGCAGGTTATTACAGGAGGTTTATTGAAGGATTTTCGAAGGTTGCGGCCCCTCTGACCCGTTTAACGAGGAAAAATGTAAAGTATCTATGGTCCGAGGATTGCAAGCACAGTTTCCAGACAATGAAGCAAAGATTGACTACTGCTTCGATTTTAACGCTCCCTACCGAGGACGGAAAATTTAGTATTTATTGTGATGCTTCTAGGGTAGGTCTTGGATGTGTGCTAATGAAGGAAGGGAAGGTGATAGCCTACGCTTCTAGGCAGCTGAAGAATTACGAGCAGAATTATCCGACTCATGACCTTGAGTTAGTAGCAGTAGTCTTCGCACTAAAAATTTAGAGACATTATCTGTATGAACAGGCGTATGAAGTATATTCGGATCACAAGAGTTTGAAATATATATTTTCTAAAAAAAGAAGTTGAATATGAGGCAGCGGCGTTGGTTGGAATTCGTGAATGACTATGATGTTGAGATTAAATACCACCCCAGCAAGGTAATGAAGGCTTATGCATTGAGCAGAGTAATGGCATCCACGTCGGCGATGGATTCTGCTATGCCACTGGCCTTGGGTGTAAAATTTTAGAAGTTCAATTTGGAGGTAGTGTCGAGTGTCTCGGCCATGTTATCGACTATGTCCAGCCTATGATTCTGGAGAAGATTAAGTAGGCCAAGAAGGATGACACTGAATGCGAAGAAATTAAATCAAGCATGGCTTCCAACGACAGGTCGAAGTTCAGTTATTCGAACGGTGAAATTCTTAAGTTTCGAAATAGGTGGTTTGTTCCGAGTAATGAAGAACTACAGAGAGAAATATTGGCTGAAGCCCCCTCTTCAAGGTTTTCTGTGCATCCAAGGTGTACCAAGATGTACAGATCTCTTAAGCAGCATTATTGGTGGCCCGATATGAAGAAGATTGTAGCAAAGTATGCGAAGGCGTGCTTAATTTGTCAGCAGATTAAGTCTGAACACTAGAGGCCAGCGGGAAAGCTACAACCATTGCCTGTTCTCGAGTGGAACTGGGAGCAGATATTGATGGATTTTGTTGTTGGATTGCCTCGGACAACAAAAGGTTATTATGGCATATGGGTGATCGTGGATCGGTTGACCAAATCAGCCCATTTTCTACCAGTGAAAATGATGTACTCTATGGACCAGTTCGCCGAACTGTATGTTCAGGAGGTCGTATGGTTGCATGGAGTTCCGACTTCGATCATATCAAATAGAGACCCGAGGTTTATGTCAAAGTTCTAGAAGAGTCTGCACAAGGCTATGGGTACGCAACTCAATTTTAGTACGACATTTCATCCTCAGACGGACGGTCAATCTGAGAGGACCATTTAGACGCTGTAACATATGCTTCGAGCTTGTGTACTGGAATTCCAGGGGTCATGGAGCAGATACTTACCATTGGTTGAGTTTTTGTATAACAACAACTTTCAGGCTACGATAGGTATGGCTCCTTACAAGGCTCTTTACGGCAGGAAGTACAGATCTCCAATATATTGGGATGAAGTCGGCGAGGCAAGATTGGTTAGTCCAGATATTTTGCAGCAGAAAGTAGAGAAAATTGCATTTATTTGGCAACAAATTTTAACCGCTCAAAGCCGACAGAATAGTTATGCAGATCGTCGGAGAAGAGAGTTAGAATTTGAGGTGGGTGATGAAGTCTTCTTGAAAGTTTTGCCATTCAAAGGAGTTGTGAGATTCGGAAAGAGAGGCAAGTTGAACCAAAGATTTATTGGATCATTTCCTATTACGAAGAGAATAGGAAAAATAGGTTACCAGCTGCAACTACCAGTCTCGATGGATGAGATCCACAATGTATTTCACGTATCTATGTTGAGAAAGTGTATACGAGATCCCTCTCACGTCCTGAAGCAGCAGGATATAGAGGTTCAACCCACATTGACGTATAAAGAGAAGCCTGTGGAGATTCTGGATTATACAGTGATGATTTTACGCAACAAAGAGATTCCACTAGTAAAAGTATTATGGCACAACCATAACGTAAAAGAAGCAACCTGCGAGCGGCAACATGACATGATAAGCCGATATCCAGAGTTGTTTAGGTAGCGAATTTTGGGGACAAAATTTTTGTAAAGAGGGTGGAATATAACACACATAATTTTTCCGTTGATTGCAAAGTTTTAGTTAGAATTGAGAGCAGAGAATTTCTACTATTAAGTATAAGATTATTTTGGGACTAATGTACAGGAAAAATTTTTAAAATTTCAACCGAATACAAATCGAATGGCAGGTTTATTAAACGATTAGAGGTTGAGGCAGTTTAGTAATTAGGTATTATTATTATTATTATTATTATTATTAAAAAAAGGAAAGAAACCAAAACAACCACCACTGTTTCTCCCAGCGCAAACCACCCTCCCCTTAAGTTTTTCCCCTTTCCCCGCCTTGGAACCCTCGGCCATCTCGCCCTCCAGCAGCGTGCAATTTTCCTCCGTTCCTTCTCCGTTTCTTCAAATCTAAGGTAAGTTCCTAATAGATAGTTAGTCCTCTAGTTGTTTCGGACGGTAAAGTGGAGTTAGAGCAATTATTGGACTTTACGGTAAAACCTAAGTTAGAGGAATGTGATTTCATACTCGTAGCGATTTTATTCGTATATGGGGCTTAAACTGGAAGCATGGGTAGATCATAGGTTTGTATGGAGAAAATTGAATGTTGGATTAGCCGAACATACAAATTTTAGAACGGTTTCTACTTGGCCATGTCTGGCCAAGCGCTATGTGTTGAATTATGGATTTCATTATACCGTGAGAAGCTAGACGTCATGAGGAATCCGTAGCAGTTTGAATCGTCCAAATCGGATGAGTATTGTGGTAGCTATGAATTTTCGAAGGTTAGTCAAAAATTGAGTTAAGATTTCATTTTAGGCCGAGTGGGGGTTTAGTTGTTGTTTCCTTTAGAGTTTTACGAATTTAATAGAAAGTAGAGCTAATAGATATGTGGTTTTATAGGTTTTCCCAGTTAGCGTACGGAGTTACGAAGTGCGAGGAATTTTTAAGATGTTAGATAAGTAATGTAGTAGAAGTTTTCCCTTCGGGCCTACATCACAGTTTAGTAGAATGCATTGCACGTTTACTTTATGTTATGCTTTCATGGTTGTGCATCATTGTTTTAAAGTAGGACACGAGACAAAAATGAATTTCCATGTTTTTACGAAGTGAAACAATAGGATGTGAGTAGTGTTGAACGAAATTGAGAAGATACGTAAGACGATAATGAAGGCGGGGTTGAGTGATATTGTCCTATGAGGGGGACTGCGTCCTATGAGGGGGACTGCGAGGTGTGACACTCTTCCCCCGCTTTACATGATGACATTTTCCTATGAGGGGGACCGCGTCCTACGAAGGGGATTGCGAAGTGTGTCACTTTACTAGACTAAGGTTGGCTCTATCGTATGAAGGGGAGCGCGTCGTATGAGGGGAACCGCGAGATGGGTCACCTTAGTATAGCGCGTAAAGAAGAACTCAGTAGTAAAAAGATAAAGAAGATATAAGAAAAAGACGAAAACAAAAGTAGAAATGAAACTGTAGAGACTACATATGTTAGGATGTGTTGTTTTCAGCATTATGTTTTATGAATTACTTACTTAGTATTAGGCTAATTGTGATGTAGGTGACGACTCCATAATTGGTGAGTACTCCGAGCATGCCTAGAACTAGGAGACAGTTGGAGGAGTACGCATGTGGATGATCTGACAAGTTGTTAGGGCGTTTTGACTATGGTGAGTATAGGTACAGGTTTTAAGTGTGTAATCGAAATGATTTTAGTTGCTTTAAGTCGATTGAATGTATAGACGGATTTCAAACTTTAGTAGTCGTTTTCCTTACTTAAATTATGATTTTAGATTGATGAAAAAGTGTGCGTTGGATTATTATTTGCATTGAGTCGAAGTCTGATCGATTTTGTGAAGTTTTTATGTTTTTTGAAACAGAGTTATGGGGAGGAAGTGTCGACTGATAGGCTTAGTGGTCTGCCAGACCTTACAAGTGTCGACCGCAAGAGTCGACCTGCGCTGGCAGAGCCGAAGTAAGTGTCGACCTATGGTTGTAGGTGTCGACCGGTAGTGTAAAAAATGGCAGCGGTGTCGACTGCGAGGGTCGACCTGCGCGGACAGAGAGAATCAAGGTGTCGACCTATGAAAAGAGGTGTCGACTGCTCTCTGAGATGAACGTAGAAGTGTTGACTGGTGTTCTCAGTGTCAACTGACAACAAGACCCGAGAGAAACGTAGTGTCGTCCGGCGTTTGTTAGTGTCGACCGATGAGAAACCAAGACAACCCAAGTGTCGACCGATTCTTACAGGTATCTCTGTTTTATGTTTCATAAAATGAAATTTTATTCAAACTTATTTTAATCGAGTTTTTCACTGCAATGCTATTTAAATATTTTCAAAAATATTTTTTTAAGTCGAGAAATAAAAATTTTAAATTTTATTTAAATTTTTCGAGCATAGTGAGTGAGTAGTAGAAGTGTACAAATCAAGAACCGTGTAGGGTTTCCGTGGCGTTACAATAAAACTTATATTTTTGAATTTTAATATATATTTTTATTTAGAATTTTATCTATTTAAAGTAATCCAAAGTTATTTTAAACTATATTTGAGTAAAAATTTTATGTATTTTCAAATTATCTTTGTGATGTAGATCTATCTTTAAACACAATAATTATCACCAGACAAAAGAATTGATCCTGATCAATGAACTCCTAAAAAATATGAAGAACTGAAACAAACTTAATATATGCTTAAAACTATAACAACTCACTTCAATAAAGATATTTCATTCATAAATCACGTTTAGGGTGACCAAGACAAGAACAACATCAAACTTACAATACTACCTCAGACAAAAATTTTAATAATCTTTACGTATTCCTCTAGTAAAACTTTAAAATATTGTCTTAAAATAAGTAAAATTTAAGAAATACGCTAGGTTGAGATTTATTATTTGTATACGAGTTATGGAAAATTATAAAATTCCTAAATATGGTTTAGTTTTGTAAAATATAAATTATAAATTTATAAATTAAAGATTTCATAACAATTAGTGAAAATTTGATACCATAAATTAATTAAAGATATTAGACGAGGCAATGAATAATAATAATTAAGACCAACAATGCTTAGACTTAATGATTTAATTGAAAATAATATTAGATTATATTTTGAGACTATAGGGATAATTCAAAGTTGATAAATATATGGATAAATTTTATTTTAGTAAGTAATTTAGGAAGAGAAATTAAGTGATGTAAGAATTAAAAAAAACATGGTTTAGGAAAAAGTTTGACACTGAATCAGAGTCGAGGATATAGTTTTAGGGGAGTAGAGCAAGTGTTGAGGGTCTTAGGATAAATATTAATAATATGCATTTGAATGATTAGTTTAATACCATTTTTGAAAAAATAATAATAAACATCAAATTTTCATTGAGAAAATATGAAGGTTAAACTTTATTAAAGGAATTAGTATATCACGGGGAACATAGTCGATTAAAGAAAAATTTAAATTGAAAGGATTATTGTTAGAGAGATTTATGAAAGTTACATCTTGTTGGGCAATTATTAAAACTTTTAAGGATATTGAATTAGGAAATTGAGAATTAAAATAAAGTTTGCTCAATTAGACATAGAAATGAAGCTAAACTATATGATTTTAAAATTTGATGTAATAGTTGATTAAATTAAAGTCAAAGAATGTATGAACGATTGAGTGTTAAAGTGCATAGTATAGAATGATTTAATTTTAGAGATATAGGAATTAGATAACACTTGATAAATAATCGAGGTTATAGGTGATCAAGTTGAATACAGTAAACGTAAGTATATTAAAGTATGTGGTTAGAGAGATCATTATTTGGAGAACAATAGAGATTAAATCTTAGTTGATGAATTACTAAAATTTTGAGGATATTATTTATCAAAATGAAACCAAAGTCTTTTAATATGAATTTAATTTTGAGGATGTAATTGATTAAAATGGACTTGACAATACATAGGGAGACCATTATTTCTGTACGCATGATGGCTATATTGGTCGTAATGAATAATTAGATTTGGAAGATATAATTGATTGAGGATATAATTTATATCTTAAATCTGAAATTTATATTTATGCATTTAATTTAAACATTGCTCAAAGAATTCTGAGTTTTAAACTTTCCTTAGGAAATTATTAAAATTTTGAGGATATTTTGATCAAAATAATATTGAAATATATAGGTGTGACATTTTTGGTATATTCAATTTAGAACCTTTCGTTACTAGAGGAAATTAGTTTATTGATGAACAATTAAATTCTTGAAAGTATAGATAAGTTAAAGAAACACAAATTTGAGAATCTAATGATGAGAGCTACATTGGATACATAAACTAGATAATTATCGCTAAAAAAAAACATGACTTTAAATTTTATTGAGAAAACTATTATGATTGTAGGGTTATAGTGAAAACGTTTGTGTATTACTCGAAACTTTTACCGTACATTTTGAAAAATGTGCATAGGATCCTATAATGTAATGTAATATATATATCTGTGTGTGTGTGTGTGTGTGTGTGTGTGTGTGTGTGTGTGTGTGTGTATCAAAGGTAAGTAGAGTTTTGTTAATAGTTTATGAGGTTATGCATGAATGGTTGATGAAATGTTAAAGTTTTCTTGAGTTTTGTGGTGATCCGATAAACCATAGATGAAATACGAAAATAGGTTTCCTCTTCCTTCATTTTTGGTTTGTTTGATAATATGGGATGATAGTGTCGGTTGTAAAATAAATGGAGGAAAGGTATAAAACAATGCATGAATAGTCAAATTTTGAGAATTTCAGAACAGGTTGAGTTTCTGCAATTTTCAATTCAATCAATATGGTTTGTTTTAAAATGTGAATTGAGTTTGTTAAATTAGATTCCTTAAGAAGTCCATAGCCTTTGGATATTTTGAACTTGGATATGTATAGCGAAATATATGAACTTTTGAAGTTTGAATATTTTGAAGGGATTTTCGAAAATTGAGTAGGCATTAGATGGTTTTAAGTTGTGAAATGTTTTAAACTATTTGAATTGGATGTTTCAGTAGGTTATTTGGATATGTTCTTTCAATTTGATGAAGGTTTCAAATGTGTTAAGTTTGATGCATAGGTTGTTAGTGGAAATGAGTTTTGGTATTGATGATAATCGATATAATCATAAAGGTTTGCAAGTTAAAAAGGAAGCTGAGCAAATTGTCGAAACTAAACTTGAGACAAGAGGTAGGTGTATGTTTGCATGCGTTTTGGTCAATTGGCCTACGCCACTAAAAGTTACGAGGTTGATGGCTAAATAAGGAACTTGGAGATTCTAGCTTTGAGAGTTTAGGTTGCGTAGAAATTGTAGATTGTGAGTTTATTATGATAAGTTTTTGTTTATTGATGGATTTGTTTATCTGTTTATGTTACTTTACGCTTACAACCTTAATAATGTGTGTATGTGACATACATTCATGCATCATAGTTTTCCAAATCATAGAAAACGGTTTTATGCATATGTTTTCATGTAAACAAAACAGAAAGAATATTGTATAGTAAAATACGTAAATAGTTATTGTCGGTAGGAAACTGAGTATGGTCGTCGGAGGAACCGGTTTTGTTAGAGGGACTTTTAGATATGTCATTCCACTTTTCCTAGAACGAGTTGGTCGTTCCGCTAGAGGGACAATCAGTTATGTCATCTTTCTTCTAGAATTAGTACCCCAATATATCATTTCATGTAAGAAATATAGAACAGATTCATTTGCATGTTTTATGAACAGGATAGCATAATCATGAGTATGCATTCTTTATTTCACATCACTTACTGACCATTATGCTCATTAGTTACTTTGTGGTGTAGGTGATATTATTACAGGTGACGACGTTGATCCGCAAGACGATTGACAGTGCGGTTGGTGTAGGACGTCCATGGAGCGTGCTTGTAGCTGCTAGGGCAATTTTGACCTGTGGGCTGTTCTCTAAGAATTTTGAGTACAATGTGTATGTGTGTGTATATATATAGTTTTAAGATTTGATAAAAGAATTTCATAAGTTATGAGGTCTATTTCCGAACTAATATGATTTTGGATTGGTTAAATGAATGGGTCTAATTTTGAGATTTTAGTCTTTCGCTACACTTTATGAAAAAAAAAGTTGTTTTTACAAGAATTTAAATGATCTTGTTAGATAGGAAGAGATGATTTGATGATGAAAAACAGGGATATGGAGAAAAAGATGCAGGGGTAGAGAAGTTTCATTGCTCCACCAGCAGAGAAAGGGCTGATGTATTGCCCTAGTAAGGGGTGATGGCACGCCCCAGGGAATTTTTACATTACCCCAGAACGGGCAATCAGGCCCCCCAAGGGTGGAAGTTTGTCCCTAAGCAAATTTTTCGTCTAAATGACAGTGAAAGGGGCGATAGTTCGCTTCCAAGGGGCGATTAATTGTCCCTGAGTAGTGCCGAGCATTGTTCACACAAACAATGCTGGCATGAACTGTAACACCCCGAAAACCCACACGTTCCCGGTTCGCTACAGTGCATCTACACACACACACTAACACTTAACATAATTCACTCAATTTAATACCCTTTTGTTTCCAATTTACTCTCCCTTTTTTTTTGACTCGATTCGAAAACAACTCGCGTCTCCCTTTCGACACCTCACGCACACTCTCACGGTGCCGCACATACCACTCAACGTTACTGTGTTTCGCGCACGCTCACAGCGCCGCGTGCCCCACGCACCCTGCCGCTGTACAGTACGTCCGCACGCACACCCTCACCCGGTGTCGCACGACCCGTTGGTACCCAACAGGGCCGCATGCCCTGCGCACCTGCGATCACGCCGCACATCCACACTCATCTAAACTCCTCTATCATTCATCATACACACACCTTGCCCTATTTCGTATCCTCTCGAATCTCAACCCCTCTCCCGAAATTTCGGCAGAGTACCGCCTAAAACCTGGCTACCCCAAAATTTAACCCTGCACACAATTCACCAGATTCCAACAATATTTACCTATCCATCATCCAGTGAAATCATCTCAACCCAAATCAGAGTAATAAGACGACGAAAATCCATCAAATACAAATGAAGAAAGTCTCCAGTATAGAGAAATAACATACTCTAACATGGAAAAATATTCGCGTACGTCACTAAAATCACACGCACTCCATATACACCTATATACTGACACATATACAACAATCAATCCCATCCTCCGTACATAATCACCGCAAAAGAAAGAAAGACCACAAACCGACCAGGCCACAACCTACCATATCCACGAGTCGGGTCGCCCTAACAAAAGTCCGCCATCCGGTGCCGCAGTCGCACGCCGCCAACCATCCTACGCCTCAGGACTAGGCACTCGAGCCTCGCCAGCGGTATCGTCAGCAACTACACCACAGAACACACAACATAAGCCTAACGCTCAGTAAGTAATGCGATATAAAAGTAAAAGCCGACAATGCAATCCTATCACATGCAGTCTCTACACTCACACTCATGTTGTCACATCTGTGACGCGTAGTGCAGCCGCACCAGGGTAAGGAGGAACCTCACGCCACCCTACACCCTGACACGTCGCCACCGTCCCGGACTCCCCAGCAACGAGGCCCACAAGCTACACCCACGCATCACCACACGGCAACCACATCAGGGTAAGGGTATACCTCGCGCCACTCTATACCCTGACACGTCGCCCCCGTTCCAGCCTCCCCAGCACGGGCCCACAGTTGCCACACACACACGTTTCGCGACAGCCCAGCCGGCCTACCCCTTGAGTAGGATCCGCGACTGGTGTTGCACCGGCCCACACACTAGTAGGATCCGCGGTACCACTGCCCATATCCTCACCGTCAACACATTTACGCCGCATGACGGCCCAGCCGGCCCACCCCTCGAGTAGGATCCGCGACTGGTGAAGCATCGGCCAACACACTAGCGGGATCCGCCGTACCACCGCCACACGTCTCACCTCATACATCAAAGCATGCTAAAATCATTTTCGTTCCCGTTTTAAAAAAAATATGATGCATGTCACACAATACGCACACACACCGCAATCAATCACATAAACACTAAAGTTCTACAGTGTAGGCCCACTTGGGCAAAACACATGCATGCACTACTTACCTGGCGTCCTAAGCTCGCTCGACGCACAGCTTCGCCAAAAGAAAGCCTCAACCTAAAATACAACAAATTTCTCATCAGTATTTATCTCAACATTCACCAATTAGCTAAAAATAACCTTATCTAACTACACTCATTAAATTCCAACTAAAACGGTCCATTGATTTGGTTTGGCCGAATACCAGCTCAACGTTCGGATGCGCATAACTTTTGCGTCCGTCAACGGAATCAAACGATTCAAGTGGCTAAACGTTCCCTTAGGAACCTAGTTTAACATCCCAAGACGGATTTTAAATCGGTAGGCCGCAGATAGGCGAAAAACGCCAATAACCGAATCTGCCATTTTTATTAAAATTTCACATTTTCACTTCCCTTCAACCAAAACTCACTCTCAACTAGTTATATGCATCAAAATGGCTATACTACTCTCACACGTCGAATTTTCACGAAAAACGGTCGCTAATTTGACTTAAACAAAAATCTCGCATAAACTTCCGACGCGCATAACTTTTGCGTCGGATATCGGAATCGAACGATTCCAGTAGCCATACGTTCCTCTAACAACCTATTTTAACCCACAAAAACAGAATTTAAAACGATTAACCAAAACTAGGCCAAAATAGTTAAAAACCGAATCTGTTTCTACACAAAATAGAAAAATTTTCGTCATCCACCCGATTTCTACAAGTCTCTTCACTAAACATCCACATTCCAACCAACTAAGCATAAACAGAGCAAAAACCGGTGGTTTCAGACTCGACCCGAACCCCACAGTCAATAAAACTTCTGGGGTTTTCCTCTCAACCCGAGCACTCGGCCAAGCCAACCATTTAACACGGTTGAGGCCCCCCTTCCAGACTCCCTGGTTACACGCTCGGACCTCGGGAGTCTGGCTCAGAGTATGTCGACCATAATCGGTCGCAAAACCAAAGATAAACAGGGGAAGGTTACCTGTTTCTCGGTCAAGTTTTCGGCCCAGAAAAATTGAGCCGCCAACTGACCACAGTTCGCCGGAGTACCCTGCGCGCCGGCTTCCCACCCACGGCAGCTGATCGTCGACGCCAACTCCCGATTCCCGCTCTCCCTCTCGATCGTTTGCCCTCGCTCTTCTCCTCGTCGGTAAACAGCCGAATGGCATCAAAATTGAAGCTATTCGGTTGTTGTTTATTTTATTATCTATATATATATATACCAAATTACAAAACTGCCCTCACGTGTTTAAATCTTCTGTGATTTCGTTAATTTCTCGACCTCCCGACTTTAAATTCCGAAACTAATCGCAAAAGTAGGCCTCGAGCCTTATAATGTAAATCTTTCCCGTTGAACTATTTTTCAAAACTCCGACCGGGATTAGATTAAGAATTCCAGAAATTAAAATAAAAATCGAAATTCCCGGGTTCCTACATGAACAATGTCACAAAAGAAAAAAAAAATTTTAACAAAATTTCATGCATGCTTTGTTCGACATTTTATAAAAGAAGCTTACACGTTTTAAAGCGTTTTTAGTCAGTTTTAATATATACAATAATTGAAAAAAAATTTCTTATGAACTTTATGAAAAATCAATTCATTAACGACCGATTTACAGGACGTTGTAGTTTGATTTACTATAATCAAAACTTGAGATAAAGAACTCCTAGAAGAAAGTTATTGTAACGACCACTTTTTCTATATTGTCCACTCTGGGGATTGGTCTGTAACCCAATATCCTCCTTTCACAAATTTGTTTGGCGAGAACTTCCCAGCCTGTAACACCCCGAGAAACTCCGCGTTCTCGGTGCGCTACAGTGCATCTACACACCACACACACACTAACACTTGACATAACTAACTCAATTCAATACCCCTTTCGTTTTCAAATCATTTTCAAAAGAACATTTGTGAGTATGAAAATTTTTCGACTCGATTCGAAAAACAACTCGCGTCCCGAAGAGGAAACACGAAGTCCTCAACATAAAACTACGCAGCGGAAAAGAAAACCATTTAAAACAATTTGAGATAAAACGGTGAGACTTGAAATCCTAGGAAAGAATCCCACGCACCCCACGAACTACCCAGTCCGGTCCCAAGCACTCACATCCCCACTCCGACACCCCACCTACACCCTCGCGGTGCCGCACGTGCCAACCCAACGTCACTGTATCTCGCGAACGCTCACAGCGCCGCGTGCCCCACGCACCCTGCCTCTGTACAACACGTCCGTGCGCACGCCCTCACCCGGCGCCGCATGACCGTGTGCACCCGCAGGACCGCGTGCCACGCGCACCTGCGATCACGCCGCACTTCCACGCTCACCTACCTTTTTCTAGCATTTACTGTTCACACCTCAACCTATTTCGTATCTCCTCGACTCTCAACCTCTCTCTCGAAATTTTGGCGGAGTAACGGCTAAAAACTGACTATCCCAAAAATTTAAACCCTGCACACAATTCACCATAATCCAACAATGTTTATCTATCCATCATCCAGAGAAATCACCATAACCAAATCAGAGTAAGAAGACAACAAGAACCCATCAAATACAAATGAAGAAAATCCCCCAAAACACTACAATCCCTCTGTACAATCTCAAAAGATCAATGTCTATACAACCCCGCCATCTACACAAATACCCAACATGAAATGATAAATCTACTATCACCTACCACCACCACGGGTCGGGTCGCCCTAACAAAAATCCGCCATCCGGTGCCTCGGGTGCACGCCGCCAACCATACTACACCTCTGGACTAGGCTTTCAAGGCTCACCAGCAGTGTAGTCAGCACCTACACCACAGAACACACAACATAAGCCTAACGCTCAGTAAGTAATGCGAAATGAAAGTAAAAGCCGACAATGCAATCCTATCACATGCAGTCTCTACACTCACACTCATGTTGTCACATCTGTGACGCGTAGTGCAACTGCACCAGGGTAAGGAGGAACCTCACGCCACCTTACACCATGACACGTCGCCACCGTCCCAGACTCCCCAGCAACGAGGCCCACAAGCTACACACACGCATCACCATACGGCAACCACATCAGGGTAAGGGTGTACCTCGTGCCACTCTACACCCTGACACGTCGCCCCCGTCCCAGCCTCCCCAGCACGGGGCCACAGTTGCCACACACACACGTTTTGCGACAGCCCAGCCAGCCCACCCCTCGAGTAGGATCCGCGGCTGGTGTTGCACCAGCCCACACACTAGTAGGATCCGTGGTACCACTGCCCATATTCTCACCGTCAACACATTCACGCCGCATGACGGCCAAGCCGGTCCACCCCTCGAGTAGGATCCGCGACTGGTGAAGCACCGGCCCGCACACTAGCGGGATCCGCGGCACCACCGCCACACGTCTCACTTCATACATCAAAACATACTAAAAATCATTTTTGTTCCTGTTTTTTTTTTAAATATGATGCATGTCAAACAATACGCACGCACACCACAATCAATCACATAAACCCTAAAGTTCTACAGTGTAGGCCCACTTGGGCAAAACACATGCATACACTACTTACCTGGCGTCCTAAGGTCGCTCGATGCACAGCTTCACCAAAATAGAGCCTCAACCTAAAACACAACCAATTTCTCATCAGTATTTATCTCAACATTCACCAATTAGCTAAAAATAACCTTCTCTAACTACACTCATGAAATTTCAACTAAAACGGTCCATTGGTTCGGTTTAGCTGAAAACCAGCCCAACGTTCGGATGCGCATAACTTTTGCGTCTGTCAAAGGAATCGAACAATTCAAGTGGCCAAACGTCCCCTTAGGAACCTAGTTTAACATCCCAAGACGGATTTTAAAACGATGTGCCGTAGACAGTCGAAAAACGCCAAAAACAAAATCTATCATTTTTTATGAAATTCCAACCTTTGTTTTTCTTCAACCAAAACTCACTCGATTCCGCTTTTACGCACCAAAACAGGCATGCCCCTACCACACGTCGAAATTCCACGAAAAATGGTCTCAAATTTGACTTGGACCAAAATCTGCCCTAAACTTCCGACGCGCATAACTTTTGCGTCAGATGTCGGAATCGAACAATTACAGCGGCCACACGTTCCTCTAACAACCTATTTTTAACCCACAAAACAGAATTTAAAATGATCAACTTAAGCCTAGCCAAAACAGCCAAAAACAGAAGTTGTTTTTATATGAAAAATAGCCGAAATCTCAACTTCGAGCAAATCCCGCAAGTTCTCTACACCGAACACTCACATTTCAACCTATTAAGCACAATCTAACCCGAAATCAGAAATTCAAGCACAAAATCTGAATTTTAGCTCAACCTTCTCCCTCGGTTTCTCTCCCTCTCACCGGTCTCCTGCTGTCCACTTTCTAACCTACACACTCACCCTCTCAATCCCCTCACATTTGCAGCCAAATTCAAAGAAAAAAACGAAAGAGAGCTGAACCTCAGTCTCGGTCAATTCAGACAGGACAAGCAGAGGGAGACAAGGACTTACAAAGTGGTCTCATCCGGCACTTGGGTGGGAGAAGGACTCCAGCAACACGTCTGGTCGTTGGCGGCAGAATTGGCCGGAAACCAGCCCCTCGCGGTCGTCGGCCGAACACTCGGCTTTCACTTCGGGAACTCGAGTTGCTGGATTTGAACGGCTCCGTTTCGTCGGAATAGCAGCCCCTGCTCGCAACTCACACCTCACACTCGCGCTCGTCGGCCATCGCAGCTCCGACTCCGGCACACGATCGCCCTGGCTCCCGGTCGCCTTCTCTCTTGGCTCTCTCGGGTGCACAGAGGAAACAGCCGAATGGCTTCTTCCCGAAGCCATTCGGGTGTTTTAGATTTTTTTTCTTTTTTTTTATATTTTTAAATTACAAAATTACAAAACTGCCCTCACGTGTTTTAATCTTCCGTGATTTCGTTAATTTCTCGACCTCCCGACTTTAAATTCCGAAAACAAATCACAAAAGTAGGCCTCGAGCCTTATAATTTAAATCTTTCCCGTTGAAATATTTCTCAAAACTTCGACCGGGATTAACTAAAAATTCCGAAAATTAAAAATTAAAATTAAAAATTTCCGGGTTATTACACAGTCGGTCACCCAACATAGTACTACTCTCGCTGGAACACTTTTAACTGCGGAGTTCTTATGAGATCCATTGCCAATTGTGCTCCAAAACGCGTCTAGTATCTTGGGAGGGTTTCCTTACATATGTTTTATTTCCATATACCTATTCAAGCGATGTGAGATTGTGATGATCCCCTTTTTTCACGACCTGAAATTTACCTATACTCGAGTCAGGAATTTGCCTACACTCGGCTTATGTCCCGAGGTTTGACTTATAACTCGAGATTTGCCCCTCAATCGTCTTCATACGTACACATTTGAGTCATCACAATCACCCCCATCGGAGGCCCAACAGCCTCGTTGGTCACATTTTTATTTTTGGTTGGGTACAAGCTTTGATACCATTTATAATGATCCCTTTTCCAAGTAAGATAATGTTCGCTCTAAGGGTTGAGTCATATCCCAACATCGTCCTCTCACAGATTTGTTTGCCGAGTACTTCCCAGTCGGTCACCCTATATGGTACTGCTCTCGTCGGAGCACTATTAACTTCAGAGTTCTTATGAGATCCGTTGCCAATTGTGCACTAAAACGAGTTTTACTATCTTGGGAAAGTTTCCATACATATGTTTCTGTCACACCCCGAGAATCCACACGTTCCCAGTATGCTCATTACTATTACACACTATGACATTTAGAAACTCAACGTGAACTCACTCAATTTAACATCACTTTCATTTTCGAATCATATTCAAAAGAACATTTGTAATTATAAAATTTATCGACTCGATTTGAAAATGACTCGCTTCCCGAAGAGGAAACAGGTAAATCCTCAATATAAAATACACAGAGGAACAGAACAATTCAAAGTGGTTTTCAAAAAAACGAAAAGACTTACGATTTCATAAAAGGAGCCCGACTCACGCCTTGCGCACCTCTCGGGTTCAGTGCTGCGCTCCTGAGGCCTGGCGCCGCATGCCCCCAACACGGTGTTGTGCGCCTAACTGCACCCCGCGCGCACTACAGCAGTGGCGCTGTGAGCCCCGCACGCGCCAACTTTCGCCTCGGCGCGGCACATACTCCCTCCCAGCACCTCGCGCACCAACTTGACGCCGTAGCGTCATGCGCATGCCCACAACGCCGCGTGCCCCACACACCTTGCCTCCGCACTGCGCGTCCATGCACACGCCCTTGCCCGACGCCTAGCGACCCGCGCCCACTTGCAGGGCCTTGTACCTCGCACGCATACAGTCACACTCCGCTCCCGCGCACATTGCCACTTTTTTCGCGCCTCACTGTGCGCACCGCGACCTATTCCGTAACATCTCGACTCCCCGACTTTTCTCTAGAAAATTTGGTAGAGTGCTGCCTAAAATAGGGCTATCCAAAAATAACTCTCAGCCTGCACACAGTTCACCAGAATATTCCCAAATTTTCCATCAACTAAACTCATCCGAAAATCACCATAGGAAAATTAGAGTGGAACGAAATAAATCTAACAACGTTTGATGAAGAAAATTCACAGTATAGAGCAACACAATGCTCATACATATAAAATGAAGACATGCGTCGCAGAATCAACCAAAACACCCTACGCCACCATGTACAGTAGATGTCTATACAGACTCATCTAACATATAGACATCCCGACACAAAAGCAACACAAACACCTCACTGAAACTCAACAACTCCACTGGTCGGATTGCCCTAACAGTCTGCCGTGCAGTGCCTCAGTAGCATGCCACCAACCGTCCTACGCCTAAGGACTGGCTCTCGGGGCTCATGTTGTTGTCTTGCCCTACAAAGGTCACTAGAACACAAAGGAGATCGTTAGCCCTCTCGGTGCTCGGCCAAGCCGAGGAGACCTCAAAATGGTGGCTGAAGTTGAACAAGCAAAATAACTTGAAAGAGTCAATTATATATGTGTCGTTTGGAGTGATTCTTGTGCTGTGAGTGATGTGAGTGATGGTGGAAGAGGTGGTTCAAATACTTAAAGAAAAGAAAATAAGACAACACTCTCAAGTCGGCCACTAAGCAAGTTCATGCTCTTGGCATT
>CM039517.1:13699361-13826377 GCA_022433055.1 Begonia peltatifolia | reverse complement strand
AGAATTGTAAACAATTAAGTAAGGTAAAGTTTGGGCCTTTGATTTGGCTTGAGTTAGTGGGTGTTGGAGCACATCAGCTCACCAGCAGAATCCTCAGCACCTACAACATGGAACACACAACATTAGCCTAACGCTCATTAAGTAATGCGATATGAGAAGTAAAATTGACAATGCAATCCTATCACATGCAGTCTTTACTCTAATGCTCATGTTATCGTTATCTGTGATGCGTAGTGCAGCCACACCAGGGTGAGAATGAACCTAGCGCCACACTACACTCTGATACGTCGCCAACATCCAGGACTCCCCAGCAACGAGGCCCACAAGCTATACACCCACGTCACCACATAGCAACCACACAAGGGTGAGGGTGAACCTCGTGCCACGCTACACCCTGATGCATCGCCCCTATCCTAGTCTCCCTAGCAACGAGGCCACAGTTGCCACACACACCAACATCCGCACCAGCCACGTTAAAGTGAGTATGAACCTCGTGTCACACTACACCCCCACACATCGCCAACGTCCTTGTCTCTCCAGCAACGAGGCCAAAGCCGTCAACACATGCGTTATCCTGACCATCACATATCACAACACTCCATAATTTAAAACCATGCTCAAATTCGTTTTCATACAATTTTTCAAAAAACATGACGCATGACAAAAGTAAACACACATATCAACATGCAACAAATCCTATCGTTCCATAGTGTAGGCCCACCTGGGCAAAGCACATGCATGCACTACTTACCTGGCATGCTAAGCTCAATCGATGCACAGTTTTGCCAAAAACGCCTCAACCCAAAATAAAACCAAAATCTATCAAAACTCATCTCAAAATTCATCTTACACACTAAAACCATCAACACTAACATCACGTGCAACAATTTCACCAAAACTGCTTACTAACCCGACTTGGCTCAAAACTCGATTTAACCTTCCGACGGGCATAACTTTTCCGTCGGTTATCAGAATCGAACGATTTTAGCGGCTAAACACCCCTCTAATAACCTAGTTTAACATGTTAAAAGGGATTTTAAAATGATAAATTGAAACTGAGGCAAAAACACTAAAACAGATTCTGTTCTCAAAACTCAAAAATCCACATTCCCGGTTTCAACCTCAATTCACCAATTTCCTTCAACATTAAATCACATTTCCTCCATTTAGGCTCAATCTAATCAAATTCGGAGTTTTTAAACTCGAGAATTTGAGGTGGCCGAAGGAAAAACCCCCTCTCGGTTTCTATCCAAATCTCCCACCCCTCGACTTTCAGCATCTTCACCCAATCCCCTCAAATTCCGACCGTAATTTGATCATTTATCCACGACCTAACACAAACACTCACAGGTAGAGCTGAAACCAAACCAACCGAGCTCAACCATTTAATTTTCCTCCCTCCCTCTCGGACGTTTACTGTCCATCCACTAAACACACATTCTCACTTCGAATGCACTCAAATATCTCAGCGAAGTCTACAAAAAAAAATCGAAGGAAACCGAGTGCTAAGCTTGGCCAAACCAGAAAACTGAAATAGAGCTCACCTTCGGTTTTGAGCTCGAGAAGACCAAACCACAACAGCCCTTGCCTCGCCGGAACTCTCCGCACATTGGCATCTTTCTCCGTCGTTGATTGTGAGCCGCTCGCTCTCCGATTCCAGCTCTCTCTCTCTCGGTGTTTCTCGCTCTCGGGTGCTCGCAATAGAGGAGAAACATAACGGTGAGTGGCTTCACCGAGAAGCCACTCACCATATTTAAAACAATTTTTTTTCTTTTTTTTTAATTTTAATTCAAATTACTAAAATGCCCTCACTTGTTTTTAACCTCCGTGCTTCCGTTGGATTCGCGTCCTCCCGACTTCAAAATTGACAATTTCTTTTACGAATTAAATTTCAAGTTTCATAAAATAAACCTCCCGCTAAAAACTTCTCGAAAAATTTAACGAGAAAAATAATTTAAGTTCTAGAATTTGTCAGGTTATCACAGTTTCATTTCCATATACCTCCCCAAGCGATGTGGGATTGTGACGACCCCCTTTTTCCACGACCCGAGATTTGCCTATACTCGACTCCGAGATTTGCCTAAACTCGACTTACGTCTCGAGATTTTCCCCACAATCCGAGGTTTGCCCCGCAGTCGTCCTCATACATATACATTTGGGTCATCACGTTATTGAGCTTAAAGTCTATAACAAATTTGTTTGAGGAACTATAGAAATGATTTGCAATAGAAGACTTACTAAATTTTGAAGATATAGTTAGTCAAAAATAAAATTGAGATATTTAAATATGATATAAAATTTTGAGGATATACGATGATCATAGATTGAAGAATATAGTTAATTACAAAGAAGTTAAGGAACTAAGTCTGAAATTTTATATATTCTGGTGTTTATATTGGGGAGTAGATATATTAGATTATATTGAAGAAAATTTTAGTCTTCCTATTGTCAATGATCAAGATACATTGAGGATATGAGTTAAAACTTTTATAAAATGTTAAAGTTTACAACAATCATAGTTGTGAAAACATATAGGTTAGAACTTACTTAGAAAACTTAAGACAAGTTAATAAAAAAAAAGGTTGGGAATATTAAGTTTAAAAGTTATATTTGGAGGACTTGTAACGCCTCAAAAACCTAACCGTTTTTGGTACGTTCACCGCTCTAATACAACATCCATAACGCTCCCGAGTCGTCCCCGAACCCGGGTTGCCAACCATACGCTCGCTTCCCATTTCGAAAATTTCGTACAAAATTTAAAACTTTTTGTTCCTCGACTCAAAACGAGGTCTTCGACAATTGTTTACGAAAAACTGCAGCGGAAAACTCATTTAAAATCAGTTTAAATAGACTTCACCAGTTTCAAACACAGAAATACAGAGACCGGTCGACACTTGTAAACACTGGTCAACACCTTGGTCGTCTCGGGTTTCCATCGGTAGACACTGGCGAACGCCGGTCGACACCACATTCCCCTCGGGTTTTCACGTCGGTCGACACTAGAAATCAACGGTCGACACTTCTCGCTCAGCTAGGAGAGTGGTCGACACTTGCTTTCGCAGGTCTACACTTTAACCCTCTCTGCACGCGCAGGTCGACCCCCGCAGTTGACACTCTCATTGATTTTACACTGACTGGTCAACACCCACGGTCTCCGGTCGACACCTCATTTCCCTCTGCCCGACCCGATCAAATCCCACGGTCGACACTCATCCTCCAATTTACACTGATTGGTTGACAACTATGGACTTCGGTCGATACTTCACACCAGCAACCTAAAACAAATAACAGCAGTTCTACGGAAGAAGGACACGAAAGCTTCTCCGAATTAAAACAACCGATTCCAAACCTGAATCGTCCATTCAATCATTTCCATCAATTCCAAAATGCTCCTACACATCAATTCCGATTACGGACTCCCAAACCCATCTATGCCTCAAACCTATACACTCGACATAGCCCTCACCAAAACACTACTCCAAAAAATCTACCTCCCTGCGTTACCCCACGGGTCTGGCCGTCGCGACAAGCGCCACCTGCCCGCACACTGTAGTACGCCTCCAACCGCCAACTCGTGCTGTCTCGGCTCTGGCAACTCCCCTTCTGGGATCTCTGCACCTATACCACGGAACACATAACATAAGCGTAACGCTCAGTAAGCAATGCAATATGAATAGTAAAACAACAATGCAATCCTATCACATGCAGTTTCTACGTTCTTGCTCATGTTGTCACAACCAGCGCCGCGGGATACGGCCGCACCATGGTGAGGCTGGACTATCTCGCCACCTCACACCCTGGCACGTCCCCATCATCCCGGTTTCTTCAGCAATGAGGCCCTCAATCCGTACCCACGTATCACTCTGCGCACCGCAACCATTCCATGGTGAGGCTATACACACTCGCCTCACCACCCCCTGACACGTCGCCATCGTCCCGGTTCCTCCAACAATGAGGCCATAGTTGCACACCACCACACGCACACCGCAGCGGCTATACCAGGGTAAGGCTATATGCACCCGCCACATCACACCCTGGCACGTCGCCACCGTTCTAGTTTCTCCAGCAATGAGGCCTAGCTACCCACACACCCATCGTCTTCGCCACACCTCGCAGTTCACACTCGCAGATAAATCTATGCACAAATTTATTTTCGTTCCCGTTTTAAAAAAATAATTCATGTCAAACAATACGCACGCACATCACAATCAACCTAACACAACGTAACATTCTTTGGTGTAGGCCCACATGAGCAAAACGCATGAATACACTACTTACCTAGCGTTTTAGCTTTCCGAGGTGCTCGTCTCACCCAAAACCTGCTCAAAGTACAACAAAACCATCTTCCCATCAAAACTCATCCCACTACTCTACTTTTGCACTCAAATCACCACACTAGCTCAATACTTCGCGCACTCACCAAAATCGTTCACTAACCTATTTGGATCTGTAATCCATCTAACTTCCGATGCGCATAACTTTTGCGTCAATTATCGGAATCACACGATTCAAGGGGCTAAACGCTCCAATCATAACCTAGTTTTACCTACCACAACAGAATCTAAAACCTTTAACTGAAGCTAAGGCGAAAACCCAAAAACGGAGTAGGCCCTACCCCTTCCACGACCATTCTACAAAAACTTAGTACATCCTTCACCACTCTATCACATTTGTCCTCAACAACCCACAACAATCAACATTATACTCAATAAACACTCTAACCCTAAAATACCAATTCTCTATCCACCACATATCTCCTCAATTCCAACACCATACAAAAATTGAACCATAAACTACTTAGACTTACCTTAACCGTTGAAATGGAGGAGAAAACCACAACGAATCGCAGGCGGAATCGTCGCGGGAAGGAGAGGAACCAAAGAAAAATCGCGACTGGGGGGGAGAAAGAAGGAAAACAGGGAAAATGGGAGATTTACGATCCCCCATCTCTATTTCCTAATTTTATATTTTTTTTTATAAAATAATAACAAACTAATTACCTTTTTGTCCTCCCACTTTAACTTTTTTAATCAAACAGCTATTCAATTCGTTTCCGGTCGGATTCTTAAAATTTTTTTCCCACTATTAGCCTCAACATAAATTCCCACCTAACCTTACAAATTCTCCACTCTCCAATCCGACCCGAATCCTGCCATTTATCGTCCCGACAACCCAAAAATCGATACTGCGAAAATACAGGGTGTTACATCCTTCCCTCCTTAAAAGAATTTTGTCGCCAAAATTTATGTACCAAATAACTTTGGGTATTGTTGCTCCATGTCTTACTGACTTTCCCAAGTGGTCTCCTCCAGATTGTGATTGCGCCATAAGACTTTGACCAAGAGAATCTCCTTGTTACGCAACACCTTCATAACTGATCCTAGTACGGCCACTAGCTTTTCCTCGTAAGATAACGCGGCTGCACCTCTATATCCTGCTGTGTAACCACCTGAGAATGATCACGTATGCACTTCCTCAACATGGAGATATGGAAGACATTATGTATGGCATCCATCGAGGAAGGCACCTGAAGCTTGTAGGCGGTCTTCCCATTCCTTTCCACAACAGGGAATGATCCAACAATACGAGGGTTGAGCTTTCCTCGCTTCTCGAACCTGACCACTCCTTTGAACAGGGAGATCTTCAGGAATACCTTTCGATCGACATAGCTTTTTTGCCGACTTTGGGCTGCCTCAACCCTCTTCTTTATAATAGCAATCTTGTCGACTATCTGCTGCAGTATCTCTGGGCCTATAAGTCTTGCCTCTCCAACCTCGTCCCAGTACAACGGCGACCTGCACTTTCTCCCATACAAAGCTTCGTACGGCGCTGTGCCAATGGTAGACTGGAAACTGTTATTAATTGAGAACTCTACTGACGGCAAAAACCTGCTCTAAGCCACCTGGAACTCCAACACACAGGCTCTAAGCATATTTTCCAGTATCTGTATAATTCGCTCCGATTGTCCATCGGTTTGAGGGTGGAAGGCCGTGCTGAATTCCAACTTGGTACCCATGACCTTATGCAGACTCCTCCAGAACTTAGATGTAAATCTGGGATCTCGGTCTGACACTATCGTCACAGGGACCCCATGGAGTTTGACTATCTCTTGCACGTACAACTGAGCGAACTGATCCATCGAGTAGTTCATCCTCATCGGTAAAAAGTGAGACGACTTTGTTAATCTTTCTACAATCACCCAAATTGCATCGTGGCTCTTAGTAGTCTTTGGCAGTCTGACCACAAAATTCATAGTGGCCCGCTCCCACTTCCACTCGGGTATAGGTAATGGTTGAAGCATCCCCGACGGTCTCTGATGTTTCGCCTTTACCGGCTGACATACCACACAAGCCTCAATGCGCTTGGCTATCTCCCGCTTCATATTGGGCCACCAATAGTGTTGTTTCAAATCTCTGTACATCTTAGTGCTTCCAGGATGCACAGAGAAAGGAGAGGAGTGAGCCTCGGACAATATCTCTCTCTTGAGCTCTTCATTCTTTGGGACATACCACCTATCCCGAAACCTCAGAATCTCATTGTCCTAATAGCTTATCTCAGCATTAACATTGGCCTCCATACCTGCCTTCAGTCCGCTGCACTCAGGGTCATTCTCTTGTGCCTGCTTAATTCTTTTAAGGATGGTCGGCCTCAACGATATCGCCAACACCGTGGATGCCAAATCCAAGACAACTTCTAGGCCGAACTGCTGTACCTCAGTCCTTAGTTTGGTAGGTAGTGTTAAAACCATAGCAGACATCGAAGTTGACACTCAACTCAAGGCATTCGCTACCACGTTTGCTTTTCCTTTATGATACTTGATTTACAGATCGTAGTCTTTAACCAGCTAAAGCCACCTCCTTTGCCTTAAGTTTAGCTCTTTCTGTGTGAAGATGTATTTAAGACTCTGAAGATCTAAGAAGAATTCACATTGTTGTCCATATAAATAATGCCTCCAGATTTTAGGTACGAAGACCACTGCTGCCAACTCCAAGTCATGCGTGGTATAATTTTGCTCGTAGGGCTTCAGTTGCCTTGAAGCATAACCGATCACCCTTCCATTTTGCATCAGCACGCAGCCCAAGCCTACCCTGGGGGCGTCGTAATAAATGATAAATTTCTCCCCCTCTACTGGCAATACTAGCAAAGGGGCTGTAGTCAACCTCTGCTTCAACGCTTGAAAGCTACCTCACACGCATCGGACCAGTTATACATCGTGTTCTTCCTGGTCAATCGAGTAAAAGGGGCTGCGATCTTGGAAAATCCCTCAATAAACCTTTGGTAATATCCTGCCAGCTCCAGAAAACTGCGTATCTCATTGGCACTGGTCGGTCGCGCCCATTCCCTCACAGATTGAACCTTCACCGGTCCATGGAAATACCATCACGAGAGATAACGTGCTCCAAAAATTTGGTCATATCCAGCCAAAACTCGCTCTTAGAGAACTTAGCATATAGCTTGAGCTGCCCCAGAGTCGTCAGCACGATCCTCAAATGCTCTCTGTGCGTATCTTCACTCCGTGAGTATATCAAGATGTCATCGATGAACACTATCACGAATCTATCAAGTTGCTCCCTGAATACTCGGTTCATCAGGTCCATAAAGGCAGCTGGGGCATTAATCAGTCCGAACGACATTACTAAAAACTCATAGTGTCCGTACCGCATCTAGAAAGCTGTCTTCGGGACATCTTCCTCCCTGACCTTCAACTGATAATAACCAGAACTCAAATATATTTTAGAGAACACCTGTGCCCTTTGAGGTTGATCAAACAGGTCATCTATCCTTGGCAACGGTTATTTATTCTTCACCGTTAACTTGTTCAGTTCCCTATAGTCAACATACATGCGTAGAGATCCGTCTTTCTTTTTAACAAAAAGCACCGGTGCTCCTCACAGCGAAAAACGAGGGCGTATGAAGCCCTTATCCGTCAACTCCTCTAATTGTGTTCTTAACTCCTTCAACTCGGTAGGCACCAGCCTGCACGGGTTCTTGCACACTGGCTCAGCTCCAGGGTACACGTCGATAACGAACTCAATTTCCCTGTCACAGGACAGACCTGACAGATCCTCAAGAAATACCCCCGAAAAATCCTATACGATGGGGATGTCTTAGAGTTGAGCTTTCCCCTGAAGCTGCACATCCATGACACTAGCCAAGAAGCCCATGCATCAATCCCGTAACAACTGTTGGGCTCTCAATGACGACACTGCCGGGATTCTACTCAAACCCTTCCCTGCCCTGAAAGAACAACCCTCTCCACTCGGGTGCGAAAAGTGGATCTCTCTAGTCTTGCAATCTATCGTGACAAAATGCCTAGACAGCTAATCCATCCCCCAAATAGCCTCATACCCCTTCATGTCGAGTATGATCAAATCCACGTACAACCATTTTTCTCCCACTGTCACAATATCACCTTGTACCACCTGATCTGAGTATAGGCGCTCCCCTGACGACAACAGTACATCATAGAACTGCCAGAGTAGCTGGGCACTAGATTTGCCCATACCACGAAGCTAGTGGACACAAACGAGTGAGTAGCACCCGTATCGACAAGGGTATAAGTCGCCATGCCTGAAATAAGAATACTACCTGAAATCACCGATGGCTGGGCGGGATCATCCGGTTCTATGAAGGCAAAAACTCCTAGCACCACTCTCGTTGGGGCCTTGCTCAAATTCGAGCAACTCCTAGCAAAATGACGCACTTCGTTGCAGTTGAAGCACTGATTCTGTCGCGACTTCTGACAATCTCTGGACATGTGGCCCGCCTTGCCACAGTTGTAGCATCGCCTTGCCCCTCCCCTACACTTACCGGGGTGACTCCTTTGGCATTTTGGGCATACCAGAAACTGCCCGAATCCCTGAGACCGCTTGTTGCTCCCTTGATTGCTGGAGCTGTCATTGGACCTCTTCAGGCCCTTTTGCTGAGACAACTCCTCTACACTCGATTGTGGCAACACTTCATTGAAATACCTTTTAGCCTGTTCTCTCGGCAACTCTCTGTAATTGGGAAGCTTCGTCCTAGCCTCCTCAATGTCCAACGTCTTTGCCATCATCTCCTCATAAGTCACCCCTCAAGTCCCAGCTATTCGCATACCCATATATATGTCCGGCTATAGCCCCTGAACAAATTGGTGCACTTTGTTCTTGTTCAGGCTCACCAAATGACTAGCAAATCGAGATAGCGCCTCGAATTGTCTCACATATTCAGCCACTGTACCTGTCTGCCTCAACTTGGCAAACTCCACCATCTTCTGGGTTCTGACCGAGTGGCTAAAATACTTGCCAAAGAACGTCGTCTTAAATTCCTCCCATGTCATGGACTTCACATCGGTGGTCGCCTTCACCGAATCCTACCAAAATCGGGCATCCATGGCAAGGTGGAATCCCACACTGGATACCCTGTGTTGTTCCTCTACCTTGGCGTAATCCATCATGTCTTCCATACTTCGAATCCACTCTTCAACACTGAGTGGGTTCGAAGATACTCCGTTTGAACAATGGGGGTTTAAGCCTGTGCAACCTATCATCGCCACGATCCGTTGAAGTCTGGGCACTAGACTTACCCTGGTCCTCTCTACTCATAAACCGCTCCAGCTGTTATGATTGACAGTTGACCAACTCGGTAAGTTGTCTAATGGCGTCATCCATATTGCCTACAGCCCTACGCGTCTCTGTAACCATAACGCTAAACCTGTACACCACAACATCTAGTGAGTCCAAACAAAACTACGAGGGCTCTAAAAAATACTTATAGTTGGTGGAGCATTTACATGCATTGGCTGGTGGTAGTAGGAGATCCATCAAACGACGTCGATCCCGTGACCCTTACTCTCATAACATACCCTCTTCGCACCTATTATCCGTCCCCTTTACTTTTCCCCCAAGCGGTGTGGGAATTGTGACAGGCCCTTTTGCCTTCACAATCTCACCCCTCCTCCGAGGGATCCGACATCCTCGTCGGCCACAATTCCAACAATTCCAAAATGCTCCTACACACAATTCCGATTACGGACTCTCAAACCCATCTATGCCTCAAACCTATACACTCGACATAGCCCTCACCAAAACACTACTCTCAAAAATCTACCTCCCTGCGTTACCCTATAGGTCAGGCTGTCGCGACAACCTCCACCTGCCAGCACACGGTAGTATGCCGCCAACCGCCTACTCGTCCTGTCTAGGCTTCGGCAACCCACTTTCAGGGATCTCTGCACCTACACCACGGAACACACAACATAAGTTTAACGCTCAGTAAGCAGTGCAATATGAATCGTAAAACAACAATGCAATCGTATCACATGCAGTTTCTACGTTCTCCCTCATGTTGTGACAACCAGCGCCGAGGGGTATAGCCACACCATGGTGAGGCTGGACTCTCTCGCCACCTCACACCCTTACACGTCGCCATCATCCCGGTTTCTACAGCAATGAGGCCCTCAATCCGTACCCACGAGTCACTCTGTGCATCGCAACAAATCTAGGGTGAGGCTGGACGCACTCGCCACACCACCCCCTGACACGTCGCCATCATCCCGGTTCCTGCAGCAACGAGGCCATAGTTGCACACCAACACACGCACACCGCAGCAGCCATACCAGGGTGAGGCTGGACGCACTCAACACACCACACCCTAGCACGTCGTCACTGTCCCGATTTCTCCAGCAATGGAGCCTAGCTACTCACACACCCATCGTCCTCGCCACACCTCGCACTTCACACTCGCACATAAATCCATGCACAAATTCATTTTTGTTCCCGTTTAAGAAAAATGATGCATGTCAAACAATACACACGCACATCACAATAAACCCACACAACCTAACATTCCTTGGTGTAGGCCCACCTGGGCAAAACGCATGCATACACTACTTACCTGGCATCTTAGCTTTCTGTGGTGCTCGTCTCACCCAAATTCTACTCAACCTACAACAAAACAATCTTCCCATCAAAACTCATCCCACTACTTTACTTTTGCATTAAAATCACCACACTAGCTCAACACTTCACACACTCACAAAAATCGCTCACTAACCTATTCGGCTCCGAAATCAATCTAACTTCCGACGGGCATAACTTTTGCGTCGGTTATCAGAATCACACGATTCTAGGAGTCAAACGCTCCAATCGTAACCTACTTTAACCTACCATAACAGAATCTAAAACCATTAACCGCAGCTAAGGAAAAAACCCAAAAATGGAGTAGGCCCTAGGGTCAAAATCCCCCTTCCAGTGCCATTCCGCAAAAACTCAGTACTTCCTTCACCACTCTCTCACATTTATCTTCAATAACACACAAAAATCAATATTACACTCAATAAACACTCTAACCTTAAAACTCAAATTCTTTATCCACCACATTTCTCCTCAATTCGAACACCAAACAAAAATTGAAACATAAACTACTTAGGCTTACCTTAACCGTTGAAATGGAGGAGAAAACCACAACCAATCGCCGGCGGAATCGTCGTGGGAAGGAGAGGAACTGAAGAAACATCGTAGTTGAAAACAGGGAGGAGGGGAGATTTACGATCCCCCCTCTCTGTTTCCTAATTTTATTTTTTTATTTTTTATAAAATAATAATAAATTAATTACCTTTTGGTCCTCCCATTTTAATCTTTTTAATCAGACGGCTATTCAATTCGTTTCACCTTAAGATTCCTAAAATATTTTCTCGACCATTAGCCTAGAATAAAATACCCACCTAACCTTACTAATTCTCCGCTCTCCAATCCGACCCGAATCCTGCTGTTTATCATCCTAACAAATGAAAAATCGGTACTGCGAAAATACGGGATGTTACAAGTTTAATACACAATGAGCATTGTTAGAGAAATATATAGAAAGACATTTTAGTGTAGCATTATATAACTATTAAATTGAGGATTTAAAAATAATAATTGTTCTGAAAAAACATAGATACGAAGTTATAACTGTTGACTTGAAAATTTTAGAATTATAATTTTTGAGGTGAAATCGAGAAACATAGATATGAATTAGGTGTTCAAGTGTCTTTAGAATGGTTTTGTTAAAAAAAAAACTTATAATCGATAAATTATTAAACATTATGGTCTTAGTTAATCGAATTGAAATAAGAAACCTAAATACAAGATGTATAGAAATGTTATTACTTAAGGGACAATAAAAGATTAGATCATACTTGATGAAATTATTAAATTTGATGTTATTGTCAAGACATTTAAGTATAAACTTGTATTTAAGTGTGTAGTTTAAAATAAGCATTATTCGAGGAGTTATAAAATTTAGACTTTTATTAAGATCAATCAAAATTTTGAAAATATTTTGCATATGTAAATGATCAATATGATCGTAAGATATCTTAAATATGGAATTCATAATTAAATATTCAATTTAGAAACTTCATTGCCATAGAGGAAATTTGGAGTATAGATCTTATTGATGAATTATTAGATTCAAGATAATGCAATTGACTAAAAGTAAATAAAGGATCTTAGGGATGAAATATGGTATATTTAAAGTGTGTAGATATTTCAAATTAAAAAGAAATTGTTAAATAATGTAATAACCCAGAAATTTCTGGAATTTAAATTATTTTTCTTGCTAAGATTTTCAGGAAGATTTTTAGCGGAAAATTTATTTTATGAAACTTGGAAATTTAATTCGTAGAAGAATTTGTGAATTTTAAAGTCAAGAGGACACAAAATAATAGAGGTTTGGAGAAACGAAAACACAGAAGGGCAATTAGGTAATTTGTTATGTAAAAAGAAAATTTATTAAATTAATTTTTTTTTAAAACAATAGAATGGCTTCGAAGAGAAGCCATTCGATTGTTGATCACCGAGCGCCCGCGATCACCCGAGAGCGAGAGACCCCGAGAGCGATTGAGGGAGCTGGAATTCGAGCTTTGGTCGACGGCTGGCGAGCGTGAGTGAGAGAGAGAACTGCCGGCGAGTGTTGCTTCTCTGACGAACAGAAACCTTTTGGTTTTAGCACCTCGAGCTCGAATTCCAAAGAGAGAGCCCGAATGCTTTCTGTCGACGACACCGAGAGAAAGAGTCTTCGTCTAGCCCTGTCGCCGGTGACTTAGCACTCTACTTGTGTTCTTCTTCTCCTTCTGTCCGAGTGCAGAACGACGCCGCTCGGTAAGTGTCTCTCTCTCTCTGCTGTCCAGTTTTGTTTTGCCAACAGAGTGGAGGTTTGATGTGAGCTTCGAATTCTGAAATTTTTGGCTAGTAATTTGATTGTCTAGAAGGTGGAATTAGCAATAATTAGCCTGTGGACGGTGAAGGAGTGGTTTTGGAAGAAGGAGCCAAGAGGGTCTTGTGCTGTCATTTGGGTTTTCGGAGGGGGGAGGCTGCGAATTGTGCTAGATTTTACTTAGTATATTGGAATGTGACTGATTGGTGAAGGACTTGGTGAAATCAGGTTGATGTTGAAATTCAGATTTTTTGTGTGTAAAAATAGGTTCTGTTTTTGAGGTTTCGGCCTAGCTTTGGTTATTCATTTTAAAATATGTTTTAGTGAGTTAAATTTGGTTGTTAGAGGAACGTTTGGCCGCTTAAATCGTTCAATTTCGATAACCGACGCAAAAGTTATGCACTTCGGAAGGTTACGTTTAGTTATTGAGCTGGGTTGGATTATTGAGTGTTTTTATTAGAATTGTGACACATGATGTTAGTGTTGATGATTTGAGTGCATAAGGTGAGTTTTGAGTCTGTTTTGTTAAATAACCGAAGATGTGAAATTTTTCGGTGAAGGGAAAATTTATTTTTTAGTGTTTTTCACCTAGCTGGGACTTATTGTTTTAAAATCCAATTTAGTATGTTAAACTAGGTTCCTAGAGGAGCGTTTAGCCTCTTCAATCGTTCGATTCTGATAACGGACGAAAACGTTATGCGCGTCCGAAGTTTATGCCGGATTTTGGCCAAACCGAGTTAGTGACACGTTTTAGTTGGAATTTCTTGGGTTTAGTTGGGCGATGTGATTTTTAGCATGTTTAGAGAATTTTGATGCGAATGTTGATGAGTGATTGTTTATGTTTTGGTGAGGCAGATTTTTGGTGAAGTCGTGCACCGGGAAAGCTTAGGACGCAGGTAAGTAATGTATGCATGCATTTTACCCAGGAGGGCCTACACCGTGGAACGTTAGGATTTATGTGGTTTGATTGTAATGTGTGTGTGCATTGTTTGACGTGCTTTGTTTGACATGCATCATGTTTTGAAAAGGGAACTAAAATTATTTTGAGTAAGTGGCGGTGAGATGCGTGACGGTGGTACTGCGGATCCTGCTCAGGGAGTGGGCCGGTGCGTAACCAACTGCGGATTCTGGTAGGGTATTGGGCCGGCTGGGCCGTCACGCGGTGTGTATATGTTGACGGTGAGGATGATGAATAGTGGCGCTGCAAATCCTTCTTGGGGAGTGGGCTGGTGCATCACAAGTAGCGAATTTGGCTCTGAAAATGGGGCGACTGGGCTGTCATGAAATGTGTGTGTGGCAACTGTGGCCCCGTTACTGTAGAGTCCGGAACAGTGGCGATGTGTTAGGGTATAGTGTGGCGCGAGGTTCACCCTCACCCTGGGACGGCTGCACTATGTGTCACAAATTGTGTCAACATGAGCGTGAGTGTGAGCGTAGAGATTGCATGTGATAGTACTGCATTATTGGCTTTACTTTCATACCGCACTACTTATTGAGCATTAGGCTTATGAGGTGTGTTGTATGGTGTAGGTGCAGATATTGTCGCTGGTGAGCCCCAAGAGCCTAGTCTTGAAGCGTAGGACGGTTGGTGGCATACGACCAAGGCACTAGACGGCGGACTGTTAGGGCGACCAGACTCGTGGAGGTGGTGAGTTTTGTGTGAGGTGTACTAGGTTTTGTTTTCTTGATGTATTTTGGGAACAATTCGATTTGCATGATGTATAGTGTATAGATGTGGATCTATCCTGTTGTTGGAATAGTTTTTAGGGCACGTGAATATATTATATGTTTGAGCATTGTGTTTCTCTGTACTGTAGATTTTCTTCATCGATTGTTGTTAGATTTACTTTCTTCCACTCTGTTTTTTCTTTGGTGATTTTCCGGATGAAATTAGATGAATACTTTTGGAATTTTTTGGTGAAATGTGTGCAAGGTTAGAGTTTCTGGGATAGGCAGTTTTTAGGCGTTACTCTGCTGAATTTTTGGGTGAAAAGTCGGGTAGTCGAGAGGGTACAGAATAGGTCGCGGTGCGTGCAGTAAGGTGCAAAGGGAGTGGCGGTGTGCGCAGGAGTGTGACCGCAGGCGCTTGAGGAACGCGGTCGTGCGAGTGCGCTCGAGTCGCGCAGCATCGGGCGAGGGGGTAAGCGCGGAAGCCCATCGCAGAGGCAGGGTGCGTGGGGCATGTGGCACTGTGGGCGTGCGCGTGACGCAATGGCGTCGAGGTTGTACACGCGGCGCTAAAGTGGAGATGTGTGCGCGTGGGGCCCGCGGAGTCGAGTAGGGGCGCACGCGCAGGGCGTGTGGCGCTGTGTCGGGCGCATGAGCAACGGTGCTGCTGCTGGGGTGCGTGCACGGTGCAGTGAGCGCACGGTGCCGTGTTGGAGACTTACAGCACCAAACCTCGAGCGCGCAGCGACGGGTTTTTAGCGAGAGTCATTTTGGAATCGAGTCAAAAAAAAAATTTATAGTTACAAATGTTCTTTTGATTATGATTTTAAAATGAAAGTGATATTAAATTGAGTGAGTTTACGTCGAGGTTTTGAATGTCATAGGGTATAATAGTAGTGAGCGGACCGGAAACCATGTGGGTTCTCGGAGTGTGACAGTTTATGGTATCAGAGCTAAAAGGTTGACATCGTTCAAAGGTTTACCTAACACCACCGGCCGCTGCATTGGAGCACTCCACCAACTGTAATTGTTTAGATTTAATTTTTATTATTAAGACTAATGTGGGATTTATATATTTTAAAAATAGAAAATGTCTACAGAGCCTAGTGGCAGAAGTCGACCACGACGGGAGGCGCATATAGTAGTGGGCGACAAGGATGATACCGTCTGGTAGCTTACCAAGTTAGTACACTGCCAGTTTCAGCAGTTTGAGTGATTTATGAGTAGCGATGACTAGCGCCAGTCTAGTACTTAGGGTTTGTCGGACAGAGGGGATGATATACTGCATAGACTTAGACCCCGAATTTTGACGAGTCATCTCCGAATCCCCTTAGTGTTGAGGAGTGTATACAGAGCTCGGCCGACGACTGGTGAGCGTGAGTGTAAGAGAGAACCGGCGGCGAGTGTTGCTTCTCGGACGAACCAAAGCCATTTGGTTTCAGCAGCTCAAGCTCCCGAAGAGAGAACCCGACTGCTTTCTATTAACGACCCCGAGAGAGAGAGTCTCCTAGCAGCCCTGTCGCTGGCGACTGAGCACTTTGCTTGTGTAGCACCCAGAATTTCCGTTTAAATTAATTTCAAATTTTTATAATTATAATCGGTGGAGTTTTGGTCAGAATTGATAACGGAGAATTTCTGCCCCTCAGTAAAAGATTATTTTGAGGGTAATGGAGAAGAGAAAAATTTAGTAATCCAACCGAAATCTGGTTGTATACCAGATTTATTAAACGGATTAAAGTTGAGTGCAGTTTGGTTATTAGGTATTATTATTTATATAATAAAATAAATAGGGGGGCAGGAAGAAGAACACTGTCGGTGTTCTCCTTCCCAGAAGCCCTTCCTGCTCCTTCTTCTCCCTCGCTATAGGTTCCGTGACATTCAACCGATTGCTTTTCTGTTTCCTCAGATTATGATAAGTTTTAGTTAGTTCTGAGTAGATAGTTAGTGTTTTGGTTGTTTTTAGTGACAAAAAATGAGTTAGTGAGAATACCGGGTGATTTGGTGGAAACGTAGGAGGAAAATTGAATACAGAGTCGATTTTTATTCGCATATTGGTGCGTAAACTGGAAATAAGAGTAGATTACGAGATTTGGTGGGAAAGATTGGATAATTGATCGCTGAATATACGAATTTAGGAACGGTGTCCGTTTGGCCTTGTTAGGCCAAGTTGTGGATGTCCAATTACAAAATGGATGGAATCATTGGAAACTAGACGTTCTGTGGAGTTTGTAGCATGTTGAATCGTCCAATTCAGACGAGTATTGGAGAAGTTGTGAGGTTACGAATTTGGTCGGAAATTGAGTAGGATTTCAGGTTTAGTGGAGAGTTTTGGTTTTGGTATGAGTTATGACTTTCAAGCTAGGAATTTATGAATTGAATGAGTTTGAAGTGATAGATGTGTAATTTTATAGGTATTCCTAGTTAGCGTACGAAGTTCCGAAGTACGAGAAAATTTCAAGGATTCCTCGTAAGTAATGGATTGTTTGTGGTTTGCCTTCGGGCCTACACCATGGAATGGTAGGATTGTTTGTTTGTTTTGATTGTTGTTTTGTTATTTGGTTAGTTAGTTGTGCATATGCGTTGTCATGCATCATGGTTTTGAACTACGAAAGAACGCGTTTTGAGCATGTTTTGAATCGTGCATATGAAATGTAATCAGAGAAGAAAAGATGTCATGCTTGGACAACGCCTCGTCGTTAAGGTGCTAGTGAGAAAGTACTAGGGGGTTCCCATGGATGAAAGTACATAAGATGACATGGTTTGTGAACACCTCGTCGTTAATGTGCTAGTGAGAAAGCACTAAAGGGTTCTATGATCGCTGTTTGGAGGAGATTATGTATGGCCATCCCGTGTGTGAACATGATGTGTGCCTCTAATCTCGCTCTGTGGATCATGGTTTGGGCGTCTTTAGTGTGATAGGATGGGTGCCTACTTGACTTACGCGTGAAAGTGGAAGATGATAACAATGAAAACGAAACGAAACGAAAACGAAACCGAGCATAGAAACTGCTTGTGTTAGGGGATGAGTTGTGCACTGATTTTTAATTCATGTTCCATAATTGCTAAGTATAAGGCTTACGTTTTATGTTCCGTGGTGTAGGTGACGACGAGCTTTCCGATGAGTTGATAGGTGACAGGCATGCTTAGGATGGTGTTGGTGGTGTACCCCATTTGCCGTGCTGGCAGTTGTTGGGGTGACTCGACCATGTCGGGATATAGGATGTATGGTATGGTTATAGTCGGGATTGGAGTAGAGATTTTGTCTTTTTTTGAAAATACTTGAAGGGATTATGAATTAAAGATATACGTCTTTACTTGGTGGATTTAATCGCAGGAATGTCATCGTGTGTTTTCTTTGAACTGATGTCATTTTTATGTATACTGGTGTAAGGTGTCGACCAAAATCGACATGTGTCAACCAGTCAGTGTAAAATGGAAGGCGAGTATCGACCGCGAGGCTCGACCTGCGAGGACAGAGCTGAAGTAAGTGTCGACCCCTAGTAATAGGTGTCGACCGGTAGTGAAAAAAATGAAGCGGTGTCGACCGTGAGGGTCGACCTGAGTGGATAGAGAGCATCAAGGTGTCGACCTGCGTAAGTAGGTGCCGACCACTCTCTGGGATGAGCGTAGAGGAGTTGACAGGTGTTCCCGGTGTCGACCTACAAAAGACCCGAGAGAAACGTAGTGTCAACCGGTGTTCCCAGTGTCGACCGATGAAAAATCCGAGACAATCTAAGTATCGACCGACGATTATAGGGGTTGACCTGGTGTCTCTGTTTAATGTTAATAAAATGAAGTTTTATCCAAATTGATTTTAATTGAGTTTTCTGCTACAATGTCTTTTAAAATCTTTTCAAAGATATCTTTTTAAGCTGAGGGATAAAAGTTTTAAAATTTTATGTAAATTTTACGATACGACTGAAATAGGGAGTAAGTGGCAAACCGGTCCAAGGTGGACCGAGACGTACAAGAATTAGTATCAGACCAGTGAACAAACTACGAATCGGGTAGGGTTTCGAGGCGTCGCAGGAGTTGGTATCAGAGCCATTATGGTCAAGTTGTTCAAAGAATTACTCAACATTGTCGGGCGCCATGCAATGGGCTCCACCAACTGTAATTAGTTGTCTATTTTAGTTAGATTGTGACTAAGGCTAGATTATGCTAACTGTCACGCGGGGCCAGACTTTTTCCCGAAGTTGGCGCCCCGTGATGGCAGCCGAGTGTGCCCACTCGACTCATCCCTCCGTTCCTCCGAGCGGCCAAGTTCGCCAAGGCCCATCATTGCTCTTCGGAACCACGCTCGAGTACCGCCTAATAACCCGAGCGTCGTGACGAGTGTCGAGACCCCATGCTTTACGAGAACCCACTCTCAACCTTTTATTCCACTCAACAAAAGGAAACGGTTACAACCCCGAGTCATAACCCAGCAAGGGACGCACACACATCGTGCTCTCAATGCTCGGCAGACCATCTTATTCATAGCCTACCAAAACTGTTTGACAAGCCCCCTGGCCCGACCGAAGCTGCCGCGCGCCAGTCGTAGCTTCCATGCAGCCCCCTGGTTGCATGCACGCTAACTGCCTGCCCATCAGTTGCGTGTTCCTCTTATGCATGTGCATGCACGTTAACTGCCTCTGCATCGTGCAACCTGCCCCACGCCGACATGCGCTGGTCCGCCCGCCCAGCTCCTCTGCATGCCTTCTGCTGACTGCCCCCGCCAGCCTATGCTGCATGCTCATTGATTGCCCTGCATCAGTTGCATGCACGGTATGTGCCTGCGCACCAGTTGCGTGTGCCCCGACTGCCTGGACCGCCTTCGTCCAGCAGACTATTTGGACCGCCCTCGTCAAGCCCCTTTCGTGCACGCCAACTGCCTGCGCCCTGCACTCTGCTGAACCGTCTTGTCCAGCACATGGCTCTCATTCGCGCGCGCCTGTCCGTTGGCCTTGAATCTCGAACCATGCCACGGTGTGCTTCGGCCCAGCCTTGCACACCCGTGGGCTTCTTCCCGCAACTAGCCCACCTGTCAAGTGCTCCGCTCACTAGGCCCACTTGTGTCCTCCTCGACCACCAAGTGCTTTGCGCATCCGCTGCGCCCATTGGTGCTGACCTGCTCCGGCCCAGCACGATCATGTCAAGTGCCAGCCCACTCGACCCACTTGTGTCCTCCTCGGCCACCAAATGCACTGCGCATCCTCAGCGCCCATTGGTGCTGAACTGCCCACACCCAGCACGCCCGTCCTGTGGAGTGCCTGCTCACCCGACCCACTCAGCGCCATTCTCAGCCACCGAGTGCTGCACGCATCTCCCATCATGCGTGCGCTGCCCATTATGCGACTATGGGTGTGACAAACCACCCCCACCAATTGAAGTCGATGCCCTCATTGACTGCCGATAAGTGAAAACGCCCCAGCTCACCAACTGCCCACAGTATGGTGTCCTTCTCCCAAGGTTAGCCTCCTGGTTTTCCACTTTATCTTTTCTCGCACCATCGTCCGTCTTGTCCTTTTTACCCGCCCCATGCGCGCATAGTGATTGAATGCCACCCTCGGTCTTATTTTCAAGTCACATTTTTGAACATCCGGCCCTCCAAGTGCATCATGTTGCAGCTGCCCGCGCTGTGCTAGATAACCGCCCATAACTCGACCTAGCACCGGCCAACTTAGTGTCCTCCTCGGCCACCAAGCAATCCACGCATCAGTTGCCCGCATCGTGCTGAACTGCCCACGCCCAGCACTGGTCGCCTTACCATCTCGATGCTAAGCACCATCACGCTGCCACCTTTACCATAAAAGGCCAGCTCCAAGCCAAAGACCCTTCTCTTGGCACCTCCACGCCTGGTTTTTAGCCTGCTCAATGCCCGGCCACCCCCGAACTGTAATAACCCGGGAATTTCGAATTTTATATTTTTATTTTTGGAATTTTTAGTTTAATCCCGGTCGGAGTTTTGAGAAATATTTCAACGGGAAAGATTTGAATTATAAGACTCGGAGCCTACTTTTGCGATTGGTTTTCGGAATTTAAAGTCGGGAAGTCGAGAAAGTTACGAAATTTCAGACGATTGAAGCACGTGAGGGCAATTTGGTAATTTGTATTTATTTTAAAAAAAAAATAAAAAATTTGTGAAACACCCGAATGGCTTCGCGAGGAAGCCATTCGGTTGTTTCCTCTGTGCACCCGAGAGAGAAGACGACCGGGAGCAGGGCGATCGCGTGCTGGAGTCGGAGCTGCGACGGCCGACGAGCGCGAGTGTGAGGTGTGAGTTGCGAGCAGGGGCTGCTATTCCGACGAACCGGAGCCGTTCAGTTCCAGCAATTCGAGTTCTCGAAGTGAAAGCCGAGTGTTCGGCTGACGACCCCGAGGGGCTGGTTTCCGGCCAATTCTGCCGCCAACGACCAGACTTGTTGCTGGAGTCCTTCTCCCACCCGAGTGCTGGACGCCACCACTTGGTAAGTCCTCTCCCTCAGCTGTCCTGTCCGTATGAACCGAGACTGAGGTTCAACTCCTCTTCGTTTCTTTTCTCTCTTTAAATTTGGCTGCAAATGTGAGGGGATTGAGAGGGTGAGTGTGTAGATTAGCGAGTGGACAGCAGGAGACCGGTGAGAGGGAGGGAGGCCGAGGGCGAAGGTTGAGCCAAAATTCAGACTTTGTGTTTGAATTTCTGATTTTCAGGTTAGATTGTGCTCAATAGGCAAAATGTGAGTGTTCGGTGCAGAGAACTTGCGGGAATTGCCCGAAGTTGAGATTTCGGCTATTTTTCGTATAAAAATAGCTTCTGTTTTTGGCTGTTTTGGCTAGGCTTAAGTTGATCATTCCAAATTCTGTCTTTGTGGGTTAAAGTAGGTTGTTAGAAGAGCGTGTGGCCACTGGAATCGTTCGATTCCGATATTCGACGCAAAAGTTATGCGCGTCGGAAGTTTATGCGGGATTTTTATTTAAGTCAAATTAGTGACCGTTTTTCGTGGAAATTCAACGTGTGAGAGTAGCATAGCCATTTTGATGCATATAACTAGTTGAGAGTGAGTTTTGGTTGAAGGGAAGTGAAAATGTGAAATTTTAATAAAAATGGCAGATTCGGTTATTGGCGTTTTTTGCCTATCTGCGGCCTACCGATTTAAAATCCGTCTTGGGATGTTAAACTAGGTTCCTAAGGGAACGTTTAGCCATTTGAATCGTTTGATTCCGTTGACGGACGCAAAAGTTATGCGCATCCGAACGTTGAGGTGGTATTCGGCCAAACCAAACCAATGGACCGTTTTAGTTGGAATTTAATGAGTGTAGTTAGATAAGGTTATTTTTAGCTAATTAGTAAATGTTGGGAGAAATACTGATGAGAAATTGGTTGTGTTTTAGGTTGAGGCTTCCTGTTGGCGAAGCTGTGTATCGAGCGAGCTTAGGACGCCAGGTAAGTAGTGCATGCATGTGTTTTGCCCAAGTGGGCCTACACTGTAGAACTTTAGTGTTTATGTGATTGATTGCGGTGTGTGTGCGTATTGTGTGACATGCATCATATTTTTAAAAACGGGAACGAAAATGATTTTTAGCATGCTTTGATGTATGAGGTGAGACGTGTGGCGGTGGTACCGCGGATCCCGCTAGTGTGCGGGCCGGTGCTTCACCAGTCGCTTTTGCCTACTCGAGGGGTGTGGCCTGGTCGGTTTGTGGGTTTTCTTTCTTTTGCGATGGTTATGTACGGAGGATGGGATTGATTGTTGTATATGCGTCAGTGTAAAGGTGTATATGGAGTGCGTGTGATTTTGGTAACGTACGCGGATATTTTCCATGTTAGAGTATGTTATTTCTCTATACTGGAGACTTTCTTCATTTGTATTTGACGGATTTTCGTCGCCTTCTTACTCTGATTTGGGTTGGGATGATTTCTCTGGATGATGGATAGGTAAATATTGTTGGATTTTGGTGAATTGTGTGCAGGGTTAAATTTTGGGGTAGCCAATTTTTAGGCGGTACTCTGCCGAAATTTCGGGAGAGGGGTTGAGGTTCGAGAGGATACGAAATAGGTCAAGGTATGTGTATGATGAATGCTAGAGGAGTTCATATGAGTGTGGATGTGCGGCGTGATCGCAGGTGCGCGGGGCACGCGGCCCTGTGGGTGTACACGGGTCATGCGGCGCCGGGTGAGGGCGTGCGCGCGGACGTGCTGTACAGAGGCAGGGTGCGTGGGGCACGCGGCGCTGTGAGCGTGCGCGAGATACAGTGACGTTGGGTTGGCACCTGTAGCACCGCGGTGGTGTACGCGGGGTGTCGGAGTGGGGACGTGAGTGCTTGGGACCGGACTGGGTAGTTCGTGGGGAGCGTGGGGTTCTTTCCTAGGATTTCAAGTCTTACCGTTTTATCTCAAATTGTTTTAAATGGTTTTCTTTTCCGCTGCGTAGTTTTATGTTGAGGACTTCGTGTTTCCTCTTCGGGACGCGAGTTGTTTTTTTTTTTTGAATCGAGTCGAAAAATTTTCATACTCACAAGTGTGCTTTTGAAAATGATTTGAAAACGAAAGGGGTATTGAATTGAGTTAGTTGTGTCAAGTGTTAGTGTGTGTGTGTAGTGTGTAGATGCACTGTAGCGCACCGGGGACATGTGGGTTCTCGGGGCGTTACACGAACATTGTCTCATCGACTGCCCCCACACAGCCACATCCGCATGCACTTCTCCGCGACAACGCATCCGATTTTTGCGTCCTCAGCCACTTGCAAGTCGGGTGCTCCCCGAACATGCCTTTGACTGCTCCAGCAGCCCCATGCGCTTCCCCGCGACAGCGCACTTTGCCCACTTGATTCTGCCTCCACGACTTTTGCTCCCACAACTCCCGCCTAGAGTTTGGGCAAGTGGTTAGAGCCCACCCCCTTGGTTCGGCTCCCTCGGTGATCAAGACGCACCTTGTCCACCTAGGCAACACCTCAACATGGCGCCTCCCACGCCTTGTGCTGCCAACTGTCGAGCCAACTGCTTTTGACCCGTCCCGGCGTTGTTGACTGCACCTGCCAACTCCGCCATCACCAGCATCACGGTTAAATTGACTTGGCCCACCACGGCCTTGGGTTGAACTTTACGCGCCACATATCCTATGCCTAGGATTGCAACGTGGCCAACTCGCCTCTGGTGCCCCATAACACCATATGCACCAAGCCCTCTTCAACCGCACGCTCGAGCAACTTCCTTAACGAAGCTGCCTTCGCCGACGGACCAACTCGATGATTGCCTACACCATTGCGCTTATCCATCCGAGTTTTCTGCGCACCATCACATGAGATCTCCGCCTTGGAAATGCCCATGATCCCTTGAAGCTCCTCGCCCCAAGTGCGTCTTCGCCCTCCGCCAAATCCTCCCATGGAGCAATTCTACGCGAAGTCTAGGCAGTGCCGAGCCCCCTCACTTAACATCCATCTTATGAGCAGCACCTTCCACCGAGCGATGATGACATCGTATCTGCAACCTTTGCCACACGACTGCCACTTTTGATTGAGTCTCCCTCAACCTGAACCTTTGCCTCCTCGGCCATCCCCCGATTAAGTCCGCCTCATAAGACTGTTTGAGCTCCTCCTACATCATGCATGTCCTTGCGCGACAATGCATAGCTGCCTGCCCCTCCAGGCACACCAACCACCCGCGATTGATGTTGTTGCTCCGTTGACTCTGCGTCTAGGAGCTGCAGTGGACCAACTCTAGACACCTCCTCAGCCAATTCCAGCAAGTCCTCCACCACCATTTTGGCATCTGCTGCCAAGTGCCGACTAATCGTGACAGCACTATCCTTCACCGCAACATAAGCAGCCACCACCAAGTCCTGCTCCAAGTTCGGAATGAAATGCTCCACCTTCTTAGCCATCCGATGCCCCCCATAAGACACCGGCTCCGGGACTTCGATTTGCTGAGCAGCACCGCGCACCAGCGTGCCACTCACAGCGCGCTTGACAAAGGCCACCGCCAATCCAAGTGCTCGGACATTGCACCCAATGCCCTTGATGGACTCCCCCGATCCATCGCCACTGACCTGCACCAAGTCAGCCAAATCCCACGTTTGCGCCACCAGATCCCAACACCGAGCCGCAAGATCATGCCCCCACACGCATCATTGGACTCCTCCATGGTTTGTATCTGATCCACGCCCATCGTAGCATTCCTCCTAGGAACCGCGATCATTGCCATGTCCCTCCTCGGAACTGCGCTTATGGCCATGTCCCTCCTCGGAACCATGCACCTGGCCATGTCCCTCCTCGGAACCGCGCTCTGATACCAGCTTGTCACGCGGGGCCAGACTTTTTGCCGAATCTGGTACCCGGGATGGCAGCCGAATGCGCCCACTCGACTCAGCCCTCCGTTCCTCCGAGTGGCCAAGTCCGCCAAGGCCCATCATTGCTCTTCGAAACCACGCTCGAGTACCGCCTAATAACCCGAGCGTCATGACAAGTGTTGAGACCCCATGCTTTACGAGAACCCACTCTCAACCTTTTATTCCACTCAACAAAAGGAAACGGTTACAACCCCTAGTCATAACCCAGCAAGGGACGCACACACATCGTGCTCTCAATGCTCGGTAGACCATCTTATTTATATAGCCTACCAAAACTGTTTGCCAAGGCCCCTGGCCCGGCCGAAGCTGCCACGTGCCAGTCGCAGCTTCCATGCAGCCCCCTGGTTGCATGCACGCTAACTGCCTGCCCATCAGTTGCGTGTTCCTTTTATGTGTGTGCATGCACGTTAACTGCCTCTGCATCGTGCGACCTGCCCCACGCCGACATGCGCTGGTCCGCCCGCCCAGCTCCTCTGCATGCCTTCTGCTGACTGCCCCTGCCAGCCTATGCTGCATGCCCACTGACTGCCCTGCATCAGTTGCATGCACGCTATTTGCCTGCGCACCAGTTGCGTGTGCCCCGACTGCCTGGACCGCCTTCCTCCAGTAGACTGTCTGGACCGCCCTCGTGCAGCCCCTTTCGTGCACGCCAACTGCCTGCCCCCTGCACTCTGCTAAACCGTCTTGTCCAGCACATGGCTCTCATTCTCGCGCGCCTTTCCGTCGGCCCCGAATCTCGAACCATGCCACGCTGTACTTCGGCCCAGCCTTGCACACCTGTTGGCTGCTTCCCGCAACCAGCCCACCTGCCAAGTGCTCCGCTCACTTGGCCCACTTGTGTCCTCCTCGACCACCAAGTGCTTTGCGCATCCGCTGCGCCCATTGGTGCTGACCTGCTCCGGCCCAGCACGCTCATGTCAAGTGCCAGCCCACTCGACCCACTTGTGTCCTCCTCGGCCACCAAGTGCAATGCGCATCCTCTGCGCCCATTGGTGCTGAACTGCCCACGCCCAGCACGCCCATCCTGTCGAGTGCTTGCTCAGCCAACCCACTCAGCGCCATCCTCGGCCACCGAGTGCTGCACGCATCTCCTATCATGCGCGCGCCGCCCATCATGGGACTATGGGTGTGACACTAACCTTGTATAGGGATTAGCCAAAATGGATAGATTACCGGGACGACTTATAGTTCCGAGAGAGGTAGCAGGGTCAGAGAATGATGACAACTTGGCTATGATCAGACGAATCACCGAGTTGGTCGACAAGCAGTCCCAACAATTGAGAATGCTATTGAATCAAGGATAGTATAGCCATGGAGCGGGCTCTAGTGGAGAGAGGTTTAGGAGATTGGAGCCTCTGACGTTTGAGGGCCAGATGACAAATTCGACGGCTGCGAAAAGATGGATCTGCACCATTGAGAATATGTTCAAGTATGCCAATGTGGAGGAAGGAAATATGGTTACATGTGCGACATTCCACCTCTCGAATGACGCTCATAGTTGGTGGGAGACAGTAGAGGCCATTATAGTTTCGAGGGACTTGACCTAGAAGGGATTTAAAGAGATGTTTTTTGACAAATATTACAACCGGACGGTCCAAGCTGCAAAGAGGTTGGAGTTCTTACAGCTAAAGCGGACTGGGCAAGTAGCCGAATACGTAAGACAGTTTGAATCACTGTCCAGGTTTGCAAGCCAATTGGTGAGTAACAAAGAAGACAAGGTAGTACAGCTTGTACAAAGGTTTAAGCCGGAGATATATAGAGTTGTGACAATCTCTTGAACTTAGGGAGTACCATATGCACGAGTCATGGCCAAAGCATTGGCAGTGGAGGGAGCAGAAGCGAAGTGTGTGAGGCAAGGAGAGGCCACCAGAAAGTTCTTTAAGGAAATCACACCACAGACGAGCAGGGGAGGATCTTATTCTGGAACCAAGAGGCTAGATAGCAGAATAGGTACCCACAGTGTCCGAAGTGCTTGAAGAGCCATCCAAGAGAATGCGGACAGTTTGCGGGCAGATGCTACAATTGCAATGAAGCTGGTCATATTTCCCGGAACAGCACAAAACCGAGAGTTAACCGGTGCTTCACCTGCAATGAGACCGATCACATATCTAGGGATTGCTTCGCAGCAAAGAAAGGTCCGACCAAGATGATGCCCAAGATCTTTGCTATGATAGAGTCCGAGAGTGAGGATCGACCAGCTGTTATTGCAAGTATGGTACTATTTGATACGATGCCTGCATTTACGTTGATAGATTGAGGAGCGTCACACTCCTTTGTCACTACGGCTTTTGTGGTGAAAGTAAATTTGTGAGATAAACCCACCGGGTGTACATATGAAGTGAGACAACCATTTGGTGAGCGCATGCACTCCGATCAAGTGGTGTGTGACAGTGTCATATCAGTGAGGACTAAGAGTATGCCTGCTGATTTGATTGTGATTGGGATAACTCGCTATGACGTGATATTGGGCATGGATTAGTTGCTTCGGCACTACGCAACGATTGATTGCAGGCTAGAACGGTTAATTTCCAACCCCCAGGTGGTGCGCAACATTCGTTGTAAGCTATGAGGAATCTGGAAAATCTATCTGTAGTGGCACCCATAGAGGGTTGAAGATTAATAATGGGTGAACATTTTTGTTTTCTTGCAACAATTTTAGATACTCAATTTTATGTGGACATAAAACCACAAGATATTGTTGTAGTTCGTGAGTTTCTCGATGTATTCTTGGACGATTTGCTCGGTTTACCAACAGATTGGGAAGTCGAATTTGTGATTTACACATATCTTGCTGCAGAGCTAATATCGAAGAACCCTTATAGGTTGGCTCCTCCTGAATTGAAGGAGTTGAAAAAGCAGTTGGAAGAACTATTGGAGAAAGGATTCATATGCCCGAGCTTTTCACCATGGGACGCGCCAGTCCTATTTGTGACGAAGAAAGACGGATCGCTTCAAATGTGTGTTGACTACAGGGAGCTGAATAAGCTAACCATAAAAAATAAGTATCCCCTGCCGAGGATAGACGACTTATTTGATCAACTCCAAGGAGCTCGGATTTTCTCGAAGATAGACTTGAGATCGGGGTATTACCAGCTAAAGGTTAGATCGCAGGATATCCTGAAGACAGCCTTTCAGATTAGATACGGACACTATGAATTCTTGGTAACATCGTTTGGGCTGACAAATGCCCCAGCCGTTTTCATGGACATGATGAATCGGGTATTCCAAGAGTATCTAGATAAATTTGTCATTGTATTTATCGACGATATCTTGGTTTACTCCCGTAACGAAGAAGTACATAAGGAGCATTTAAAGATGGTTCTAGAGACTTTGAAGCAGCATCGACTGTTTGCAAAATTCTCCAAGTGCGAGTTCTGGCTGGATAAGATACATTTCCATGGACATGTGATTTCTGGTGGAGGGATATCGGTGGATTCAGCCAAGATACAGTCGATCAATGAATGGCCCTCAACCAAAGAGTGTCGGCGAGATTCGAAGTTTTCTGGGGTTGGCTGGCTACTACAAGAAGTTTATTAAGAAGTTTTCAAAGATTGCAGCACCCCTAACTCGTCTAACGCAAAAGGAAGTCAAGTATGTATGGTCAGAAGACTGTGAGCACAGTTTCCAGATACTGAAGCAGAAATTAACTACAGCTCCAATATTGACACTTCCGGTGATGGATGAGAAGTTCAGTATTTACTGTGATGCTTCCAGAATTAGATTGGGTTGTGTCTTGATGCAAAACAAAAAGATGATCGCTTATGCTTCAAGGCAATTAAAGCCCTATGAGCGAAATTATCCAACCCATGATTTGGAGTTAGCGGCGGTCATGTTCGCGCTAAAGATCTAGAGGCACTATCTTTATGGACAACAGTGTGAGGTATACTCAGATCGCAAAAGTCTGAAGTATATCTTCACTCAGAAGTAGCTGAATATGAGGGAGAGGCAGTGGTTGGAGTTCGTGAAGGACTACGAACTGGAGATCAAATACCAACCCGGTAAAGCCAATGTGGTGGCCGATGCATTAAGCCAGATTTTGACCTCAACTTCAGCAATGCATGCCGAGATGTCTAAAGAGTTGAGTGCAGAACTTCCGAGATTTAATTTAGAGCTAGTTTCAAATGTGGCGGTAGAATTATCAGCCTTATCTCTGAAGCCGTCAATTCTTGAGAGAATTATAGAAGCTCAACAGGATGACCCAAGGTGCAACGAATATAGGTCAAGCATAACATCTAATGACAAAACCAAGTTTAGCTGTTCAAGTGATGGAATCCTGAGGTTCCAGAATATGTGGTATGTTCCAAACAATGGTTAACTGCGAAAACAGATTTTGTCTGAAGCGCACTCCTCAAGGTTTTCTATTCATCCTGGAAGCCCCAAGATGTACAGAGACCTTAAGCAACATTATTGGGGGCCTGGCATGAAGAAGTCTGTACCAAGGTACATAGAGACATGCTTGATCTGCCAACAAATCAAGGTTGAGCATCAAAGACCGGCTAGAAAGTTGCAACCATTGTCGGTTCCAAAATGGAAGTGGGATCAAATATCTGTGGATTTTGTCGTTGGGTTACCCCAGACGGCAAAGGAATTTGATGCGGTATGGGTGATTATGGATCGTTTAACCAAATTTGCCAATTTTCTACCGTTGAAGATGACATTTAATATGGACCAATTCGCTAACCTGTATATTCAGGAGATAGTAAGGTTGCATGGAGCACTGATCTCGATTGTGTCGGACAGAGACCCAAGATTCACATCAAAATTTTGGAAGAGTCTGTACAAAGCAATGGGGACACGTCTGAATTTCAGTACAGCCTTTCATCCTCAGATCGACAGACAATCAGAACGAACTATTCAGATTTTAGAGGGTATGCTTCGAGCTTATGTACTAGAGTTCCAGGGTTCGTGGAGCAAGTATTTGCCCTTGGTGAAATTCTCGTACAACAACAGTTATCAGACTACGATAGATATAGCCCTACAAAATTTTACAGAAGGAAGTGCAGATCGCCCCTCTATTGAAATGAAGTCAGTGAATTTGGCTTGATTGGTCCAGAAATTGTGCAATAAACAACTGAGAAGATCAAGGTTATTCGACAGCGGATACTGACAGCTCAAAATCGACAAAAGAGCTATGCTGATGGAAGAAGAAGAGAATTGGAATTCAAAGTAGGAGATGAAGTTTTCCTAAGAATTTCACCATTCAAGGGTGTAATGACGTTCGGGAGGAGAGGTAAGTTAAGCCCAAGATAAATTGGACCATTCCTGATCACAAAGAGAATTGGAAGCGTTGCGTAACAACTAGATTTGTCATTTTCCATGGAAGGAGTTCACAATGTTTTCCACATGTCAATGCTAAGAAAGTGTCTAAAAGATTCATCACACGTTGTTATTTAGCAAGAGATTGAGGTACAGCTAACCTTAGTGTACGAAGAAAAGCCAGTGGAGATTTTAGATTATGCAGTGAAGACACTACGCAACAAGGATGTTCCTCTAGTGAACGTATTTTGGCGTAACCACAATGTGGAAGAGGCAACATGGGAAAGACAACCGTATATGATGCATCCTTATCCTGAGTTGTTTAGGCAGCAAATTTTGAGGGCAAAATTTTTGTGAGGGTGGAATGTAGCACCCAGAATTTTAGCTTAAATTAATTTCAGATTTTTGTAATTATAATCGGTGAAGTTTTGGTCAGAATTGATAACGGAGAATTTCTGCCCTTAAGTAGAAGATTATTTTGATGCTAATGGAGGAGATCCAACCGAAATTTGACTGTATAACAGAATTAATAAACGAATTAGAGTTGAGGGCAGTTTGTTAATTACGGGGGGGGGGGGGAAGGAAGAAGAACACCGTCAGTGTTCTCCTTCCCAAAAGCCCTCCCTGCTCCTTCTTCTCTCCCGCGAGAGGTTTCACGATGTTCAACCGATTGCTTCTCCGTTTCCTCATATTACGGTAAGTTTTAGTTAGTTCTGAGTAGATAGTCCGTTGATTGTTTTTAGCGACAAAAACGGAGTTAGTGAGGATACCGAGTGATTTGGTAGAAACCTAGTAGGGAAATTGAATGTAGAGTCGATTTTTATTCGCATGGTTGTGCGTAAGCTAGAAATAGGAGTACATTACGAGATTTGGTGGGAAAGATTGGATGATTGATTGTCGAATATACAAAATTTGGAATTGTGTCTGTTCGGCCATGTCAGGCCAAGTTGTGGATGTCCAATTAGGAAATGGATGGGAACATTATAAACTAGATGTCCAGTGGAGTTTGTAGCACATTGAATCGTCTGATTCGGACGAGTATTGGAGAAGTTGTGAATTTTCGAAGTTGGTCAGAAATTGAGTAGTATTTCAGGTTTAGTGGAGAGTTTTGGTTTTGGTATGTGTTACGACTTTCAAGCTAGGAATTCATGAATTGAATGAGTTAGAATTGATGCATGTGTAATTTTATAGGTATTCTCAGTTAGCGTACAAAGTTCCGAAGTACGAGAAAATTTTAAGGACGTCAGATAAGTGATGGATTGTTTGTGGTTTGCCTTCGCGCCTACACCATGGAATGGTAGGATTCTTTGTTTGTTTTGATTGTTGTTTTGTTGTTTGGTTAGTCGGTTGTGCATATGTGTTGTCATGCATCATGGTTTTAAACTACGAAAGAATGAGATAAGAAAACATGTCACGCATGGGCAACGCCTCGTCATTAACGTGCTAGTGAGAAAGCACTAGGGGCTTCCCCTGGATGAAAGTACGTAAGATGACAGGGTTTGTGAATTACTCGTCGTTAACGTGCTAGTGAGAAAGCACTAGAGGTTTCTATGATCGCTGTTGGGAGGAGATTATGTATGGTCTTCCGTGTTTGAACATGATGTCTGCCTCTAATTTCGCTCCGTGGGTCATGGTTTAGCCGTCCTGAGTGTGATAGGATGAGTGCCTACTTGACTCACATGTGAAAGTGGAAGATGATAACAATGAAAACGAAACGAAAAAAAAATCGAGCATAGAAACTTCATGCGTTAGGGGTTGAGTTGTGCATTGATTTTTAATTCATGCTCCATACTTGCTAAGCATTAGGCTTACATTTTGTGTTCCGTGGTATAGGTGATGACGAGCTTTCCGGTGAGTTGATAGGTGACAGACATGCCTAGGATGGTATTGGTGGCGTATGCCGTATGTCGATGCAAGCAGTTGTTGGAGTGACTCGACCATGGCGAGATATAAGATGTATGGTACGGTTATAGTCGGGATTGGAGTAGAGATTTTGTCTTTTTTTGAAATTACTTGAAAGGATTATGTATTAAAGATATAGGTCTTTACTTGGTGGATTTAATCGTGGGAATGCCATCGGGTGTTTTCTCTGAACTGGTGTCATTTTTATGTATACTAGTGCAAGGTGTCGACTAAAGTCGACATGTGTCGACCGGTCAATGTAAAGTGGAAGGCGAGTATCGACCGCGAGACTCGACCTGCGCGGGCAGAGCCGAAGTAAGTGTCGACCTCTGATTATTGTTGTCTACCGGTAGTAAATAAAATGACAGCAGTGTCGACCGCGATGGTCGACTTGCGCGGACAGAGAGAATCAAGTTGTCGACCAGCGAAAGTAGGTGTCAACCACTCTTTGGGATGAGCGTAAAGGTGTCGACCGGTGTTCCCGGTGTCAACCGACGAAAAGACCCGATAGAGACATATTGTCGACCGGTGTTCCTGGTGTCGACCGATGAAAAACCTGAGACGATCTAAGTGTCGACCGACAATTATAGGTGTCGACCAGGTGTCTCTGTTTTACGTTAATAAAATAAAGTTTTATCCAAACTGATTTTAATTTAGTTTTCCACTGCAATGCCGTTTAAAATCTTTTCAAAAATGTCGTTTTAAGCAGAGGGATAAAAGTTTTAAAATTTTATGCAAATTTTACGATATGAGTGAAATAGGCAGTAAATGGCAAACCAGTCAAAGGTGGACCGAGACGTACAAGAGTTGATATCAGAGCAGTGAACGAACCAGGAATCGGGTAGTGTTTTCGGGGCGTCACAGCTTGTGTTCTTCTTCTCCTTCCGTCCGAGTGTAGAACGACGCCCCTCAGTAAATCTTTCTCCCTCTACTGTCCTATTTTGATTTGGCAACCGAGTGGAGGGTTGATGTGAGCTTCCAATTCTGCGATTTTCATCTAGTAATTGGATTATCTAGAAGGTGGAATTGGTGATAATTAGGCTGTGGACGGTGAGGGAGTGGTTTTGGAAGAAGGAGCCAGGAGGGACTTGTGCTGCCATTTGGGTTTTCTAAGGGGGGAGGCTTCGAATTGTGCTAGATTTTATTTAGTAGGTTGTAATGTGCCTGATTGGTGAAGGACTTGCCGAAATCAGGTTGATGTTGAAATTCAGATAATTTTTTTGGCATCAAAACAAGTTCTATTTTTGGGAATTTTGGCCTAGCTTCAGTTATTCGTTTTGAATTCTGTTTTACTTGGTTAAATTAGGTTGTTAGAGGAACATTTGGCCACTGGAATTGTTTGATTCTAATAACCGAAGCAAAAGTTATGCACGTTGGAAGGTTACGTCGAGTTTTTTAGCCGGGTGGGATTGGTGAGCATATTTAGTGGAATTGTGACACGTGATATTAGTGTTGATGATTTTAGTATGTAAGGTGAGTTTTGTCGAAGAACTGAAGATGTGAAATTTTTGGGTGAAAGGCTATTTCGGTTTTTGGTGATTTTCACCTAGCTGTAGCTTATTGTTTTAAAATTTGTTTTAGTATGTTAAACTAGGTTCCTATAGGAACGTTTAGCCTCTTGAATCGTTCTATTCCGATAACGTACGCAAAAGTTATGCGCGTCTAAAGTTTAAGCCATTTTTCGGCCGAACAAAATTAGTGACCCGTTTTAGTTTGAATTTCTTGGGTTTAGTTGGGCGATGTGATTTTTAGCATGTTTAGAGAATTTTGATGCGAATGCTGATGAGTGATTGTTTATGTTTAGGTGAACCAGATTTTTGGTGAAGTCGTACACCAAGAAAGCTTAGGACGCCTGGTAAATAATGTTTGCATGCGTTTTGCCCAAGAGGGCCTACACCGTGGAATGTTAGGATTTATGTGGTTTGGTTGTGATGTGCTTGCGTATTATTTGACATGCATCATGTTTTGAAAAGGGAACGAAAATTGTTTTGAGTAAGTAGTGCTGAGACCCGTGGCGATGGTACTGCGGATCCTGCTCGGGGAGTGGGCGGGTGCATAACCAACCACGGATTTCTCTCGAGGAGTTGGCCGGTTGGGCCATCAATTGGTGTGTATGTGTTAATGGTGAGGATGATGGACAGTGGCATTACGGACTCTGCTCGGGGCTGAGCTGTCGCGAAATGTATGTGTGTTGCAAATATGGCCCTGTTGCTGGAGAGTCCGGAACAGTGGCCACACATCAGGGTGTAGCGTGGCGTGAGGTTCACCCTCACCATGGTATGGTTGTTGTGAGGTGGCGCGTGTGTGGCTTGTGGGCCTCGTTGCTAGGGAATCTAGGACGGTGGCAATGTGTTAAGGTGTAGCGTGGCGTGAGGTTCACCCTCACCCTAGCACGACTGCACTACGCGTCACAGATTGTGACAAAACGAGCGTGAGCATAGAGATTGCATGTGATAGGAATGCATTGTCGGTTTTACTTTCATATCGCAATACTTACTGAGGGTTAGGCTTATGATGTGCGTTCAATGGTGTAGGTGCAGACATTGTCACTGGTGAGCCCTGAGAGCCTAGTCATGAGCCGTAAGAAGATTGGCGGCGTGGGACCGAGGCATTGGACGGCGGACTGTTATGGCGACTCGACCCATGGAGGTGGTGCGTTTTAGGTGAGGTGTACAAGGTTTTGTTTTCTTGATGTATTTTGGAGACAATTCGATTTACATGATATATAATGTGTAGATGTGGATCTATCCTGTTGTTGGGATAGTTTTGAGGGCACCTGAATATATTATATGTTTGAGCATTGTGTTGCTATGTACTGTAAATTTTTTTCATCGATAGTTGTTAGATTTATTTTTTTCCACTCTGTTTTTCCTTTGGTGATTTTCTGAATGAAATTGGATGGATACTTTTGGAATTTTCTGCTGAACTGTGTGCAAGGTTAAAGTTTTTGGGATAGACAATTTTTAGGCGTTACTCTGCAGAATTTTCGGGAGAAAAGTCGGGAAGTCGAGAGGGTATGTATTAGGTTGGGGTGCGTGCGGTGAGGCCCAAAGGGAGTGCTGCTGTGCGCGGGAGCGTGGCGTGACCGCAGGCGTGCGAGTCACGTGGCCCTGCAAGTGGGCACGGGTGACGCGATGTCGGGTGAGGGCAAGCGCATGGACGCGCAGCTCGGAGGCAGGGTGCGTGGGGCATGCGGCGCTGTGGACATGAGCGTGACGCGGCGGCGTCGAGTTGGTGCGCACGGCACCGGGAGGGCGTGCGAGCGGCGCCAAAGTGGAAATGTGTGCGCTCGGGGAGCGCAGACTCGAGTGGGGGCGCACTCGTGGGGCACGCGGTAATATGCCGGGTGCGCGTGGCGTTGCTGCTGCTGTGGTGGGTGCGGGCTGCAGTGGGCGCACGGCGCCGGGCATTCGACGCACAGCATCGGACCTGAGGGCGTGCGGGGCATGTGTCGGACTCTTCCCAAAATTTCAAGTCTTGTCGTTTGATTTTAAAATTTCTTTAAATCGTCATTTTTCGATGTGTACTTTATATTGAGGATTTACGTGTTCCCTCTTTGGGGCGCGAGTCGTTTTTTAATGGAGTCGAAAAAAATTTTATACTTACAAATGTTCTTTTGAATATGTTTTGAAAATTAAAGTGGTATTAAATTGAGTGAGTTCACGCAGAGCTTTTGAATGTCGTAGTATATAATAGTATTGACCGTACCGGAAACTTTGTGGGTTCTTGGGGTGTGACAAATATAAATCCATAAGATAGAACTAGTGAATTTGACAGCAATTAAACAAAGTTATTTGTTAGTCTATTTCTAAAACACACATGGATAAATTAATTAAACTTCAGTCATTCTAAAATTAGTACCTACCTTTATGCTACAAAATAAGATTAATAGAAGAATCAACACTTAGTTGAGAAATCAAGTTCAAATAAATGAAAATAATATGACAAACTAAAAAGATTAATAAGTTGGAGTAAAAGCACTTCTACGAAACCTATTCCACGATAAACATTAAATAATCTATTACGATATGTAAATTATGGTCTAAGTTTATCTGTAACGCCAAAAATTTTCGTTAAATAATTTTTGGATTTTTGGAGCGGTAAACGATGGAATTCTAGTCAGAATTAAGTACGGAAAATATAGCCGGTTAGGTAGAAGATTATTTTGAGGTTATTGGGAAAGAGAAAAGTATAAGATTTCGACCGCAAACTGACCGAATGACGATTTGATTGAACAGTTAGAGGTTGAGGGCAGTTTAGTAATTACATTATTATTTCTTTCCCCCGCGAGCTTCTCTTCAGCAATTTTCCTTCCATTCGACGGTTACTCTCCGATTCTCCGTCAACCTTCAGATTTACGGTAAGTTTTAGTTAGTTTTGAGTAGATAATTAGTCTTTTAGTCATTTTGAGTGGCAAAATTAAGGTTAGAGAGAGTATTTGTTAGTTTTAGTAAAACCCTAGGTGGTAGGTATGAAGTTTAAGGATTTAGTTGAGTGTTAGTCATGTATTGGTGTTTAAGTTGGAAGAAATAGTAAATTATAGGTTTTATGGAAAGTATTGAGCATTGGATAACCGAATAACTAGGGTTACGGAATGGGTTCTGTTTGCCCACATTCGACCAAGCTGTAGGTGTTGGATTAGGAATTGGAATAGACCATTAAGAACTAGATATTCTAAGGAATTCGTAGTACTTTGAATAGTCCGAATGGGACAAGTATTTGATAAATTATACGTTTTCGAATTTGGTCAGAAATTGCGGGAGATTTGAACTTAGATTAGGTGTTAAAACTTTGATTTTCCTTTAGGGTTTTATGAATTGGAAGGAAAGTAGAATTGATAAATGTGCAGTTTTATAGGTTCTCCAGTTTATTGAGCAGTCTACGAAATACGAGTTGCTAAGGACGTCAGGTAAGTAATGTGATGAGACGAATGAAATGAGAAGATACGTAAAAAGATAATAAAGGTGGGGTTTAGTGGTCTTGTCCACAGAGGTGGACTGCGAAGTGTATCACTCTTCCCACGTTTTACGTAGTGGCCTTGTCCTAAGAGGTGGATCGCGAGATGGGTCACTTTACTATATCGGTGTTGGACTTGTCCCGTGAGGTGGACTGCGAGGTATGTCACCTCGATCTAGCACGTAAAGAAAAACCCAGTTGTAAGAAGATAAAGAAGATGTAAGAAAGAGACGAAAACGAAAGTAGAAACGAAATTGTAGAAACTGCATATGTTAGGATGTGTTTGATTTCAATGTTATGTTTTTAGGCATTACTTATTTAGCATTAGACTAATAGATGAGTTTTGTTATGTAGGTAACAAAGCGATAGCTGGTGAGTACTCAGAGCGAGCCTAGGATTAAAAGGCAGTTGGAGGAGGATGAACGTGGACGATCTGGCTGGTTGTTATGGCATTTTGACACGGCATTCATATGTACGAGTTTAGGGGTCGAGTTGGAGTCATTTTGAGTTGTTTTGAATAATAAAAGGAATTCAAATATTTGGTTGTAGTTTTGATGTATATACTGATTTGGAGTTGATTAGAAATTGATCGTTTTGTTATTTTTAGCATTGAGTCAAAATTTGGCAGTTTTTGAGAAGTTTGAAGATTTTTATGAAATTCTTGAAGGAAGGGTCAACCTGTGTCTAAAAGTGTCGACCGCTCAGTATACAAACAAGTACGGGGTTTCGACCTGTATATAAAAGGGTCGACCAAACCCCATAGGTGTCGACTGTTTAGGTCGATCTACTCGGATAGAGAGGAATGTAGTGTCGACCGCTAACAGCAAGTATCGACCGCTTAGTGTAAAAAAGATAGAGGTGTCAACCGCGAGGGTCGACCTGCGAGGACAGAGAGGATTAAGGTGTCGACCGCTAAAGTAAAGTGTCAACCGATCAGAGAAGTGAGTAGAAGGGGGCCGACCGCGAGGGTCGACCTGTGCTGGCCGAGACAAATAAAGTGTCGACCAATGCCATAGAGGTCAACCAAAAATGATTTTTATGTTTCAGAAAACATGAATTTTAATTAATTTAATTTTCAATAAAAGTCTTCTGCTTCGACATTTTCAAACATTTTCGAAGATGTTGTTTAAGTCGAAAAAACAAAATTTCAGATTTTTAAAAACGAATTTTATCGGAGGTTAGGAGTAAGAGTGCGAATAGCGTATCGGGAATCGCTGTGGGTTTCCAGGGCATTACATTATCGGTTTTGCAATCTCTAAAGAAGTAGTTAGTTCTAAACATAACTCAGTGCAGTCTAGTTAAATTCTCAACCTATACATATTACTATAATTGTAAAGAATACATTGTTAAACCCATAAGACAAGTATATACTCATAAATTAAACTATTTGACTTCGTAGAAACCAAACCAAACATACAAGGAGAAAAAAAAAAAAAGAAAAAAAAAAAAAAATATATATATATATAGACATACATATACATATGTGTATATGCATATACTCATATACTAAACTATTTGAGTTTGTAAAACCCAAACTAAACATACAAGGAGAAAAAATAACATATATATATATATATATATATATATATGTGTGTGTGTTAGTGTATGTGTACACATTCTACACGTATATGTGTACACACATATACACGTAGATGTCTATACATATATATTATTAAGATACTAAGCACGGTCGAATTTTGAAGACGAAATTTCTTTTAAGGAGGGTAAATTGTAATGTCCCAAAATTGTACTCCCAAATTAAGGATTCAATTTCTATAAAAAATCTCAATTTAACGTTAATTATCAATCAACTAAATCTAATTGTCCAAATTCAACTCAATCGGCACCTAACCTAGCTGGAGATCCGAATTAGGAATCAAATTGCTTATTCTCTGCAATAAATCCAATTGAAGATTGCATAATCAGAAGGAAAAACGAATCAGAATAAAAATATCCAAATTTATCATATGAAGAATTCGATTGAACCAAAAATACAGAATGAAACTGGACATTTCAAGGAGAATGTTCAGAATCAACTGAACAATCACTCCTTTGAAAATCCTGCTCTAATCGGATGACAGCTTGGATTTCTAAGAGTAGTGGGGTGCGAGCTCTCCTATAAATTGAGAGGTTGGGTGGAGAAGAAAACTCACACCACACACATCGACGTAGGTGCTTCTCACACCACACACATCGACGTAAGTGCAACAAAATTTCTCTTGGTCGAAATCATCGCCGCCACTAAGAACAACTCTCAAGAGTTTTAATATGAAGAACGCAAAGAACAGCTACCCATCGACATATGTTCCTCTCTCCCTCACTAAGTGCTTCCCAGTTTCACACTCTCGATCTCTCGCTCACTCACTCACTCTCTCTCTCTCTCTCTCTCTCTCTCTCTCTTAAGGAAGGGGTTCTGTTGTTTTAAAAAGAACAGAACCGATTTTAAGGAGAGTCGACAAAACCGGACCAGATAAGTGAACTGAACTAGTCAACAGTAAACTGAACCAATCCAACCAAACTGGATCTTGTCTAACTGAACCAGACCTGACTCAAATTTTGACTCGAATTCTACCGAATCTACCGGACTGACCTGGATTTCGACCCAAAATTACCCGAACCGATCCAAGATTTAACCAGTAAGGAAATTCTCTCCAAATTATTCTGAAATTGAATTTGTTTAAGTAACAAATTAATACCAAAGATTTTATTTAAGCAGGGCATTATCGAAAATATTGAAATAATCTTGAAATCCCAATAACGCTTACCTCTCGAAATCCAAATAAGTAAAAATACAATTTTTCCATGTTTTAGCTATAGCCTTACATCACAAGATATTCATTATTTTATTATAACTGTTTTATTACATGAGTTAATATTTGAACACGAATATTTAGGCATTAACTTATAATAGTATAAAGATAAAATTTGTAGGACATATTGTATGTGCATAAAAATGATGGAATAGATGGAAAATATGTGATAGCAAAAGCCTGAATAACAATGAGATGGTAAACTTGAACATTAATGGTATTGACGTGATAGCAAAAACCGGAACGACAATGAGATGACGAAGTTGACCGAAAGTAAGTTGACAAATCCTGAATGACTGTAGCGACCCGAAAACCCATGTGATGTAACACCCCGAGAACCCACAAGTTCCCGGTGCGCTACAGTGCATCTACACACTACACACACACACTAACGCTTGACATAACTAACTCAATTCAATACCCCTTTCGTTTTCAAATCATTTTCAAAAGCACATTTGTGAGTATGAAAATTTTTCGACTCGACTAAAAAAAAACAACTCGCGTCCCGAAGAGGAAAACACGAAGTCCTCAACATAAAACTATGTAGCGGCAAAGAAAAACCATTTAAAACAATTTGAGATAAAACGGTAAGACTTGAAATCCTAGGAAAGAATCCCACGCACCCCACGAACTACCCATTCCGGTCCTAAGCACTCACGTCCCCACTCCAACACCCCGCGTACACCCTCGCGGTGCCGCACATGCCAACCCAACGTCACTGTATCTCGCGCACGCTCACAGCGCCGCGTGCCCCACGCACCCTGCCTCTGAACAGCACGTCCACGTGCACGCCCTCACCCGACGCCGCATGAGCCGTGTGCACCCGCAGGGCCGCGTGCCCCGCGCACCTGCGATCACGCCGCACTTCCATGCTCATCTACTTTTTTTCTAGCATTTACTGTTCACACCCCAACCTATTTAGTATCTCCTCGACTCCCAACCTCTCTCCCAAAATTTCGGCATAGTAACGTCTGAAAACCGACTATCCCAAAAAAAATTTAAACCCTGCACACAATTCACCATAATCAAACAATGTTTATCTATCCATCATCCAGAGAAATCACCATAACCAAATCAGAGTAAGAAGACGACGAAAATCCATCAAACACAAATGAAGAAAGTCTCCAGTATAGAGTAATATCATACTCTAACATGAAAAGTATCTGCGTACGTCACCAAAATCACACGCACTCCATATACCTATACACTGACGCATATACAACAACACATCTCATCCACTGTACGTAATCACCACAAAAGAAGGAAAAACCCGCAAACCAACCAGCTCCACGGGTCGGGTCGCCGTAACAAAAGTCCGCCATCCAGTGCCTCGGGTGCACGTCGCCAACCATACTACGCCTCTAGACTAGGCTCTCGAGGCTCACCAGCAGTGTCGTCAGCACCTACACCACAGAACACACGACATAAGCCTAACGCTCAGTAAGTAATGCGATATGAAAGTAAAAGCCGACAATGCAATCCTATCACATGCAGTCTCTACACTCACATTCATGTTGTCACATCTGTGACGCGTAGTGCAGCCGGACCAAGGTAAGGAGGAACCTCACGCCACCCTACACCCTGACACGTCGCCACCGTCCCAGACTCCCCAGCAACGAGGCCCACAAGCTACACACGCATCACCACACGGCAACCACATCAGGGTAAGGGTGGACCTCGCGCCACTCTACACCCTGACACGTTGCCCCCGTCCCAGCCTCCGCAGCACGGGGCCACAGTTGCCACACACACACGTTTCGCGACAGCCCAGCCGGCCCACCCCTCGAGTAGGATCCGCGACTGGTGTTGCACCGGCCCACACACTAGTAGGATCTGCGGCACCACTGCCCATATCCTTACCGTCTACACATTCACGCCACATGACGGCCCAGCCGGCCCACCCCTCGAGTAGGATCCACGACTGGTAAAGCACCGGCCCGCACAATAGCGGGATCTGCGGTACCACCGTCACACGTCTCACCTCATACATCAAAACATGCTAAAAATCATTTTCGTTCACGTTTTTAAAAAATATGATGCATGTCAAACAATACGCATGCACACCACAATCAATCACATAAACTCTATAATTCTACAGTGTAGGCCCACTTGGGCAAAATACATGCATGCATTACTTACCTGGCGTCCTAAGCGCGCTCGATGCACAGCTTTGCCAAAAGAAAGCCTCAACCTAAAACACAACCAATTTCTCATAAGCATTTATCTCAACATTCACCAATTAGCTAAAAAAATAACCTTCTCTAACTACACTCATGAAATTTCAACTAAAACGGTCCATTGGTTTGGTTTGGCTGAAAACTAACCCAAAGTTCAGATGCGCATGACTTTTACGTCCGTTAACGGAATCGAGTGATTCAAGTGGCTAAACGTCCCCTTAGGAACCTAGTTTAACATCCCAAGATAGACTTTAAAACGGTAGGCTGCAGACAGGCGAAGAACTCCAAAAACCGAATCTACCACCTTTATTAAAATTTCACATTTTCACTTCCCTTCAACCAAAACTCACTCCCAACTAGTTATATGCATAAAAAATGGCTATGCTACACTCACACGTCGAATTTCTACGAAAAACGGTCACTAATTTGACTTAAACCAAAATCCGGCCTAAACTTCCGATGCGCATTACTTTTGCGTCGGATATCCGAATCGAACGATTCTAGCGGCCATAGCTTCCCCTAACTACCTAATTTATCCCACAAAAACAGAATTTAAAATGATCAGCCGAACGTAGGCCGAAACGGCCAAAAACAGAACTGTCTCCAAACAAAAAAAAAACGTCCGATTCTTGATTTAAATTCGAATTTCACAACTCCTATACAGAATTAATCGTATCCCACTTATACATTCCGGCCAATCTTGCCGGAATTGAAAGGAGGCTGAGCACCAAGCTCGGCCAACAACAGGGAAACCGACAGGGCTCGCCTTCAGTTTCCCCCCTCCAAATTCCCGGCACTCCCTCCTCAACACTTCAGCCAAAATCACCGAAAATGGAAGGTGGGGGGGGGAGCCTTATCCTCGGCCAAATCGGACAGAACAGACAGAGGGAGGAAGAGAGGCATACCGAGCAAATGGAGTTCTGGGCACAACGGAAAAGAAGCAATATTCCAGTAAGGCGCCCAAATCATCGGTGGCAGAGTTGGTCAGCAACCCGCCCTTTGCGGTCGTCGGCAGAACACGCTCGGGCTCACTACCTTCGAAAATTCGAGCTACAGCAACCAACGACTCCGAATCGTCGGAGAAGAACCACTCGGCCGCGGTTTCGCTCACACCCTCGAGCTCGACGTCCACCGATCGAAAATCACACATCCACTCTCGATCGCCCTTTCTCCCTCGCGTCTTTCCCCTGCTTCCCTTGGGTGGCAAGTGAAAACAGCCGAATGGCTTCTTCCCTTGTTATGTGTTGTTTATTTTTTTTTTTTAAATACCAAATTACAAAACTGCCCTCACGTGTTTAAATTTTCTGTAATTTCGTTAATTTCGCGACCTCCCGACTTTAAATTTCGAAAACCATCGCAAAAGTAGGCTCCGAGTCTTATAATTTAAATCTTTCCCGTTGAAATATTTTCTCAAAACTCTGACCGGGATTAAACTAAAAATTAAAGACATTAAAAATTAAAATTCGAAATTACCGGGTTATTACATGTGATTTTCGGTACACTCACTACTGGCACTCACTCAAATACGCTCGAGAAAAATTCATAAAAATATAAAACTTTCATTCCTCGACTTAAAATGATATTTTTTAAAATGTTTAAAATTATCGCAGCGAAAGACTTTATTAAAAATTAATTTACATAATGTTTCAAGTTTTCTAAAACATAAAAATCATTTTCGGTCGACCCTCATAAAAATCGGTCGACACTTCCATTAGTTTTTCACCACCGGTCGACACTTCCGTGCATTGGTAGACACTACGTTTCTCTCTATCCGCGTCGGTCGATCCTTGAGGTCGACACTCCCATCTAATTTTATACTACCGGTCGACACTTATATTGCATTGATCGACACTACGTTTCTCTCTGTCCACGTAGGTCGATCTGTGCAGTCTACACCTACAGAGTTTGGTCGACCCTTTTACGTACAGGTCGACACTCTGTACATATTTTTCCACTAAGTGGTCGACACCTTCTAAAGAGTGGTCGACACATGCTAGGCTTGGTCGACCACTCTGCCTATAGGTCAACACTTCCTTCACTAAAATCCTGCCTAAAAACCTTAATTCTTTAAAGAAAACACCAAAATTTGGCTCAACGATAAAACAACGAAAAATACATTTTACATAGAAAACGACTACTAACGTTTGAACCCTGTCTGTACATCTACATGACTCCAATCGACTCATAACAACTCAAAATGATTTCAACAAAACTCAAATAAACCAACTCTCTCACATACCCCTACCCTAGTTAAAATACCCCAACAGCCAGCCGGACCGTCCACGAGCGCACTCCTCCAACCGCCTACTAGTTCTGGGCACACTCTGAGTATTCACCAGCTATAGAATCATCACCTACGTCACAGAACTCATCTATTAGTTTAATACTAAGTAAGTAATGTATAAAAACATAACAGTGTAAACAAACACACTCTAACATATGCAATTTCTACAGTTTCGTCTCTACTTTCATTTTTGTCTCTTTCTTACATCTTTTTTATATTCTTAATACTAGTTCTTCTTTACGTACTAAATCGAGGTGACACACCTTGCGGTCCACCTCTCGAGACAAGGCCAAGGTCGATCTAGTAAATAGACACACCTCGCGGTCCACCTCTCGGGACAAGGCCACCACGTAAAGCGAGGGAAGAGTGATACACCTCGCGTTCCATCTCTGGGGTCAAGACCACTCAACCCCACATTTATTATCTTCTTACGTATATTCTCATTTCGTTCATCACATCTCATCCTACTATTTCATTCCGGTAAAACATAGAAACTCATTTTCGTTTCGTTCTCGTATTTTAAAACCATAATGCATAATCACTAAAGCATAACATAAAGTAAACGTGCATGCATCCTACCAAACTGTTATGTAGGCTCGAAGGCAATAGAACTACTGCTTTACTACACTACTTACCTGGCATCCTAGCTTTCCGTGGTGCTCGTCCCGATCAATTTCTCGGACTCAACCTACCACATAACGAGATCACATTAAATTCCATTCCACAACTTCTCCCACGTACTAAAATTATGACTACCAACCCAATCCATCAAAAGCCAACTCGAAACAGCTCGCTAACTCGAATTCTGGTCAAAATTAACTTAACTTCCGATGCACATAACTCTTGCGTCGGTCATCGCAATCAAACGATTTCAGCGGGTAAACACTCCGCTAATACCCTAGTTTAACATACACAAAGATTTTCTAAAACATACGTTCGTAGCTAGGCTAGAAATTCAAAAACAATTCTGTTTTAGGGTTTAAAATCCTACCTTCTCAGTTTCTCTTTCAACTCGCTCACTTTCTCGCCAATCCATCCCATTTGTCATTAATAACCCACAACCATCAATAATGAATCCAATAAACACTCCAAGCATAAAACTCTAAATCTCTATCCATCAAATTTTTCATCAAACTCTACCCCTAACTAAAACTAAAACATAAACTACGTAAAATCTATATTACCGTTAAATGGAGTAGAGATATTAGTAAAATATTTGGCTTGACGTTGTCGGAAGTAAAATCGCCGAGGAAAGCTTCTCTCCTTTTCTTCACATGGGCAAGGGGAGAAGAAACAGAGAGGGAGAGGATTTACGTTCCTCCTCTCTCTTTGTTATCTTTTATTATTATTATTATTATTTTTAATAATAAAAATATAACTAAATCTATTTACCTTTTTGCCCTCAACTCTAAATCTCTATACCAAACAATTATTCAGTTCATTTATGCTTGGACTTTTAAAATTTTATCTTGTCCATTAGTCCCAAAATAATCCTTTATCTACTAGTACAAATTCTCCGCTCACGATTCCGACCGAAACTCCTCTGTTTACCAATACGAATTTCTGAAAATTAAATTATGGAAATCCCGGGTGCTACAATGACAATGAGATATGTAACATCCAGAATTTTCTGCTAAAACTAATTTTTGAATTTTCCTAATTGTAATCGGTGTAGTTTTGGTAAGAATTGAAAGCAGAGAATTTCTACCATTAGGTAAAAAATTATTTTGAGACTAGTGGGCAAGATGAATTTATAAGATTTTGGCCGAAAATGAACCAAATAACAGTTTGATTTAACGATTAAGGATTGAGGGGAAATAATAATTAGGAATTTATTTTATTAATAATATTTTTTTATATAAAAAAATTGGGGAGAGAGGAGACAGAACCCCTTCCCCCTCTCTGCGTTTCCTCCTCCCTCACGCAGAGACTTCCTTTTTTCTCTTTTCCCTCAACGATACTCTTCTCCAGCGACGATTCGCTTTGGTTTTCCTCTGTTTCTTCAAATCAACGGTAAGTTTTAGTTAGCTCTTAATATATAGTTAATATTTTAGTTTTTTTTAGCGTTAAAAATGAAGTTAGTGAGGGTATTGGATAGTTTGGTAAAACCCTAGGAGGTAGATACAAGATTTGGAGGTTTATAGTTGATTTTTATCCATGTATTGGTGTTTAAGCTAGAAGTAGGAGTGGATTATGAGTTTATATGGAGAAGATTAGGCGTTTGGGTAACTGAATACTAAGATTAGAGAACGGTTTCCATTCGGTCATTTTCAGCCAAGTTGTAAGTGTTTGATTAGGAATTGGATTATACCGTTAGGAATTAGACGTACTCAAAGGACCCTAGAATTTCAAATCATCCAAATCAGACTAGTGTTGGATAAGTTATACAATTCCGAATTTGGTCGAAAATTCTGTAGGATTTTGGGTTTAGTTAGATTAGTTGTTAGGGTGTTGTTTCCCCTTACAGCTTTATAAGCTGGATGAAGAATAATTAATGGATGTGTGGTTTTATAGGTTCTCTAGTTAGCAAGCCATATACGAAGTACGAGTGCTAAGGATGCCAGGTAAGTTGTGTGAGTAGTGCAGTAGGTGTTTTGCCTTCAGGCCTACATCACAGTTTGTTAGGATGCATGCATGTCTATTTTATGTTATGCTTTCGTGATTATGCATCATGCTTTTAAAATACGAGAACGAAACGTAAATGAATTTTCATATTTTTACGGAATGAAACAGTAGGATGAGATAACACAAACGAAATGGAAAGATACGTAAGAAGATAATAAAAGTGGGGTTGAGTGGACTTGTCCCAAGAGGTGGACCGCGAGTTGTATCACTTCTTCCCCCGCTTTACGTGGTGGCCTTGTGCCGAGAAGTGGACCGCGAGGTGTGTTGTTTTACTAAATCAATGTTGGCCTTGTCCCGAGAGGTGGACTGCGAGGTGTGTCACCTTGATCTAACACGTAAAGAAGATGTAATAAAGAGACGAAAACGAAAGTAGAGACGAAACTGTAGAAACCGCATATGTTAGGATGTGTTTGTTTACAGTGTTATGTTTTTATGCGTTACTTACTTAGCATTAGGCAAATAGATAAGTTTTGTAATGTAGGTGAAGACGCTATAGTTGGTGAGTACTAGGACCATGCCCAGGACTAGGAGACGGTTAGAGGTGTAATAACCCGGGAATTTCGAATTTTTATTTTTAATTTCTGGAATTTTTAGTTTAATCCCGGTCGGAGTTTTGAGAAAATATTTCAACGGAAGGATTTAAATTATAAGACTCGGGGCCTACTTTTGCGATGGTTTTCAGAATTTAAAGTCGGGAGGTCGAGAAATTTACGAAATTACGGAAGATTTAAACACGTTAGGGTAGTTTTGGTAATTTGGAATAAAAAAAAAGAAAAAAAGAAATGAAAAAAAAAAAATTTTAAAACACCCGAATGGCTTCGGGAAGAAGCCATTCGGCTGTCTTCACCACGCACCCGAGAGAGAGCCGAGAAGGAGACGCGGGAGAGGGGAGAGATTCGAGCTCCGACGACGGCCGACGACCGGAGGAGAAGGATTTCGGCAGTCGACGTGGATAAAGGGCTCCGACAAACTAGGAATGACTTGTAGCCCAGCCATTCCCGTGCCGAAGACCCAAGGTAAATTGCCCTACTTTTTTTTTCTTTTTTCCGCCAGCAAGTGGGAAGTTCCGTTACTTCCGAACTCTCGCCTGGTTTGAGCTCGGTTCCTGGTGTGAGGAGGCTGGTATGGGCGCGCTAGAGGCTCGGCATTTTCGCCCCAAACCCGGCCGAGGAGAGGTGGGAATGTCCCCTGTTCCTCCTCTAATCGTGGTGGCCGAAGATGTAGGCTACCTGTGTTCCTGCCTCGGCTTGTTGTGCCATGGTATGGAGGAATTGCAACAAGGATAAAGGGTGGGGGAGGGGAGAGCCGGTAGTGCCCTGGTTTCGAGAGGAAAACCAGGGGAGTTTTGCTGCCATTCGAGCTTTCTGATCGAGAAGCGTCGAAATTGTTATGAGTTATGCATAATGGACTGTAATGTGGCTGCTTGGTGAAGGAATTTGCGAAGTTGGATCGAAGTTAAATTTTCGGCTATTTTAGGTTAGAAGCAGATTCTGTTTTTGGGTGTTTCGGCCTAGTTTCTGTTGATCGTTTCAAATTCTGTCTTTGTGGGTTAAAATAGGTTGTTAGAAGAACGTGTGGCCACTGGAATCGTTCAATTCTGATATCCGACGCAAAAGTTATGCGCGTTGGAAGTTTATGTCGGATTTTGGTCCAAGTCAAATTAGTGACCGTTTTTCGGGGAATTTCGACGTGTGATAGTGACACGTCTATTTTTGGTGCGAAAAGGATGAATCGAGTGAGTTTTGGTTGAAGAAAAACACAGGTTGGAATTTTAAAAAAAAATGACAGATTCGGTTTAGCATTTTTCGCCTCTCTGCGGTTTATCGTTTTAAAATCCGTCGTAGTATGTTAAACTAGGTTCCTAAGGGGACGTTTAGCCACTTGAATCGTTTGATTCCGTTGACGGACGCAAAAGTTATGCGCATCCGAACGTTGAGCTGGTATTCGACCAAACCAAACCAATGGACCATTTTAGTTGGAATTTAATGAGTGTAGTTAGATAAGGTTATTTTTAGCTAATTGGTGAATGTTGAGATAAATACTGATGAGAAATTTGTTGTATTTTAGGTTGAGGCTTTCTTTTGGCGAAGCTGTACGTCGAGCGAGCTTAGGACGCCAGGTAAGTAGTGCATGCATGTGTTTTGCCCAAGTGGGCCTACACTGTAGAACTTTAGTGTTTATGTGATTGATTGCGGTGTGTGTGCATATTGTGTGACATGCATCATATTTTTTTTAAAAATGGGAACGAAAATGATTTTTTAGCATGCTTTGATGTATGAGGTGAGACGTGTGGCGGTGGTACCGCGTATCTCGCTAGTGTGCGGGCCGGTGCTTCACTAGTCGCGGATCCTACTCGAGGGGTCGGCCGGCTGGGCCGTCATGCGACGTGAATGTGTTGACAGTGAGGATATGGGCAGTGGTACCGCGGATCCCACTAGTGTATGGGCCGGTGCAACACCAGTCGCGGATCCTACTCGAGGGGTGGGCCGGCTGGGCTGTCGCGAAACGTGTGTGTGTGGCAACTGTGGCCCCGTGCTGGGGAGGCTGGGACGGGGGCGACGTGTCAGGGTGTAGAGTGGCGCGAGATACGCCCTTACCCTGATGTGGTTGCCGTGTGGTGATGCGTGGGTGTAGCTTGTGGGCCTTGTTGCTGGGGAGTCCGGGACGGTGGCGACGTGTCAGGGTGTAGGGTGGCGTGAGGTTCCTCTTTACCCTAGTGCGGCTGCACTACGCGTCACAGATGTAACAACATGAGTGTGAGTGTAGAGACTGCATGTGATAGGATTGCATTGTCGGCTTTTACTTTCATATCGCATTACTTACTGAGCGTTAGGCTTATGTTGTGTGTTCTGTGGTGTAGGTGCTGACGATACCGCTTGTGAGCCTCGAGTGCCTAGTCCTGAGGCGTAGGATGGTTGGCGGCGTGCGACTGCGGCACCGGATGGCGGACTTTTGTTAGGGCGACCCGACCCGTGGATATGGTAGGTTGTGCCCTCGTCGGTTTGTGGGTTTTCTTTCTTTTGCGGTGATTATGTACGGAGGATGGGATTGATTGTTGTATATGCGTCAGTGTATAGGTGTATATGGAGTGTGTGTGATTTTGGTGACGTACGCGGATATTTTCCATGTTAGAGTATGTTATTTCTCTATACTGGAGACTTTCTTCATTTGTATTTGATGGATTTTCGTCGTCTTCTTACTCTGATTTGGGTTGGGATGATTTCTCTGGATGATGGATAGGTAAATATTGTTGGATTCTGGTGATTTGTGTGCAGGGTTAAATTTTGGGGTAGCCAGTTTTTAGGCGGTACTCTGCCGAAATTTCGGGAGAGGGGTTGAGATTCGAGAGGATACGAAATAGGTCAAGGTGTGTGTATGATGAATGCTAGAGGAGTTTAGATGAGTGTGGATGTGCGGCGTGATCACAGGTGCGCGGGGCATGCGGCCCTGTTGGGTACCCACGGGTCGTGCGACACCGGCTGAGGGAGTGCGCGCGGACGTGCTGTACAGCGGCAGGGTGCGTGGAGTACGCGGCGCTGTGAGCGTGCGCGAAACACAGTAACGTTGAGTGGTATGTGTGGCACCATGAGAGTGTGCGTGAGGTATCGAAGGGGAGACGCGAGTTGTTTTTCGAATCGAGTCAAAAAAAAAAAGAGGAGAGTAAATTGGAAACAAAAGGGTAGTAAATTGAGTGAATTATGTTAAGTGTTAGTGTGTGTGTGTGTAGATGCACTGTAACGCACCGGGGACGTGGGGGTTTTCGGGGTGTTACAGTTTTGGTATCAGAGCCACGGGGTCGACGTCATTCAGAGGATTACCTAACACCGCCAGCCGCTGTACGGGAGCACTCCACCAACTGTAAGTGTTTAGATTTGAATTTATTGTATTACTAATGTGAGCTTTATACTTTTGCTAAAGGTAGAAAATGTCAGGAGATGCGAGAGGTAGAGGTAGAGGGTGGCCACGACGAGAGGCGCCTCCTAGAGCTGTTGGCGACATGGATGATACCGTCCGGCAGCTTACTGAGTTGGTCCACCGTCAGTCTCAGCAGTTGGAGAGGTTTATGAGGAGGGACGATCAGGGTCAGTCTAGCGCCCAGGGTTCGTCCGACAGAGGGGGTGACAGACTGCACAGACTTAGACCTCCGACCTTTGACGGATCATCTCCGGATCCTCTCAGTGCTGAGGAGTGGATACGGAATATGGAGAGGATGATGAGTTTTGCCAAGGTAGAGGAGCAGGACAGAGTTTCTAGTGCGGCGTTCTATCTTGCCAAGGACGCGAGCCATTGGTGGGACACTGTGGTGGCCACAAAGATGTGGGGGCCATGACCTGGGAGGAGTTCAGGTCGGTGTTTTTCGGCAAGTATTTCAGTCATTCAGTCAAGTCGCAGAAGATGGTAGAGTTTGCACAGTTGAAGCAGACCGGCACTGTGGCTGAGTATGTGCGACAGTTCGAGGCCTTGTCGAGGTTTGCAGGACATTTGGTGAGCCTCGATGAGAATAAGGTACATCAGTTCGTGCAGGGCTTGAAGCTGGATATTTATATGGGCATGCGGATTGCGGGGACCCGGGGCATGCCGTACGAGGAGGTGGTGGGGAAGGCCCTTGACATTGAGGAGGCTCGGGCGAAGCTTCCTAGTTATCGGGAAATACCCAGAGAGCAGCCTCGCAGATCATTTAGAAAGTCGCTGCCACAGGCCAGTGGGGAGGTATCCGTGCAGAGGGGCCTGAAGAGGCCTAGTGACAGTTCTAGCAGCCAAGGGAGCACTAAGAGGCCGCAGGGGTCGGGGCAGTTTCCAGTGTGCCCGAAATGTCAGAAGAGCCACCCGGGCGAGTGCAGGCCGGGCCCAGTGAGGTGTTATAACTGTGGTGAGGTGGGCCGCATGTCCAGAGAGTGCCAGAAGCCGCGTCAGAACCGCTGCTTCAACTGCAATGAGGTGGGACACTTTGCCAGTAGATGCCCAGTGGCGAGCAGGTCGTCAGCTAGAGTTACACCGAGGGTCATTGCCCTGTTTGAGCCAGATGATGCTGCCCAGCCATCAGTGATAGCAGGTAACATTTTTGTTTCTGGTGTGGCAGCATATACTTTGATTGATACGGGCGCTACGCACTCGTTTGTGTCGACGCGTTTTGTGGTTAAGGCCAACTTGGAGTTCAGCCCCGCTGAGCGACACTATGATGTGACCTTGCCATCCGGGGAGCATTTGTATTCAGAACAGGTGGTGCGGGGCAATGTTGTGACAGTAGGGAGGAAGCAGTTATATGCCGAGCTAGTCATTCTCCATATGAGTGGTTATGAGGTGAACTTGGGAATGGACTGGCTGTTCAGACATCATGCGGAGATTGACTGCAGGACCAGAGAGTTTCATTTCTGGCCCCCAGGCGGGGAGAGCTACACATTTAAAGCAGGTAAGGGTCTTGCTAGGATTTCTGCTATACTTTCTCGTCAGGCACCACGGGTGTTGGGCATGGGTTGCCAGGGATTTTTGGCAAGTGTTGAGGATGCGCAGTCACCGGGCGATGCTCGGGTACAGGATATTCTTATTGTGCAGGAGTTCCCGGGAGTGTTTCGTGATGAATTGCCTAGGTTGCCCCCGGATAGGGAGATTGAGTTCGAGATAGATGTTTTCCCAGGTGCCGAGCCGGTGTGCAAGAACCCTTACAGATTGGCACCTACTGAACTTAAGGAGCTGAAGGCTCAATTGGAGGAGCTGACAGATAAAGGATTTATACGCCCTAGTTTTTCACCCTGGGGAGCGCCAGTTCTATTCGTCAAGAAGAAGGATGGATCCCTACGTATGTGTATTGACTACCGGGAGCTGAATAAGTTGACGGTGAAGAACAGGTATCCATTGCCTAGGATTGATGATTTGTTTGATCAGCTACAAGGTGCCCGGGTGTTTTCTAAGATCGACCTGAGGTTCGGCTATCATCAGTTGAAGGTGAAGGAGAAAGATGTACCGAAGATGGCCTTTAGGACGACGTATGGGCATTTCGAGTTTTTGGTGATGTCTTTCGGGTTGACCAATGCCCCGGCAGCATTCATGGACCTGATGCACAGAGTGTTCAGGGAGTACCTGGACAAGTTCGTGATTGTATTTATCGATGACACTCTGATCTACTCGCAGAGTGAGGAGGAGCACAGGGAGTACCTGAGGATTGTACTGACTATTTTGAGCCAGCATCAGCTATATGCTAAATTCTCAAAGTGCGAGTTTTGGTTGGACAGGATTCATTTCTTGGGGCATGTGATCTCCTATGAGGGTATTTCAGTTGATCTGGGGAAGGTTCAGGCTGTAAAGGAGTGGCCGCGGCCGACCAGTGCTAGCGAGATACGAAGTTTTCTGGGGTTGCTGGATATTATCGGAGATTTATTAAGGGGTTCTCTAAGATTTCGGCCCCCTTGACCCGGCTGACCAGGAAGAATGCAAAGTATGAATGGACCGACCGGTGTGAGGACAGCTTCCAGACATTGAAGCAGAGGTTGACTATAGCTCCTGTACTGACGCTGCCCGTGGAAGGAGAGAAGTTCTGCATTTATTGCGATGCCTCCAGGATCGATTTGGGGTGTGTTTTGATACAGAGTGGGAGAGTCATTGCCTATGCTTCTAGGCAGTTGAAGGCTTACGAGCAGAATTATCCCACTCACGACTTGGAGCTGGCGGCGGTTGTATTTGCACTCAAGATTTGGAGGCATTATCTGTATGGGCAGCAGTGCGAGGTTTACTCGGACCATCAGAGCTTGAGGTATATTTTCACGCAAAATAAGCTGAATTTGAGACAGAGAAGATGGCTCGAGCTGGTCAAGGACTACGACGTGGAGATCAGGTACCACCCCGGGAAGGCGAATGTGGTGGCAGATGCCTTGAGTAGAGTGACAGCCTCGACTTCTGCTATGATTACGGTACAGCCTGTTGAGTTAGTGACAGAGATGCAGAGTTTTGGTTTGGAGGTAGTTTCTGATCTGGCAGCCACCCTTTCTGCCTTGTCGTTGAGGCCGACTATTCTGGACAGGATCAGGCAGACTCAGGAGACTGATTCAGAGTGTAGCGAGCTGAAGACGAGTATGGAGGTCAGGCCTGATTCTGAGTTCAGCTATTCAGAGGACGGGATTCTGAAATTTCAGGATAGGTGGTACGTCCCGAAGGATGAGGAGCTGAGGAGGGATATATTATCAGAGGCCCATTCATCTTCTTTCTCTGTGCATCCGGGAAGCACTAAGATGTACAGAGATTTGAAGCAGCACTATTGGTGGCCTAACATGAAACGAGCAGTGGCTGAGTATGTTGAGGCCTGCGTAGTCTGCCAGCAGGTGAAGGCGGAGCATCAGCGACCGTCTGGGATGCTCCAACCATTGCCTATACCGGAGTGGAAGTGGGAGCGAATCACCATGGATTTTGTGGTGGGGTTACCGAGGACTGCCAAGGGTCATGACGCGATTTGGGTGATTGTGGACAGGTTGACGAAGTCGTCTCACTTTTTGCCTGTGAGGATGACTTATACGATGGATCAGTTTGCTCAGTTGTATGTCCAGGAGATAGTCAGACTCCATGGGATTCCGGTGTCGATTGTTTCAGATCGAGACCCCTGGTTCACGTCTAAGTTTTGGAGGAGTCTGCATAAGGCTATGGGCACCAGATTGGATTTCAGTACGGCCTTTCATCCTCAGACCGATGGGCAGTCGGAGCGGACTATACAGATTCTGGAGGATATGCTCAGGGCTTGTGTGTTAGAGTTTCAGGCGACTTGGAGCAAGTTTTTACCGCTAGTGGAGTTCTCGTATAATAACAGTTTTCAGTCTACTATTGGTATGGCACCATACAAGGCCCTCTATGGAAGGAAATGCAGGTCGCCATTATATTGGGATGAGGTTGGGGAGGCCCGATTGATAGGCCCTGAGATTTTGCAGCAGACTGTCGACAAAATTGCTGTGATACGGAAGAGAATTGAAGCGGCTCAGAGTTGACAGAAGAGTTATGCTGATCAGAGATGCCGAGAGTTGGAGTTTAATGAGGGCGATGAGGTTTTTCTGAAGGTCTCGCCGTTCAAGGGAGGGGTAAGGTTCGGAAATCGGGGGAAGCTCAACCCTCGGTTTGTGGGACCATTCCCGATTGTTAAGTGGATTGGGAGAACTGCATATCAGCTTCAGTTGCCTGCATCGATGGATGCCGTCCATGATGTTTTTCATGTCTCGATGCTGAGGAAGTGTATGCGCGATCCCTCTCAGGTAGTGCCACAACAGGATATAGAGATCCAGCCGACGCTGTCGTACGAGGAAAAGCCAGTGAGGGTCTTAGAATCAGCTGTGAAGGTGCTGCGCAACAAGGAGATCCCGCTGGTCAAGGTGATGTGGCGCAACCATGGTGTAGAGGAGACTACTTGGGAGCGGCGTGATGACATGGAGCGGCAGTATCCTGACTTATTCGGTACGTAAATTTTGGGGACAAAATTCTTATAAGGTGGGGGGTATGTAATAACCCGGGAATTTCAAATTTTTATTTTTAATTTCTGGAATTTTTAGTTTAATCCCGGTCGGAGTTTTGAGAAAATATTTCAACGGAAGGATTTAAATTATAAGACTCGGGGCCTACTTTTGCGATGGTTTTCGGAATTTAAAGTCGGGAGGTCGAGAAATTTACGAAATTACGGAAGATTTAAACACGTGAGGGTAGTTTTGGTAATTTGGAATAAAAAAAAAGAAAAAAAGAAATGAAAAAAAAAATATTTAAAACACCCGAATGGCTTCGGGAAGAAGCCATTCGGCTGTCTTCACCACGCACCCGAGAGAGAGCCGAGAAGGAGACGCGGGAGAGGGGAGAGATTCGAGCTCCGACGACGGCCGACGACCGGAGGAGAAGGATTTCAGCAGTCGACGTGGATAAAGGGCTCCGACAAACCAGGAATGACTTGTAGCCCAGCCATTCCCGTGCCGAAGACCCAAGGTAAACTGCCCTACCTTTTTTTTCGTTTTTCCGCCAGCAAGTGGGAAGTTCGGTTACTTCCGAACTCTCGCCTGGTTTGAGCTCGGTTCCTGGTGTGAGGAGGCTGGGATGGGCGCGCTAGAGGCTCGGCATTTCCGCCCCAAACTCGGCCGAGGAGAGGTGGGAATGTCCCCTGTTCCTCCTCTAATCGTGGTGGCCGAAGATGTAGGCTACCTGTGTTCCTGCCTCGGCTTGTTGTGCCATGGTATGGAGGAATTGCAGCAAGGATAAAGGGTGGGGGAGGGGAGAGCCGGTAGTGCCCTGGTTTCGAGAGGAAAACCAGGGGAGTTTTGCTGCCATTCGAGCTTTCTGATCGAGAAGCGTCGAAATTGTTATGAGTTATGCATAATGGACTGTAATGTGGCTGCTTGGTGAACGAATTTGCGAAGTTGGATCGAAGTTAAATTTTCGGCTATTTTAGGTTAGAAGCAGATTCTGTTTTTGGCTGTTTCGGCCAGGTTTCTGTTGATCGTTTCAAATTCTGTCTTTGTGGGTTAAAATACGTTGTTAGAAGAACGTGTGGCCACTGCAATCGTTCGATTCTGATATCCGACGCAAAAGTTATGCGCGTCGGAAGTTTTTGTTGGATTTTCGTCCAAGTCAAATTAGTGACCGATTTTCGGGGAATTTCGACGTGTGATAGTGACACGTCTATTTTTGGTGCGAAAAGGCTGAATCGAGTGAGTTTTGGTTGAAGAAAAACACAGGTTGGAATTAAAAAAAAAAATGACAGATTCGGTTTAGCATTTTTCGCCTGTCTGCGGTTTATCATTTTAAAATCCGTCGTAGTATGTTAAACTAGGTTCCTAAGGGGACGTTTAGCCACTTGAATCGTTTGATTCCGTTGACGGACGCAAAAGTTATGCGCATCCGAACGTTGAGCTGGTATTCGGCCAAATCAAACCAATGGACCGTTTTAGTTGGAATTTAATGAGTGTAGTTAGATAAGGTTATTTTTAGCTAATTGGTGAATGTTGAGATAAATACTGATGAGAAATTTGTTGTATTTTAGGTTGAGGCTTTCTTTTGGCGAAGCTGTGCGTCGAGCGAGCTTAGGACGCCAGGTAAGTAGTACATGCATATGTTTTGACCAAGTGGGCCTACACTGTAGAACTTTAGTGTTTATGTGATTGATTGCGGTGTGTGTGCGTATTGTGTGACATGCATCATTTTTTTTTAAAAAATGGGAACGAAAATGATTTTTTAGCATGCTTTGATGTATGAGGTGAGACGTGTGGCGGTGGTACCGCGGATCCCGCTAGTGTGCGGGCCGGTGCTTCACCAGTCGCGGATCCTACTCGAGGGGTCGGCCTGCTGGGCCGTCATGCGGCGTGAATGTGTTGACGGTAAGGATATGGGCAGTGGTACCGCGGATCCCACTAGTGTGTGGGCCGGTGCAACACCAGTCGCGGATCCTACTCGAGGGGTGGGCCGGCTGGGCTGTCGCGAAACGTGTGTGTGTGGCAACTGTGGCCCCGTGCTGGGGAGGCTGGGACGGGCGCGACGTGTCAGGGTGTAGAGTGGCGCGAGGTACGCCCTTACCCTGATGTGGTTGCCGTGTGGTGATGCATGGGTGTAGCTTGTGGGCCTTGTTGCTGGGGAGACCGGGACGGTGGCGACGTGTCAGGGTGTAGGGTGGCGTGAGGTTCCTCCTTACCCTGGTGCGGCTGCACTACGCGTCACAGATGTGACAATATGAGTGTGAGTGTAGAGACTGCATGTGATAGGATTGCATTGTCGACTTTTACTTTCATATCGCATTACTTACTGAGCGTTAGGCTTATGTTGTGTGTTCTGTGGTGTAGGTGCTGACGATACCGCTGGTGAGCCTCGAGTGTCTAGTCCTGAGGCGTAGGAGGGTTGGCGGCGTGCGACTGCGGCACCGGATGGCGGACTTTTGTTAGGGCGACCCGACCCTTGGATATGGTAGGTTGTGGCCTGGTCGGTTTGTGAGTTTTCTTTCTTTTGCGGTGATTATGTACGGAGGATGGGATTGATTGTTGTATATGCGTCAGTGTATAGGTGTATATGGAGTGCGTGTGATTTTGGTGACGTACGCGGATATTTTCCATGTTAGAGTATGTTATTTCTCTATACTGGAGACTTTATTCATTTGTATTTGATGGATTTTCGTCGTCTTCTTACTCTGATTTGGGTTGGGATGATTTCTCTGGATGATGGATAGGTAAATATTGTTGGATTCTGGTGAATTGTGTGCAGGGTTAAATTTTGGGGTAGCCGGTTTTTAGGCGGTACTCTGCCCAAATTTCGGGAGAGGGGTTGAGATTTGAGAGGATACGAAATAGGTCAAGGTGTGTGTATGATGAATGCTAGAGGAGTTTAGATGAGTGTGGATGTGCAGCGTGATCGCAGGTGCGCGGGGCATGCGGCCCTGTTGGGTACCCACGGGTCGTGCGACACCAGGTGAGGGTGTGCGCGCGGACGTGCTGTACAGCGGCAGGGTGCGTGGGGCACGCGGCGCTGTGAGCGTGCGCGAAACACAGTAACATTGAGTGGTATGTCCGGCACCGTGAGAGTGTGCGTGAGGTGTCGAAGGGGAGACGCGAGTTGTTTTTCGAATCGAGTCAAAAAAAAAAAGAGGAGAGTAAATTGGAAACAAAATGGTAGTAAATTGAGTGAATTATGTTAAGTGTTAGTGTGTGTGTGTAGATGCATTGTAGCGCACCGGGGACGTATGGGTTTTCGGGGTGTTACAAGAGGAGTGCGTTCGTAGACGACCTGGCCGACTGTTAGGGCATTTTGACCAGGTTGGCGTAGGTATATTTTGGAGTGTAGTCGAAATGGTTTTTAGTCGTTTTAAGTTGTTTTAAGTTGTTTGGATGTATAGACAGATCTCAAACTTTAGTAGTCGTTTTTCTATATAAATAATGATTTTGAGTTGAGGAAAAAGTGTACATTGTATGTTTTTTTTATTGTTGAGTCGAAATTCGATTGTTTTGGGAAGTTTTAAGGTTTTTAGGCTTTATGAAAAAAGTGTCGACCTACAAGTTGAGTGGTCGACCAAGCCTAGCAAATGTCAACCAGTATTTAGAAGGTGTCGATCGCTTAGTGAGAAAATGCGTATAGAATGTCAACCTGCACGTAAGGGGGTCGACCAACTCTGTAGGTGTCGACCGCTTGGGTCGACCTACCCGGCCAGAGAATAATGAAGTGTCGACCAATGCATGCAAGTGTCGACTAGTAGTGTAAATTAATGGTTTTTATTCAAGATTTTAAAAAAAATTTTTATTTTGAAAATTTAACGATTGATTTTAAATTAAATTTTGAGGAAAATTTCTAGGGTTTCAAATTAGGGTTTGAAAATTAGGAATTTTAAAATCAAGGCATTACACATAAATAACTCACAATCTAAAATCTCTACCAAACTAGAATTCTCGAAAACTATAAATTTCAAATTTCCTTAGTCTAGCCATTAACGTCCTAATTCTTTGTGGTGTAAGCCAATTGGCAAAAACGCATGCAAACATGCACTTACCTCATGTCCTAACACTAAAATTAAGCAATTGATCAACTTCTATTTTGATTTGCAAACCTAAGATATAGAAATCAAACAATGTACATCAAAACGTATCCAATAACCTAAATTTTGGAATCTCCTTCAAATTGGCTACGAATTTCAAAATCACATAACTTTACCTATAAGTATCTGAATTCAAAAATTCCCAAGGCTATAGATTCTTTAAAGGGTCTACTTTAAATGTTTAATTCAATTTATGAAATAAAACCAATTCAATGGATCGAATTACAAAATGCCGAACTGCCCTATAATTCATCATTTTTTATCCAAATTGTACAATTCCATTATTTCCTATATTTATTAAGTCTATCAACAAGTATTCAAATTCAATTAAGCACCAAAACAACCCAGAAATAAAAAAACTCCAACAATTTTCAAGCATCACACGTTAGGGTTCATCAATGACAATAAAACCTTACTATTTAATCAAATATCAAACACTTATCAAAGAAACTTGCATCAATATAACCTAAATCAAGTTGTTTTAACTTGAAAAAATGTAGAAAAGTTTGAGACGAGAGGGAGGCTTCGGGGAAGGTTTTCAGCAGAGGAAGAAGAAAGTTGCTTAAGGAAGAAGAAAAGGATGATGATATTTAAAGGATAAGTAAGATCAACCTAACCTAAGAAATTCTTTCCCAAAATTACCTTTCATATACCAATGTGATTTTCATAAAATTACCCTTCAGCTTCCTTCTTATTTTCTTTTATTTTATTGTTTTTTTTTTTTCATCCAATGCAATGGCTATACTTCCTCTCTTTTCTTTCCTCTTTTCTTTTCTTCCTTTAGCACACCAAACACCACTCTTGCACTGACTTCTAACTTTACCTTGACTTTTTAACTTCTATCACTTCCCTTTATTCCTATAATTTATCTCTTATACTATAAAATCCTCAAATTTATTAAATTAGTCCAATTTATTGAGTATTAAAAAATTAAAGTATATAATAAATTTTTTGGTATTACAGAGAGAAAATTTAGAGTTAAAGAGTTTGGGAGAGTTTAGAGTGTAAAGTTTTGGTATCAGCTAGACGAAGCCATAAGCAATGTTGTTTGCAAGATCTATACCTTACTTCTTAGAAATCTTCTGTCTCTTTGCATTAGCCAACAAGAGGGCGCAATAAGAGTCTACTTAAAGACAATATTTAACCCTGCTAGGTGGCAGCATAAGGATTTTTATTTTTTATTTTTTATTTTAATTTTTTAACATAATTGCTTGCATGTAGGATTGCTTATTGTCTGACAGTTTTGTTTATATTTCACGAAACATCATCTGCAATATATTTATGGGAGTCTACGCATAATGAGGAAAAAAGAGCAAATTCAAAAACTATGATGAGAAGCTAACGTTCTTGCAAGACTAGTGTGTGCACTAGTAGCATTTGAGACGATATAAGTGTTGGTTTTCGTGGTCCCTACGCATGGCGACATTTACTATTATTCATAATAATATTGACATACATTATTTATATGATTTTAAAACTATTTTAAAATCACAAAAATCATAAATTTTGATCGTTAGTCTAGAAAAAAAATATTTTTTATAAATATGTATTTTTGAAAATGTAAACAATATACATTGCGAAAAATTATTATATTTATATTATGGAATAATAAAAGAAAAATCTCTTGGAGAAATGTTTTTACTCATGTACTCCAGTTTGATTTTAAAAGTCTTAACTTAGTATCAAGTGTTTTTCCCAAATACTTTGAAATCATCTAGTGTTCTCTGAAGATCTTTGCACATAAATTTTCTAACAGAATAACACACTCTTATATTTGTGTAGAGACGTATTCTCAACACATAAGACATCTATATTCAATTTTAGAAAACATTTTCCTAAAATTGGATACGCGAAAGGTCACACCTTTTCTTTCAAAGGGATTAGATCTTTCCTTGAAAAGTTCTTTTCTCTTTTTGTCTTCCCTTACTGTTAAATCACATTTGATAATTTTTATAAATCTATTTTAAAATTAATTTTAGATTTATTTTAATAAAAATAAATTTTGAAAAAATAAATCTTATTTAATCAAATACAATTTGATTAGCAGTTCATTTATCTAATAAATCAATTTATTGATTAATTATATAATCTAAAAACTATTTTTAAAATATATTTTCGAAAATAATTTTTCAAGATAATCTCATCTTATGAGATTCTTCAGATTTACTTTTATATAATCAACAATGTAACACCCAGAAACTTTCGCTAAACAAATTTTTGGATTTACGTAATTGTAATCTGCAGAGTTTTGGTCAAAATTGAGAGTAAAGAATTTTCACCGTTAGATAAAAGACTATTTTGAGATTAATGGGCAAGATGGATTTATACGATTTCGACCGTAATTGAAACGAATAAAAGATTTATTAAACGGTTAATAATTGAGGGTGATTTAGTAATTAGGTTATTATTATAAAAAAATAAAAATACAACAACAGAACCACATTTGGTTCTTCTTCCTTGTGCAAAAAACCTCCCTCTTCTTTTCTCCTTCGGCGAGTTCTTCTTCTCCAGCGACGATTCTCTTCGGTTCTCCTCCGTTTCTTCAAATCAACAGTAAGTTTTAGTTAGTTCTTGATAGATAGTTAGTATTTTAGTTTTTTTAAGTGTTAAAAATGAAGTTAGTGAGGGTATTGGACAGTTTGGTAAAAACCTATGAGGGAGATACGAGATTTAGAGGTTTATAGTTGATTTTTATCTGTGGATTGGTGTTTAAGCTAGAAGTAAGAGTAGTTGCAGCGGAGCGAGAACCGAGGCACACGTCAGGTTCACACACGGGATTGCCATACAACGATCTCCTCCCAACATTGATCACGAAACCCTCTAGTGCCTTCTCACTAGCACGTTAACGATGAGGCGTTCCCACTAACGACATCTTACGTATTTTCATCTGTGGATCTCTCGTAGAGATCCTCGTAGTGCTACCACACAAGCACCATCGCACGACGAGGCGACCCTACTCAAGACCACGTTACATCTGTTCTTATCTTTTTACATTTCATTCTCACATTTTATAAATATGCTAAAAACTCATTTTTCGTAGTTCAAAAATCATAATGCATGTCAACACATACAATCAACCAACAAACCAACAATAAACAAGTAATCAAACTCCACCTTTCCGTAGTGTAGGCCCGAAGCCAAAACACAAGCAATCCATTACTTACCTGAATTTCCATAAAATTCTCAATCACTTCCGTCACCCAAATCCCCAACTCGTTAACATAATATATGCATGGAATTAGCTCAGCAATCATAAGAATAAACTTAAATGATACCTATTTTCAATCGGACATAACTCTCTCATTTCTCATCAGATTTAAACGTTCCATTATGTTCCGTAAACCCCTACATGTTTACTATCCAATGCCTCACTCTATTTTACATAACCAAACCGCATAGTCTATCAGATTTTTACAAACACAGAACTGGTTACATGTAGTTCTAACTTTCGGTTTCCAACAAGACTCGACAAAACCTCAAATCTTTCTATGTAATCAACCTATATCACGCTATATCATGTCTAACCTTCCAAAATAATAAGAAAACACAGCAAGGCAAAAGAAATTTAATCCTGCAAATCTCAAAATGTTGTAGTCGCTATAATCTTGGAACTCTAACCTAAGGTTTCATCAACTTTTCAAAAACATACTTAAAATGCACAAAATTCTAAAGGTTTTGCATAAATCACAAAACCCATTTAAAACTAACCTTTGATCTTGATCAAATGAAGAAATGGTGGGAGGGCAAAGCCTCCTTGGTTGCTGATCGTGGGAAGGGAGAGGAGAATGAATGAGTTTTCTCATTTACCCCTCAATCTTACACATTTAAATTATAACTTAACCCTTATTCAATTTCCACCACAAAAGCAAGGTTAATTATACAATCACCCCCCACCCATCAGTCATCATTTCCCACGTATCCCACTTATTTCTCACTTCTTTTTGCTATTATTTCTCACCACTACAATACACACAGTTTACCCCTAACCACCTAAATCCATTGTTTTCTCTCCACCATCCTCTTCCTCAATCAATTTCTTATCCTAATTCATGGTCGTTGTTACGCCCTCTTAAGACAATAAATTCCAAGGGTAAGCTCATGGTTAAGGCAAATTCTGAGTGTTACACTCCACCCACCTAAAAAATAATTTTGTCCTCAAAATTTGCGTACCTAAAAAGCTCAGGATAATGATCCATCAAGTCTTGCTGTCTCTCCCATGTTGCTTCATCCACATTGTGTTTACGCCATAATAAATTTACTAGTGGAATCTCTTTGTTGCGCAATGTCTTCACTGCAAAATCTAAAATCTTCATTGGCTTTTCTTCGTACATTAATGTTGGCAGTACCTCGATATCCTGCTGTACCACAACGTGCGACTGATCTTGGATACATTTCCTTAGCATTGATTTATGGAATACGTTGTGAACTCCTTCCATAGAAGCTGGCAGCTCAATTTGGTACGTTGATTCTCTTTGTGATCGGGAATGTTCCAACATATCTCGGGCTCAACTTACTGTTTTTCCCGAACCGCATTACTCCTTTTAATGGTTAAATTTTTAGGAAGACTTCATCTCCCACCTCAAACTCCAATTCTCTCCTTGTTCCATTGGCATAGTTCTTCTGTCGACTTTGAGCTGTCAATATTTGCTGCCAAATAGATCTTATCTTTTCAGCAGTCTGTTGCACGATCTCTAGTCCAATCAAGCTGGTTTTGCCAACTTCATCCCAATAAAGGGGTGATCTACATTTTCTTCCATACAGAGCTTCGTATGGAGCCATACCTATTGTCACACCCCCAAATTCGCACCAAGAATTTTTGCCTTCGGGATGTGCGGCGCCGGGTCCTCGACTCGACCAGCCTTCCTCCTCGTTGGTGCTTTGCGGAATTGAGTAGAACTAACACAAGTATTTACGGGAGCAAAACCTCCCAACCTTCTTTGCTATTCCGAATACAAAAGACTAGGAACACTCGCTCAAGGATCACCACAACTTGCCTTAGGAACTCCTTTATCGGATACCTTTGGCTTGGTGTCTCAAGAGGCTTATATACAACTCATGGCCGAGCCATGTCTTAAATTGGACACTAAATGCCCATCGGATGCCTAACTTCAATGCTGGCCGCGCGCACCATGAATGCCCGTCGCGCGCCTGCTGCGCGCAGCATTGATGCCCGCCGCGCGCCATGAATGCTTGCCGCGTGCGCGCCATCAATGCATGCCGCGTGCGCCAGGGCTCGGTCGCCAGCCTGCCCAGTGCGCCCCATCTGAAGGTAGCATCCCGCGCCCAGCGCCCTGCGCCAGCGCCCATCTGGCACGCCGTGTCCGTCTCGCGTGCCTGCCGCGTACCGCGCGCGCTCGTAACGCCCCGCGCCAACGGCTATCTGCCGAGGTGTAACGCCTCACCAACGGCTATGTCCGCGCGCCAACGGATATGTCACCTGCCGTAACGCCCCAACGGCTATCCCCAAGCCGTGTCCAGTCCGTGTGCGCTCTGTGTGCGCCAACTGCGCGCGCCCATAACTGCAGCGCCCTGCTGGAGCATAACGCCCCGGCTGCGCGCACCGCGTGCGCCAGCCGCGCGCCGCATGCTTGTAACTGCCTGCTCAGTAAATGTCCTGCCCAACACTTAGCCAATTTAGCACTTACTTGCATAGCTTCACGGATCTGCTCTTTGGCCCATGTTTGCCTCATGGCCGGCGCACCTTGTGCGTCATTGTGGGCCGCGCGCCCATCTGCCGCGCGCCCATTGCGGGCCGCGCGCCTCATGCTGCCGCGCGCCCGAGGAGTAGCCCAGCTCCTCCCCTCCTTTGGGCCACTTGGCCCTTGCCTTCATGCATTGTGGGAAGAAGGGTGTGACACCTATCGTAGCCTGATGGCTGTTGTTGTACAATTACTCCCCCAAGAGTAGATACTTACTCCACGAATCCTGAAACTTTAGCACACTGACTCGAAACATATCCTCTAAGATCTGAATGGTCCGTTCAGATTGCTCGTCTAACTGAGGATGAAATGCTATACTAAAATTCAGCTGTGTCCCCATAGCCCTGTGCAGAGTCTTCCAAAATTTTGGTGTGAATCTCGGGTCTCTATCTGATACAATTGAAGTTGGTACTCCGTGTAACCGCAATATCTCCTGGATATACAATTTTGGGTACTGGTCCATCCTGAGTGTCATCTTCACCGGTAGAAAATGGGCTAATTTGGTTAAACGGTCCACAATCACCCATATGCCATCGAATCCTTTTGTTGTCTTAGGCAATCCGACAATAAAGTCCATCGATATCTGTTCTCATTTTCACTCAGGAAAAGACAATGGTTGTAGCTTTCCATCGATATTCAGCCTTAATCTACTGATAAAGCAAACAAGTCTCGACGTACTTGGCCACAGACTTCTTCATGCCAGGCCACCAATAGTGTTGCTTAAGGTCTCTGTACATTTTGGTACTCCTGGGATGAACGAAAACATTGAACAGTGCGCTTCAGACAAAATTTCATTTCGAAGTTGATCATTGTTTGGAACACATTATATATTCCGGAATTTCAAAATTCCATCATCTGAATAGCTGAACTTGGTTCTGTCGTTAAATACCATACTCAATTTGAATTCATTGCAATCTGGGTCTTCCTGTTGAGCTTTTCAAATTTTCTCAAAAATTGTAGGTTTCAGTGATAAGGCTGATAACATTGCTGCTACATCTTAAACGAGCTCCAAATTAAATCTCTAAAATACTGCACTCAACTTTGTAGACATCCCAGCACTGAGTGTTGAAACTGAGGTTATAACTTGGCTTAATGCGTCTGCAACTACATTAGCTTTGCCAGGGTGGTATTTGATTTCAAAATCATAGTATTTCACAAACTCTAACCACCGCTGCTGTCTTATATTTAGTTCCTTTTGAGTGAAAATTATTTTAAACTTTTGTGATCTGAATATATCTCACACTGTGGTCCATAGAGATAGTGTCTCAAAAATTTTAGTGCAAACACTACCGCCGCTAACTTTAAGTCGTGAGTCGGATTATTTTCCTTATATGCCTTTAATTGTCTTGAAGCATAAGAAATCACATTTCTGTTCTGCATCAATACATAACCAAGTCCAACTTTAGACACATCACAGTAAATGCTGAATTTCTCATCCATCACTGGAAGTGTCAACACAAGAGCGGTAGTCAATTTCTGCTTCAACACTTAGAAACTATGCTCACAATCCCCTGACCATACATACTTCACATCCATTCCGGTCAACCGAGTCAACGGTGTTGCAATCTTTCAAAATCGCTCAACAAATTTTATGTAATAACCAGCTAAACCCATAAAACTTTGAATCTCGTTAACGTTCTTTGGTTGAGGCCATTCCTTGATTGATTGTATCTTAGTTGGATCTACTGATATCCCTCCACTGGAAATCACATGTCCAAGAAAATAGATTTTATCCAGCCAGAATTCACACTTAGAGAATTTCGCATAAAGTTGATGCCACTTCAAAGTTTCTAAAACAATCTTCAAATGCTCCTTATGTTCATCATCATTACTGGAATAGACAAAGATATCGTCGATAAATACAATGAAAAATTTATCAAGATACTCTCAGAATACCCAATTCATTAGGTCCATAAAAACGCTTGAAACATTTGTCAGTCCAAATGACATTGCTAAGAATTCATATTGCTCGTATCTCGTCCGAAAAGCTGTCTTCGAAATATCCTGCGATCTGATTTTCAGCTGATAATACCCAGACCTCAAATCTATCTTCGAGAAAATTCGAGCTCCTTGGAGTTGATTGCATAAGTCATCTATTCTTGGCAGTGGATACTTGTTTTTGATGGTTACCTTAGGAGCGACTCGGCTTTCTTTTTTACAAACAACACTGGTGCGCCCCATGGTAAAAAACTAGGGCGTATGAATCCCTTACCCACTAGTTCTTCCAATTGCTTTTTCAACTCCTTCAATTCCGGCGTAGCCAACCTATAAGGTTCTTCGATACCCGTTCCACTCTAGGATATGTATCAATCATGAATTCAACTTCCCAGTCTGGGGCAACCCGCGTAAATCATCTAGAAATACGTTAAGAAAATCACGAAGTATTAAAATATTCTGAGGTTTTGTTTCTACTTGAAATTGAGTATCTAAAACTGCTGCAAGAAAGCAACAATGCTCACCCATATAAGATCTCCGAGCATCGATGGGTGTCATTACAGACGGCTTCTTCATGTTCTTCATGGCCTACAACGAATACTTCTCACCATTCGAGGGCTTAAAGTTAATAGTCCCGATCCTGCAGTTGATTGTTACATAGTGTCGGAACAGCCAGTTCATTCCCAATATTACATCATACCCTGTTATCCCCATCACAATTAAATCGGTAGGCAAGCTCTTAGTCCCTATTGACACCACACTGTCACGCACCACTTGGTCAGATTACATACGTTCATCAGACGGCAGCCTCACTTCATACACAACTTCGGTGGGCTCCGGGCACAAATTTCATTTTACTATGAAGGCAGTTGCCACGAAAGAATGTGATGCACTTGAATTGATCAACGTAAAAGGAGGCATTGTATTAACTAATACCATAATTGAAATAACAGCTGGTCGGTCTTCACTTTCCGACCCTATCATAGGAAAAATCCTGGGTGTCACCTTGGTTGGACCTTTCTTTGCTATGGGGGGAGTCTTTAGCCATATGACCCGTCTCATTGCAGTTGAAGAACCGGTTGACCCACGGCTTTGGGCAGTCTCAGAAAAGATGGCCAGCTTCATGGCAATTGTAGCATTTGCCGGTAAACTGTCCACATTCTCCTAGATGGTACTTCAAACATTTCTGACACTGCGAGAATCTCCCCCGTTGTTGCGGTCTCTTCCCTCCTTTTTGATCATCCAAGTTACCGCCCAACCTTTTGATCCCTTGCAGCTGTGAAGAAGGTCCTCCTCTGCTCATCTGTGGCGTTACCTCCTTCAAAAGTCTTCTGGTGGCTTCTCCTTGTTTATTACATTTGACATCCGCCTCCTCCACTTCTATCGCTTTGGCGACAACTTTTGCATACATTACTCCCTCAATCACGGATATTTTTACACCTTTGTATAACTCCAGCTTCAACCTTTGCACGAACTGAAGTATCTTATCTTGCTCTTGGTTTACCCAATGACTTTCAAATTGAGATAACGATTCAAACTACCTGATGTACTCTGCTACTGACCCAGTTTGTTTCAGCTATAAAAATTCTATCCTCTTCGCAGCTTGAACTGTCCTACTGTAATATTTATTATAAAATACTTCTTTTAACTTCTTCCATGTCAAGTCCTGGGCAGCTATGGTAGCCTCTACTGTCTCCCACCAGCATTGAGTATCTTTAGATAAGTGAAATGTCGTAAACATAACCTTGTTTCTCTCTTCCACATTGGCGTACTTAAACATATTCTCGATTGTAGGGATCCATCTTTCGGCCGCAGTTGGATCCAACAATTGACCTTCAAATGTCGGAGGCTTCAGCCTTTTAAATTTCTCCCCACTGGAACCTGCTCAAAGGCTCCCCGTCCTTCCCGATTCAGTAGTGCTCCTAACATTTGATACTACCTATTGACTAACTCGGTAAGCTGCCTGATCGACTAATCACGTTCATCTCTTGGCTGCCTTGGGTTTCTCGGCATCTCTTTCCTATTCCTGATCAAAGTTAACGTAATCTAATCTTAGTCATAGACTAACTAAAATTAAAGAAATACTTACAGTCGGTGAAGCATGCTGCATGGCGGCCGGCGTTGTTGGGTATTCCTATGAACGACTTGATCCTTTGGCTCTGATACAATCTCTGTAGCACCCTCGGAAAACCCACGCATTTCTCGGCTGGCTCATTACTACTACTCGTAACACCTGACTACATTCGTAAAAAATTGAAAACTTTTATCCCTTGACTTAAAAAGTTCTTTTGAAAATGTTTAAACTCGTTGTAGTGGAAAACTTTGTTTAAAAATCAATTTAAATAAAACTCGAGTTTTCTAAAACGTAAAAATCATTTTCGGTCGACTTCTATGGCACTGGTCGACACTTCGTTTGCCTCTGTTTTCATAGGTGGACCTTGGTGGTCGACACCTCTCTACTTGTCACGCTCACCGGTCGACACCTGTATGCACATGTCGACGTCTTAACCCTTTTTGTTTCCATTGGTTGATCCTTACAGCTGACACTCTAACCATTCTTACACTGACCGATCGACACTTCCGCATACAGGTCAACACCTTGATGCTCTCTATCCGCGCAGGTCGACCCTCGCGGTTAACACCTATCGGGTTTGGTCGATCGCTAAGCCTATAGGTCGACACTTACTTCTGCTCTGTCCGTGCAAGTCGACCCTCGCGGTCGACACGTGCCTAGTTTTGTCGACCGCTAAGCTTACTAGTCGACACTTCCTTTCCAAAAATTTCCTAAAATTTTGCAATGTAACAGCTAAAAATGGGTCTAAGCCCAACAAGTCTACAATTTAAGGAAAACGTACATATATATATATATATATACACATCAAAATGCTAGTGCACACTTTACCCGAATCACACGTGTCCTATAACACACACGCATATATATATATATAACAAAAAGACCCCTATATTACTACACCTCCACGCCATGGTCGAGTCGCCCCAACAAAATTGTCTGCACCGTCACACGAACACGGGTCACCAACTGCTACCCTAATCACGCTCACGTTCATAATGCTCACCTGATAGCTCGTAGTTACCGACACTACAGAACTCAAATCGTAAGCCTAATGCCTAGCAAGTAGAGTACAATGAACCAGAAAACAATGCATAAACTCAATCCCTAACACATGCAGTTTCTATACTCTGTTTAATTCTTGTTTTTACTAATCTTCCACTTTCTCATGTAAATCAAGTAGGCACCTATTATATCACCACTTAGGACGCCCACCATGACCCAGCGGAGCGAGATCTGAGGCACACGTCAGGTTCACACACGAGATGGATATACAACGATCTCCTCCCAACATCGATCACGGAACCCTCTAGTGCCTTCTCACTAGCACGTTAACGACGAGGCGTTTCCACTCACGACATCTTATGTATTTTCATCTGTACATCTATCGCAGACACCCTCTCATAGTGCTACCAAACAAGCACCATCGTAAGATGAGGCAACCCTACTCGAGACCACGTTACATCTGTTCTTAATTTTTTACATTTTATTCTCGAATTTCATAAATATGCTCAAAACTCATTTTCGTGGTTCAAAAATCATGATGTATGTCAACACATACAATCAACCAACAAACCAATAACGAACAAGCAATCAAACCCTACCGTTCTGTGGTGTACGCCCGAAGGCAAAACACAAGCAATCAACTACTTACCTGAATGTGCGTAAAATTCTCAATCACTTCCGTCACCTCAAATGCTCAACTCGTTAACCAAATATATACATGAAATTAGCTCAACAATCATCAGAATAAACCTAAATGATACCTATTTTCAATCAGACATAACTCTCTCATTTCTCATCGAATTTAAACGATCCATTATGTTCTGTAAATCCCTGCATGTCTACTATCCAATGCCTCACTCTATTTTACATAACCAAACCGCATAGTCTATCAGATTTTTACAAACACTGAACCGGTTACATGTAGTTCCAACTTTCGGTTTCCAACAAAACTCGACAAAACCTCAAATCTTTCTATGTAATCAACTTATATCACACTATATCATGTCTAAGCTTCAAAAATAACAAGAAAACACAAGAAAAAAGAAATTTTCAGAGCTCTAACCTAGGTTTCATCAATTTCTCCAAAACATACTTAAAATGCACAAAATTCCAAAGGTTTTGCATAAATCACAAAATCCATCCAAAACTAATCTTTGATCTTGATCAAATGAATAAATGGTGGGAGGGCAAGGCCTCCTTGGCTACTGATCGTGGGAAGGGAGAGGAGAATGAATGAGTTTTCTCATTTACCCCTCAATCTTACACATTTAAATTATAACTTAACCCTTATTCAATTTGTACCACAAAAGTAATGTTAATTATACAATCACCCCCCACCTCATCAGCCATCATTTCCTATGTATCCCACTTATTTGTCACTTTTTTTTGCTATTATTTCTCACCACTACACTACACACAGTTTACCCCTAACCACCTAAATCCATTGTTTCCTCTCCACCATCCTCTTCCTCAATCAATTTCTTATCCTAATTCATGATGGTTGTTATGCCCTCTTAACAAAATAAATTCCAAGGGTAAAACTCATGGTTGAGTGAATTATGAGTGTTACACTCAACCCACCTAACAAAAAATTGTCTTCAAAATTTGCGTAGCTAAAAAGCTCAGGATAACGATCCATCATGTCTTGCTGTCTCTCCTATGTTGTTTTATTCACATTGTGGTTACGTCATACTATCTTTACCAGTGGAATCTCTTTGTTGCGCAATGTCTTCACTGCAAAATCTAAAATCTTCACTGGTTTTTCTTCATACATTAATGTTAGCAGTACCTCGATATCTTGCTGCACCAAAACGTGCTACTAATCTCGGATACATTTCCTTAGCATTGATACGTGGAATACGTTGTGAACTCCTTACATAGAAGTAGGCAGCTCCAATTGGTACGCTGGTCTTCCGATTCTCTTTGTGATCGGGAATGGTCCAACATATCTCGGGCTCAACTTAGCCTTTTTCCCGAACCTCATTACTCCTTTGAATGGTGAAGTTTTTAGGAAGACTTCATGTCCCACCTCAAACTCTAATTCTCTCCTTGTTCCATTGGCATAGCTCTTCTGTCGACTTTGAGCTATCAATATCCGCTGTCGAATAAATCTGATCTTTTCAGCAGTTTGTTGCATGATCTGTAGTCCAATTGAGCTTGTTTCACTAACTTCATCCCAATAAAGGGGTAATCTACATTTTCTCTCATACAGAGCTTCGTATAGAGCCATACCTATCATACCCTGATGGTGATGTTGTTGTACGAGAACTCCACCAAGTGTAGATACTTACTCCATGAACCTTGAAACTCTAGCTCACAGGCTCGAAGCATATCCTCTAAGATCTGAATGTTCCGTTCAGATTGCCCGTTCGTCTGAGGATGAAATGTCGTACTGAAATTTAGCCTTGTCCCCAAAGCCTGGTGCAGACTCTTTCAAAATTTTGATATGAATCTTGGGTCTCTATCCGATACAATTGAAGTTGGTACTCTGTGTAACTATAATATCTCCTGGATATAAAATTTTGCAAAATGCTCCATGCTGAATGTCATCTTCATCGCTAGAAAATGGGCTGATTTGGTTAGACGGTCCACAATCACCCATATCTCATTGTATCCTTTTGTTGTCTTAGGCAATCCGACAACAAAGTTCATCGATATTTGTTTCCATTTCCACTCGGTAATAGGGAATGGTTGTACCTTTCCAGTCGGCCTCTACTGTTCAGCCTTAATCTACTGACAAAGCAAACAAGTCTCGACGTACTTTGCCACAAACTTCTTCATGCCAGGCCACCAATAGTGTTGCTTAAGGTCTCTGTACATTGTGGTACTCCCGGGATGAACGAAAAACCTTGAAGAGTGCACTTCAGACAAAACTTCATTCCAAAGTTGATCGTTGTTTGGAACACACTATCTATTTTGTAATTTCAAAATTACATCATCTATGTAATAACCCGGGAATTTCAATTTTTAATTTTTATTTTCTGGAATTTTTAGTTTAATCCCGGTTGGAGTTTTGAGAAATATTTCAACGGGAAAGATTTAAATTATAAGGCTCGAAGCCTACTTTTGATATTGGTTTTCGGAATTTAAAGTCAGGAGGTCGAGAAATTAACGAAATTTCGGACGATTGAAGCACGTGAGGGCAATTTGGTAATTTGTAATTAAAAAAAAAACATATGAATCACCGGAATGGCTTCGGGAAGAAGCCATTCGGCTGATTCCTGCAAACACCCGAGTGCCGGGAGAGGGCGATCGCGTGCTGTAGTTGGAGCTGCGATCGACGGCCGACGAGCATGGGCGCGAGGTGCGAGTTGCGAGCCAGTGCTGCTGTCCCGACGAACCGAAGCTGTCCGGTTTCGGCAGCTCGAGTCCCCGAAGTGTGAGCCGAGTGTTTTGGCCGACGACTGCAAAGGGTGAATTTCTGACCAAGTCTGCCACCGACGATTTGGGAGCCTTGTTGGAGTCCTTTTTCCCGTTGTGTGCAGAACTCCATTGCTCGGTAAGTCTTTCCCCTCTTGCTGCCCGCCTCATTATTTTTGGTTTAGCCGAGCATAGTGCTCGGCCTACTTTCGTCATTGATGGAATTGGCCGCAAGGTTATAGCGTAGCACAAGAGTAATGCCGTGAGTTTAAAGGAAACAAAAGGGAGCCCTGTCGGTTTCCTGTTTTGGCCAAGCTTAGTGCTCGGCCTCCTTGCAATTGCAGTGAGCCTGGCCGAGAGATATAGACGAAATAGGGCTAGTTGTGTGTGGAAGTTTGTAAATTGAAGTTTGAAATCAAAATCAACCATTGCTTGTGCAGGGTTAGTTCGGTTTTTAACTATTTTGGCCTAGTTTTGGCTAATCATTTTAAATTCTGTTTTTGTAGGATAAAATAGGTTATTAAAAAGACGTATGGCCACTGGAATTGCTCAATTCCAACATCTGACGCAAAATTTATGCGCGTCGCAAGTTTATGCCGGAATTTAGCCCAAGTTAAATTACCGAGCATTTTGCATGGAAATTCAACGTGTGAGAGTAGCATAGCCGTTTTGATGCATATAACTAGCTGGGAGTGAGTTTTGGTTGAAGAGAAGTGAAAATGTGAAATTTGATAAAAGTGGCAGATTCGGTTTTAGCATTTTTTCGCCTGTCTGCGGCTTATCGTTTTAAAATCCGTCTTGGGATGCTAAACTGGGTTCCTAAGGGGACGTTTAGCCACGTGCATGCATGTGTTTTGCCCAAGTGGGCCTACACTATAGAACTTTAGGGTTTATGTGATTGATTGTGGTATGCGTTCGTATTGCTTGACATGCATCATATTTTTAAAAACAGAAACGAAAATGATTTTTAGCGTGTTTTGATGTATAAGGTGAGACGTGTGGCGGTGGTACCGCGGATCCCGCTAGTGTACGGGCCGGTGCATCACCAGTCGCGGATCCTACTCGAGGGGTGGGCCGGCTGGGCCGTCATGCGGCGTGAATGTGTTGCGGTGAGGATATTGGCAGTGGTACCGCGGATCCTACTAGTCTGTGGGCCGATGCAACACGAGTCACAGATCCTACGCGAGGGGTGGGCCGGCTGGGCTGTCGTGAAACGTGTGTGTGTGGCAACTGTGGCCCCGTGCTGGGGAGGCTGGGACGGGGGCGACGTGTCAGGGTGTAGAGTGGCGCGATGTACACCCTTACCCTGATGTGGTTGCCGTGTGGTGATGCGTGTGTATAGCTTGTGGGCCTCGTTGCTGGGGAGTCCGGGACGGTGGCGATGTGTCAGGGTGTAGGGTGGCGTGAGGTTCCTCCTTACCCTTGTGCGGCTGCACTACGCGTCACAGATGTGACAACATGAGTGTGAGTGTAGAGACTGCATGTGATATAATTGCATTGTCGGCTTTTACTTTCATATCGCATTACTTACTGAGCGTTAGGCTTATGTTGTGTGTTCTGTGGTGTAGGTGCTGACGATACTGCTGGTGAGCCTCGAGAGCCTAGTCTAGAGGCGTAGGATTGTTGGCGGCGTGCACCCGAGACATTGGATGACGGATTTTTGTTAGGGCGACCCGACCCGTGGTGGTGGTAGGTGATAGTGGATTTATCATTTCATGTTGGGTATTTGTGTAGATAGCGGGGTTGTATAGACATTGATCTTTTGAGATTTTGTAGAGGGGTTGTAGTGTTTTGGGGGACTTTCTTAATTTGTATTTGATGGGTTCTTGTTGTCTTCTTACTCTGATTTGGTTATGGTGACTTCTCTGGATGATGGATAGATAAACATTGTTGGATTATGGTGAATTGCGTGCAGAGTTTAAATTTTGGGATAGTCAGTTTTTAGCCGTTACTCTACCGAAATTTCGAGAGAGAGGTTGGGAGTCGAGGAGATACGAAATAGGTTGAGGTGTGAATAGTAAATGCTAGAAAAAGGTAGATGAGCGTGGAAGTGCGGCGTGATCGCATGTGAGCGGGGCACGCGGCCCTGCGGGTGTACACGGGTCATGCGGCGCCGGGTGAGGGCATGCGCGTGGACGTGCTGTACAGAGGCAGGGTGCGTGGGGCACGCGGCGCTGTGAGTGTGCGCGAGATACAGTGACGTTGGGTTGGCACGTGCGGCACCGCGAGGTTGTACGCGGGGTGTCGGAGTGGGGACGTGAGTGCTTGGGACCGGACTGGGTAGTTCGTGGGGTGCTTGGGATTCTTTCCTAGGATTTCAAGTCTTACCGTTTTATCTCAAATTGTTTTAAATGGTTTTCTTTTCCGCTGCGTAGTTTTATGTTGAGGACTTCGTGTTTCCTCTTTGGGACGCGAGTTGTTTTTCGAATCGAGTCGAAAAATTTTCATACTCACAAATGTTCTTTTGAAAATGATTTGAAAACGAAAAGTGTATTGAATTGAGTTAGTTATGTCAAGTGTTAGTGTGTGTGTGTAGTGTGTAGATGCACTGTAGCGCACCGAGAATGCGGGGTTTCTCGGGGTGTGACAGTTATGGTATCAGAGCCACGGGGTCGACGTCGTTCAGAGGATTATCTAACACCGCCAGCCGCTGCACGGGAGCACTCCACCAACTGTAAGTGTTTATATTTGAATTTATTGTAGTACTAATGTGAGCTTTATACTTTTGTTAAAGGTAGAAAATGTCAGGAGAGGCAAGAGGTAGAGGTAGAGGGCGGCCACGACGAGAGGCGCCTCCTAGAGCTGTTGGCGACATGGATGATACCGTCCAGCAGCTTACCGCGTTGGTCCACCATCAGTCTCAGCAGTTGGAGAGGTTTATGAGCAGGGACCATCAGGGTCAGTCTAGCGCCCAGGGTTCGTCCGACAGAGGGGGTGACAGACTGCACAGACTTAGACCTCCGACCTTTGACGGATCATCTCCGGATCCTCTCAGTGCTGAGGAGTGGATACGGAGTATGGAGAGGATGATGAGTTTTGCCAAGGTAGAGGAGCAGGACAGAGTTTCTACTGCGGCGTTCTATCTTGCCAAGGACGCGAGCCATTGGTGGGATACTGTGGTGGCCACGAGAGATGTGGGGGCCATGACCTAGGAGGAGTTTAGGTTGGTGTTTTTCAGCAAGTATTTCAATCATTCAGTCAGGACGTAGAAGATGGTGGAGTTTGCACAGTTGAAGCAGACCGACATTGTGGTTGAGTATGTGCGGCAGTTCAAGGCCTTGTCGAGGTTTGCAGGACATTTGGTGAGCCTCGATGAGAATAAGGTACATCTGTTCGTGCAGGGCCTGAAGCCGGATATTTATATGGGCATGCGGATTGCGGGGACCCGGGGCATGCCGTACGAGGAGGTGGTTGCGAAGGCCCTAGACATTGAGGAGGCTCGGGCGAAGCTTCCTAGTTATCGGGAGGTACCCAGAGAGCAACCTCGCAGATCATTCAGAGAGTCGCTGCCACAGGCTAGCGGGGAGGTGTCCGTGCAGAGAGGTCTGAAGAGGCTTAGTAACAGTTCTAGCAGCCAGGGGAGCACTAAGATGCCGCAGGGGTTGGGGCAGTTTCCAGTGTGCCCGAAATGTCAGAAGAGTCACCTGGGCGAGTGCAGGCGGGGCCCAGTGAAGTGTTACAACTGTGGCGAGGTGGGCCACATGTCCAGAGAGTGTCACAAGCCGCGTCAGAACCGCTGTTTCAACTGTAATGAGGTGGGACACTTTGCCAGCAGATGCCCAGTGGCGAGCAGGTCGTCAGCCAGGGTTACACCGAGAGTCTTTGCCCTGTTTGAGCCAGATGATACTGCCCAGCCATTAGTGATAGCAGGTAACATTTTTGTTTCTTGTGTGGCGGCTTATACTTTGATTGATACGGGTGCTACGCACTCGTTTGTGTTGACGAGCTTTGTGGTTAAGGCCAACTTGGAGTTCAGCCCCGCCGAGCGACACTATGATGTGACTTTGCCATCCGGGGAGCATTTGTATTCAGAACAGGTGGTGCGGGGCAATACTGTGACAGTAGGGAGGAAGCAGTTATATGCCGAGCTAGTCATTCTCCATATGAGTGGTTATGAGGTAATCTTGGGAATGGACTGCCTGTTCAGACATCATGCGAAGATTGACTGCAGGACCAGAGAGGTTCATTTCTGGCCCCCGGGCGGGGAGAGCTACACATTTAAAGCAGGTAAGGGTCTTGCCAGGATTTCTGCTATACTTTCTCGTCAGGCACCATGGGTGTTGGGCATGGGTTGCCAGGGATTTTTGGCAAGTGTTGAGGATGCCCAGTCACCGGGCGATGCTCGGATACAGGATATTCTTATTGTTCAGGAGTTCCCGGAGGTGTTCCATGATGAATTGCCGGGGTTGCCCCCTGACAGGGAGATTGAATTCGAGATAGATGTTTTCCCAGGTGCCGAGCCGATGTGCAAGAACCCATACAGATTAGCACCTACTGAACTTAAGGTGCTGAAAGCTCAGTTGGAGGAGCTGACAGATAAGGGATTTATACACCGTATTTTTTCACCCTGGGGAGCACCAGTTCTATTTGTCAAGAAGATGGACGGATCCCTACGCATGTGTATTGACTACCAGGAGCTGAATAAGTTGACGGTGAAGAACAGGTATCCATTGCCAAGGATTGACGATTTGTTTGATCAGTTGCAGAGTGCCCAGGTGTTTTCTAAGATCGACCTGAGGTCCAGCTATCATCGTTAAAGGTGAAGGAGAGGGATGTACCGAAGACGGCCTTCAGGATGAGGTACGGGCATTTCGAGTTCCTGGTTATGTCTTTTGGGTTGACCAATGCCCCTGCAGCATTCATGGATCTGATGCACCGGGTGTTCAGGGAGTACCTGGACAAGTTTGTGATCGTGTTTATCAACGACATTCTGATCTACTCGCAGAGTGAGGAGGAGCACAGGGAGTACCTGAGGATTGTACTGACTATTTTGAGCCAGCATCAGCTGTATGCTAAGTTCTCAAAGTGCGAGTTTTGGTTGGACAGGATTCACTTCTTGGGGCATGTGATCTCCTCTGAGGGTATTTCAGTTGATCCGGGGAAGGTTCAGACTGTAAAGGAGTGGCCGAGGCCGACTAGTCCTAGCGAGATACGCCGTTTTCTGGGGTTGGCTGGATATTATCGGAGATTCATTGAGGGGTTCTCTAAGATCTCGACCCCTTTGACCCGACTGACCAGGAAGAATGCAAAGTATGAATGGAGCGATCGGTGTGAGGACAGCTTCTAGACATTGAAGCAAAGGTTGACTATGGCTCCTGTACTGACGCTGCCCGTGGAAGGAGAGAAGTTCTGCATTTATTGCGATGCCTCCAGGATCGGTTTGGGGTGTGTTTTGATGCAGAGTGGGAGAGTCATTGCCTATGCTTCTAGGCAGTTGAAGGCTTACGAGCAGAATTATCCCACTCACGACTTGGAACTAGCGGCGGTTGTATTTGCACTCAAGATTTAGAGGCATTATCTGTATGGGCAGCAGTGCGAGATTTACTCGGACCATCAGAGCTTGAGGTACATTTTCACGCAGAAGGAGCTTAATTTGAGACAGAAGAGATGGCTCGAGCTGGTCAAGGACTACGACGTGGAGATCAGGTACCACCCGGGGAAGGCGAATGTGGTGGCAGACGCCTTGAGTAGGGTGACAGTCTCGACTTCTGCCATAATGACGGTACAACCTATTGAGTTAGTGACAGAGATGCAGAGTTTTGGTCTGGAGGTAGTTTCTGATCTGACAGCCACCCTTTATGCCTTGTCGTTGAGGCCGACCATTCTGGACAGGATCAGGCAGACTCAGGAGGCTGATTCTGAGTGTAGCGAGCTGAAGGCGAGTATGGAGGTCAGGCCTGATTCTGAGTTCAGCTATTCAGAGGACGGGATTTTGAAGTTTCGGGATAGGTGGTACGTCCCGAAGGATGAGGAGTTGAGGAGGGATATATTATTAGAGGCCCATTCATCTTCTTTCTCTGTGCATCCGGGAAGCACTAAGATGTACAGAGATTTGAAGCAGCACTATTGGTGGCCTAACATGAAACGAGCAGTGGCTGAGTATGTTGAGGCCTGCGTAGTCTGCCAGCAGGTGAAGGCGGAGCATCAGCGACCGTTTGGGATGCTCCAACCATTGCCTATATCGGAGTGGAAGTGGGAGCGAATCACCATGGATTTTGTGGTGGGACTACCGAGGACTGCCAAGGGCCATGACGCGATTTGGGTGATTGTGGACAGGTTGACGAAGTCGTCTCACTTTTTGCCTGTGAGGATGACTTATACGATGGATTAGTTTGGCCAGTTGTATGTTCAGGAGATAGTCAGACTCCATGGGATTCCGGTGTCGATTGTTTGAGACCGATACCCCAGGTTCACGTCTAAGTTTTGGAGGAGTCTGCATAAGGCTATGGACACCAGATTGGATTTCAGTACGGCCTTTCATCCTCAGACCGATGGGCAGTCGGAGCGGACTATACAGGTTCTCGAGGATATGCTCAGAGCTTGTGTTTTGGAGTTTCAGGCGACTTGGAGCAAGTTTTTACCGCTAGTGGAGTTCTCGTATAATAATAGTTTATAGTCCACCATTGGCATGGCACCATACGAGGCCCTCTATGGAAGGAAGTGCAAGTCGCCATTATATTGGGATGAGGTTGGGGAGGCTCGATTGATAGGCCCTGATATTTTGCAGCAAACTGTCGACAAGATTTCTGTGATACGAAAGAGAATTGAAGCAGCCCAGAGTTGACAAAAGAGTTATGCTGATCTAATTTTCGTTAGATACCATACTCAATTTGAATTCATTGCACTCTGGGTCTTCCTGTTGAGCTTATCTAATTTTCTAAAAAATTGTAGGTTTCAGTGATAAGGCTAATAACATTGCTGCTACCTCTGAAACGACTTCCAAATTAAACCTCTGAAATTCTGCACTCAACGCAATTGACATCCCAGAATTCAGTGTTGAAACTGAGGTCGAAACTAGGCTTAATGCGTTTGCAACTACATTAGCTTTCTAGGGTGGTATTTGATTTCAAAATCGTAGTCCTTCACAAACTCTAACCACTGCCGCTGTCTCATATTTAGTTCTTTTTGAGTGAAAATATATTTCAAATTTTTGTGATCTGAATATATCTCACACTGTTGTCCATAAAGATAGTGTCTCAAAATTTTTAGTTCAAACACTACCGCCGCTAACTCTAAGTCGTCAGTCGGATAATTTTCCTCATATGCCTTTAATTGTCTTAAAGCATAAGCAATCACCTTTCTTTTTTGCATCAATACACAACCCAGTCTAACTCTAGACGCATCAGAGTAAATGCTAAACTTCTCATCCATCACTGGAAGTGTCAACACAGGAGCAGTACTCCATTTCTGCTTCAACACTTGGAAACTGTGCTCACAATCTTTTGACCATACATACTTGACGTCCTTTGTGGTCAACCGAGTCAAGGGTGTTGCAATCTTTGAAAATCGCTCTAATAAATTTTCTGTAATAACTAGCTAAATCTAGAAAACTTCGAATCTCGCTAATGTTATTCGATTGAGGCCATTCCTTGATTGATTGTATCTTAGTTGGATCTACTGATATCCCTCCACTGGAAATCACATGTTCGAGAAAATGGATTCTATCCATTCACACTTAAAGAATTTCGTATAAAGTTGATGCCACTTCAAAGTCTCTAAAACAATCTTCAAATGCTCGTTATGTTCATCATCATTACTGGAATAGACCAAGATATCGTCGATAAATACAATGAAAAATTTATCAAGATACTCTCGGAATACCCGATTTATTAGGTCCATAAAAGCGGCTAAAGCATTTGTCAGTCCAAATGACATTACTAAGAATTCATAGTGCCCGTATCTTATCCGAAAAGCTGTCTTCGAAATTTCCTGCGATCTGATTTTCAGCTGATAATACCAAGACCTGAAATCTATCTTCTAGAAAATCCAAGCTTCTTGTAGTTGATCGCATAAGTCATCTATTCTTGGCAGTGAATACTTGTTCTTGATGGTCAGCTTCTTCAACTCCTTGTAGTCAATACACATTCAGAGTGACCCGTCTTTCTTCTTTACAGACAACACTTGAGCGCCCCATGGTGAAAAACTAGGCCGTATGAATCCCTTACCCACTAGTTCTTGTAATTGCTTTTTCAACTCCTTCAATTACGACAGAGCCAACCTATAAGAGTTCTTTGATACCGGTTCTGCTCTGAGATATGTATCAATCACGAATTCAACTTCCCGGTCAGGGGCAACCTAAGTAAATCATCCAGAAATACATCAAGAAAATCACGAACTATTAAAATATCTTGAGGTTTTGTTTCTACTTGAAATTGAGTACCTAAAACTACTGCAAGAAAGCAAAGATGCTCACCTATATAATATCTCTGAGCATTGATGGGTGCCATTACAGATAGCTTCTTCATGTTCTTCATGGCCTGCAACAAAAGATTCTCACCGTTTGGGGGCTAAAAGTTAATAGTCCCGATCTTGCAGTCGATTGTTGCATAGTGTTGGAACAGCCAATCTATTCCCAGTATTACATCATACCCTATTATCCCCGTCACAATTAAATTGGCAGGTAAGCTCTTAGTCCCTATTGGCACCAACTATCACGCACCACCTGGGTAGAGTTCATGCATTCATAGACGGCAGCCTCATTTCATACACAACTCTGGCAGGCTCCGGGCACAAATTTAATTTTATTACGAAGGCAGGTGCCATGAAAGAATGTGACGCACCTGAATCTATCAACCTAAAAGCAGACACTGTGTTAACTCATACCATACCTGAAATAACAGCTGGTCAGTCTTCACCTTCCAACTCAATCATCGCAAAAATCCTTGGTGTCACCTTGGTTGGACCTTTCTTTGCTACGGGGGAATCTTTAGCCATATGACCGGTCTCGTTGCAGTTGAAGCACCGATTGACCCTTGGCTTTGGGCAGTCTCGAAAAAGATGGACAGCTTTAAGGCAATTGTAGCATCTACCTGTAAATTGTCCGCATTCTCCTGGATGGTACTTCAAACATTTAGGACACTGTGAGTATCTCCCCCGTTGTTGCGGTCTCTTCCCTCCTTTTTGATCATCCAAGTTACAGCCTGACCTTTTGATCCCTTGCGGCTGTGAAGAAGGTCCTCCTCTGCTCATTTGTGGCGTTACCTCCTTCAAAGGTTTTCTGGTGGGTTCTCCTTGTTTATTACATTTGACATCCGCCACCTCCACTTCTATCGCTTTGGCGACAACTTTTGCATACATTACTCCCTCAATCCCGGATATTTTTACACCTTTGTATATCTCCGGCTTCAACCTTTGCACGAACTGAAGTACCTTATTTTCCTCTTGGCTTACCAAATCACTTGCAAATCGAGATAACGATTCAAACTGCCTGATGTACTCTGCTACTGACCCAGTTTGTTTCAACTATAAAAGTTCTATCCTCTTTGCAGATTGAACTGTCCTGTTGTAATATTTGTCATAAAGTACTTCTTTGAACTTCTTCCATGTGGAGTCCTAGGCAGCTATGGTGGCCTCTCCTGTCTCGCACTAGTATTGAGCATCTTTAGATGCGTGAAATGTCACGCACGTAACCTTGTTTCCTTGTTCTACATTGGTGTACTTAAACATATTCTCAATTGTACAGATCCATCTTTCGGTCACAGTTGGATCTGACAATTGACCTTCAAATGTCGCAAGCTTCAGCCTTCTAAATTTCTCCCCACTAGAACTTGCTGCAAGGCTCCCCTTTGCTTCCCGATTAAGTAGTGCTCCTAACATTTGCCACTGCCTATTGACTAACTTGGTAAGCTGCCTGATCGACTCATCATGCTCATCTCTCGGTTGCCTTGGGTTTCTCGGCATCTCTTTCCTATTCCTGATCAAAGTTAACGTAATATAATATGAGTCATAGACTAACTAAAATTAAAGAAATACTTACAATCAGTGAAGCATGCTGCATGGCGGCCGACATTGTTGGATATTTCTTTGAACGACTTGACTCTTTGGCTCTGATACCATCTTTGTAGCGCCCCAAGAAAACCCACACGTTTCCCGGCTCGCTCACTACTACTACTCGTAACACCCAACTGTATTTGTGAAAAATTTAAAACTTTTATCCCTTGACTTAAAACGTCGTTTTGAAAACGTTTAAACTCGTTGTAGTAGAAGACTTTGTTCAAAAATAAATTTAAATAAAACTCGAGTTTTATGAAACGTAAAAATCATTTTTGGTCGACCTCTATGGCACCAGTCAACACTTCGTTTGCCTCTGTTTTCATAGGTCGACCCTGGCAGTCGACACCTTTCTGCTTATCACGCTCACCGGTCGACACCTGTCTGCACAGGTCGACACCTCAACCCTCTCTGTTTCCATTGGTCGAACCTTACAGCTGACACTCTAACCATACTTTACACTGACCAGTCGACACTTCCACATATAGGTCGACACCTTGATGCTCTCTGTCTATGCAGGTCGACCCTCGCGGTCGACACCTACCGGGTTTGGTTGACCGCTAAGCCTATAGGTCAACACTTACTTCGACTCTGTCCGCGCAGGTCGACCCTCCCGTCGACACTTGCCTAGCTTCGTCAACCGCTAAACCTACTGATCGACACTTACTCTCCAAGGATTTCATAAAATTTTGCAATGTAACAGATAAAAAGGGGTCTAACCCCCAAAAGTCTACAATTTAAGGAAAACGTATATACATCAAAATGCTAGTGCACACTTTACCCGAATCACACCTGTCCTAGAACTTACATATATATATATATATATATATATAACCAAAGACCCCTAATTACTACACCTCCATGCCATGGTCGAGTCCCCCAAACAAAATTGCCTGCACTATCACACGAACACGTGTCACCAACTACCACCCTAATCATGCTCACGTTCAAAATGCCCCACCTGATAGCTCGTCGTCACCTACAGTGCAAAACCCAAAACGTAAGTCTAATGCTTAGCAAGTAGGGAACAATGAACAAGAAAACAATGCATAGACTGAATCCCTTACACATGCAGTCTTTATACTCTGTTTCGTTCTCGTTTTTATTAATCTTTCACTTTTTCATGTAAATCAAGTAGGCATCCATCCTATCACCACTCAGGACAGCCGCACCTTGACCTAGTGGAGCGAAATCAGAGGCAAACGTCAGGTTCAAACACGGGATGGCCATACAACGATCTCTTTCCAACATCGATCACGGAACCCTCTAGTTCCTTCTCACTAGCACGTTAATGACGCGACATTCCAACTCACGACATCTTATGTATTTTCATCTGTGCATCTCTCGTAGAGACCCTCTCATGGTGCTACCACACAAGCACCATCGCATGACGAGGCGACCCTACTCGAGACCACGTTACAACTATTCTTATCTTTTTACATTTCATTCTCGTATTTCATAAATATGCTTAACACTCATTTTTCATAGTTCAAAAATCATGATGCACGTCAAGACATACAATCAACCAACAAACCAATAATGAACAAGCAATCAAAGCCTACTGTTCTGTTGTGTAGGCCCGAAGGCAAAACATAAGTAATCCACTACTTACCTGAATTTTCGTAAAATTCTCAATCGCTTCCGTCACCTCAAATGCTCAACTCGTTATGCTAATATATACATGGAATTAGCTCAGCAATCATCAGAATAAACCTAAATGATACCTATTTTCAATTAGACATAACTCTCTCATTTCTCATCAAATTTAAACAACCATTATGTTCCGTAAACCCCTACATGTCTACTATTCAATGCCTCACTCTATATTACATAACCAAACCGCATAGTCTATCAGATTTTACAAACGCAGAACCGGTTACATGTAGTTCCAACTTCTGATTTCCAACAAAACTTGACAAAACCATAAATCTTTCTATGTAATCAACCTATATCATGCTATATCATGTCTAAGCTTCCAAAATAACGAGAAAACACAGCAAGGAAAAAGAAATTTTCCAAACTCTAAGCTAGGGTTTCATCAACTTCTCTAAAACCCTGCAAAACCTACTTAAAATGCATAAAATTCCAAAGGTTTTGCATAAATCAAAAAACCTATCCAAAACTTACCTTTGATCTTGATCAAATGAAGAAACGGTGGAAGGGCAAGGCCTCCTTGGCTTCTGATCGTGGGAAGGGAGAGGAGAATGAATTAATATTCTCATTTACCCCTCAATCTTGCACATTTAAATTATAACTTAACCATTATTTAATTTGCACCACAAAAGTAAGGTTAATTATACAATCACCCCCACCCATTAACCATCATTTCCCACGTATCCCACTTATTTTCCACTTCTTTTTGTTATTATTTCTCACCACTACACTACACACAGTTTACCCCTAACCACCGAAATCCATTGTTTTCTCTCCACCATCTTCTTCCTCAATCAATTTCTTATCCTAATTCATGGTCGTTGTTATGCCCTATTAAGAGAATAAATTCCAAGGGTAAGCTCATGGTTGAGGCGAATTCTAGGTGTTACAGTGTGGACAGCGAGGTTCGACTTGTGCAGGTAGAGAGCATTGCAGTGCCGAGCACTTCCTGTTATGTGCGTGGAAGTGTTGACCGCGACGTTCGACTGGTGCAGACAGATAGTATCAAAGTGTCGACCAATTTTGTTATGTGCAACAAAGTTCGATTGGGGCAGGCAGAGAGTATTAAGGTGTCAACCGTTGTTTACAGGTGTCGACCAGTACCTCTTTCTTTATAATGTTTTGAAAAGTGAAGTGTCATTTAAACTGACTTTCGAATGAGTGTTCCACCGCGACAATTTTTAAGTGTTTTCTAAAATATCGTTTTAAGTCGAGGAACAAAAGTTTAAAATTTTATACGAATTTCTTTGAGGTCATGACTAAGTGTACGGTTGGCTACCCAGGTCTGGGGACGACTCGGAGGGGCTGCAGAGGTGGTGACAGAGTAGATTGAGTCGAAGACCACATGAGTTTTCGAGGCGTTACAACTTCACTTTTAATGCTCAAAACAGCTGAAGGGCTCACTATTTACTAAAAACTAACCAAAGTTTACTTTCAATTTAAAGATTGAAGGAGAAATGAGGAGGAATCATTGGCTGGGTGTCGCTGGAAAAAAGAAAAGCAGAAGAGAAGAACTGGGGGGGAAAAAGGGCTTTGCATGGGGAAGAAAACACCAGGGTGTTTTATGTTTCTTTTATATTATTTAATATAATTAATCATAATTACCTTTTCAACTTTAACCTTTAATCGTTTAACTAAACTATTATTCAGTCCATTTTTGGCTGGACTTTTATAAATTTCTCTTGTCTATTAGCCTCATAATAATCCCTCATAATAATCTTCACTCAACAGTATAAATTTTCTGCTCTTGATTCCGACTAAAACTTTGCCGTTTACACACGTAAATCTGAAAATCATTTTAATGGAAATTTTGGGTGTTACATTGTCAATATATAATGCCTGAGACAAATATAACATCTTGTTCTTGCAATTTTTAAATAGACGAATCCCAAGAATATAGGTCGCTTCTTCCAAATCTTTCATTTGGAATTGTTTAGCCAACCAAGCTTTTATATCAAATAATAATTCTACATTATTCCCAATAAGTAGAATGTTATCGACATAAAGAATCAGAAAAATCACTAGCTTCTCCTTGAAGACCTTACATACACAAGACTCATCAAGACATTGCAAAAATCCATAAGATTTGATCGTATCATCAAATCTCATATACCATGACCTGGATGCTTGCTTGAGTCCATAAATAGAACTACGCAATTTGTAAACTTTTTGCTTTGTATTTTGTGTTATGAAACCTTTGGTTGCTCCATATAGATAGTCTCCTCAAGATCACCATTCACAAATGTCATCTTAACGTCCATCTGTCAATTCTCATAATCATAATGAGCAGCTATGGAAAGCAGAATATTAATAGACTTAAGCATTGCTACTGGTGAGAAGGTTTATTCATAGTCAATTTCTTTCTTTTGGGTATAGCCCTTAGCCACCAGTCTACCTTTGAATGTCTCTACATTACCGTCTACTCCAATTTTCCTCTTATAGATCCATTTACACCTAATGGGTTTTACCCATTTAGGTAAATCTATAAGATCCCAAACTGAGTTGGAATACACAGATTCTATTTTCAAATTTCATGGCTTCAAGCCATGCATCTTTGTCTGAGTCTCAATTGCACATCTATATGTCAATGAATCATCTTTCGCATCATAAGTGATAAGAGCTTGTGCTTCACCATCGTGTCGATATCATGATGGAAGTCGTACTACCCTTTCACTACGACGATGTATAATGATGGGTTGACTAGATTGAGTGGTGTTTTCTATATCTCATGGATCAACATATATTGTTGTAACAGGTCTAACTTGGTCAGATAAAATCTTTTCTAAGACAATCTTACTTTGAGGTTTGTAATTTGTTATATAGTCATGTTTTAGAAATGTGGCATTTGTCGATACAAATACCTTATTATCTTGAGTACTATAAAACAAACCTCCTCTCATGGCTTTTGCATATCCAACAAACATGCAAACCACAGTTCTATGTTCCAACTTCCTTGTCTTACCTACTAGCACATGTGCTGGACATCCCTATATGCGAAAGTGTCTCAAACTAGGTTTATGACACTCCACAACTCTAAGGGTGTTTTAGGTATAGACTTAGATGGAACTACATTAAGTATTTAGGTTGCTATTTGTAAAGCATATCCCCAAAATGATTTTGGAAGAGAAGAATAACTCATCATGGGTCTTACAATATTGAGCAATGTACGATTTCTTCTTTCAGCAACACCATTTTGCCGAGGCGTACCTAGTGCTATTAGTTGGGATACTATTCCGTGTTCTAACAGATAACCTTTATATTCATTCTCAATGTACCCACTAACTCAATCTCATCAAAGACACATGATAGTCTTACCTAATTGGTTTGCAACTTCATCTTTAAATTCTTGAAACTTTCTAAAAGTTTCATGTAACACCCAGAATTTCCGCTAAAATAATTTTTGGATTTATGTATCTGTGAATGGCGGAGTTTTAGTCGGAATCAAGGGCGAAAAATTTATACTGTTAAGGAAAATATTATTTTGAGGTTCATGGATAGGGCAGATTTATAAAAATCGAACCAAAAACGGACTGAATAACTATTTGGTTAAAGGATTAAAGAGTGAGGGTGATATAGTAATTAGTTTTATTATTATTATAATAAAAAAATAAGAAAGGGAAGAGAAAGTGTAAACCACCCCCACAGGGTTTTTTTCTCCCTTCCCCCACGTAAAATCGTCCTTCGGCATTTCTTCCTTTCCAATGATGCCCAGTAACTATTGTTCTCAGCTTCTCCTTCAATTCTCAAATTTAAGGTAAGTTTTTAGTAGATAGTTAGTTATTTAGGTGTTTTGAGTGTTAATGGTAAAGTTAAAGGAAGTTATTGGATAGTTTGGTAAATCCTAAGTGGGATGTACGAAATTTTGAGGATATAGTTGATTTTATGCTTTCATTGGTGTTTAAGTTTGAGGAAAGATTAAATTATAGGTTTTTATGGAAAGAATTGAACGTTTTAATAATCGAAAAACTCAGGTTTATAGAACGGTTTCTTTTTGCGCAAATTTTGCTAAGCTGTGGATGTTGGGTGCAAAAGTGGATTACATCATTAGAAACTAGACGTACTAATGAGTTCGTAGCACTTTGAATTGTTAAGATCGAGTAAGTATTGAGATAGTTATCAATTTCAAAAGATTAGTCAGAAATTGTGTAGGATTTCAGGTTTTGCTAGGAGTTACAATTTTGTACGAGTTATGAATTCCGTATTAAAATTTCATGAATTGGACGAAGTTATAATTAATGAATATGTGATTTTTATCGGTTATTCTGCTCCCTAGTTTACCGTACGATTTACGAGCGTTTTGCTAAGGACGCAAGGTAAGTAGTGTACACAGGTGTTTTTGCCTTCGGACATACATCACAGTTTGTTAGGTTGTATGCACGCTTATTTTATGTTTTAGTAGATTATGCATCATGGTTTTAAAGTATGAGAACGAAAAGAAAATGAATTTCCATGTTTTTACGAAATGAAATAGTAGGAAGTGAAATGTGAAGAAAGAAATGAAAAGGAACGTAAGAAGATAATGAAGGTGGGGTTGAGTGGCCTTGTCCCGTGAGGTGGACCACGAGGTGTGTCACTACTTTCCCTACTTTACGTGTGTGGCATTGTCCCGTGAGGTGGACCGCAAGGTGTGTCACTTTTATAGATTGAGCTTGGCCTTGTCCCGTGAGGTGAACCGCGAGGTGAGTCATATTGATCTAGCACGTAAAGAAGAACTCAGTAGTAAGATAATGAATGTGTAGGAAAGAGACAGAAACGAAAGTAAAGACGAAACTGTAGAAACTGCGTACGATAGGATATGTATTGTTTTTAGTGTTTATGTTTTATACGCACTTCTTACTTAGCATTAGGCTAATAGATGGGTTTTGTAATGTAGGTGATGAGCCGATAGTTGGTGAGTACTTAGAGCATGCCCAAGATTAGGAGTCAGTTGGAGGAGTGCGCTCGTGGGACAATCCAGCTCGCTATTAGAGCCTTTTGACCATGTGGGTGTATGTACGTGTTTTGAGTCATTTTGAGTCGATTTGGGTTGTTTTGATATAGGAATAGATTTCAACCTTTTAGTAGTAATTTTTATGTATATAGTGGATTTTAGAATTGAGTGGGAAGTGTAGGTTTTAGTTTCGAAATTCTGTTAATTACTTTTATGGAAACTTTTCTGTTAAGGATACTGGTGTAAAATGTCGACCAGTATGCATAGGTGTCAACCGAATTAGGTAAATGTCGACCTATGGAGACAGAACCAAACCAAGTGTCGACCTGTGTGTGGAGGTGTCGACCGGTTAGTATAAAAATGATAAAAGTGTTGACCACAAGCTTCGACCGGTGCAAACATAGAGGATTAGGGTGTTGACCTATAAAATCAGGTGTCAACCTGTTAATGAAGTGAGCATAGATGTGTCGATCGCAAGGTTCGACCAGGGCGAACAAAGAAGATTGAGGTGTCGACCGGTGTAACCAGGTGTCGACCTATACAAAACGACGCAAATGAGGTGTTGATCTGTGTATATAGGTGTCGACCCCTGTGTGCAAAACGGGTCAAGTGTCAATCGAATGTTTTAGTGGTCAACCAAAATTCCTTTTTATTGTTTCAAAAACTTGAAATTTTATTTAACCTAATTTTGGTTAAAGTTTTCTTCTGCAATATTTTCAAACGTTCAAATAGATGTCGTTTTAAGTTGGGGAATAAAGTTTTAAACTTGTCACGAATTTTATTTAATTTTATGATTACGAGTATGGTCAGCAACCTAGGTCTGGGGACGACTTGGGGGTGCTACAGTGTGGCATCGGAGTGAACCAGAAACCAGTGGTGGATTTTCGGGCTCTACAGTGTTGGTATCAGAGCCTTTGGTCAAATCATTCAAATGATTTCCTAACAACGCCAATCGCCACATGACGTGCTTCGATAATTGTAAATATTTAAGTTTAGCTTTAGTTATTATATGCTTATGAGAATGATTAACCTTTGTCCAAGAAATTAGTAAAAATGTCTAGACGACCAGGACGTTCAAGAACATCGAGAGAGACCATTGATCCAAGAACTAAGTATAATTCGATGACTATCAGATAGTTGACCGAATTGGTGAACCAGTTGTCTCAGCAACTAGCGATTTTGCTGAATCGAGAAGTTCAAGGAAGTTCTTATTCTAGCTCTGGTCATGACCAGTAGTAAACCGACGTTTGAAGGGTAGTCATCGGATCTAATGCCTAAAGAGAAATGAGTTCGGACAATTGAAAGTTTGTTCAAATATGTAAAAGTGGAAGAAGAAGATAAGGTTTCACTGGCCACGTTTCATCTAACGAAAGATGCCCCGATTCTAGTGGAAGCTATGGAGGCCGGTGCTGATGTTCAACATATGACGTGGAAAAAGTTCAGAGACGCTTTTATGATAAGAATTTCAACAATACAGTCCAAGCGACGAAGAGAATGGAGTTTCTACAGTTGAAACAAACAGGATCAGCAACTGAGTACAGTCGACAATTTGCGTCCTTGTCCCAATTTTCCAGCAATTTGATAAGTAGAAATGAGAATAAAATGTTTCAGTTTGTACATAGATTAAAGCCAGAAATATACAAAGTAGTAAAGATAGCCGGAACTCAAAAAGTGCCGTAATCAAAGATTGTGGCTAAAGCACTACAAGTGGAGGAAGCTAAAAGGAAGTGCGATAAGTAGAGAGAAGCTTCCAGAAGATTTTTCAAGGAGATTACCACGTAGAAAAGTAGAGGTGTCCCTCAGCAGCAACAACAGAAAGGCACAAAGAGGTTTAGCAAGAGTTCGAGTAGCCAGGGAAGTAGCAAAAGTGCTCAAGGGTCTTTGTAGTACCTCTAGTGCCCTAAGTGTTTGAAGTACCACTCGGGTGAATGCAGATTGAACTCAGGAAAATGTAACACCCCAAAGTTTTCGCTAAAAAACTAATTTTTGGATTTATGTAATTGTAATCGGTAGAGTTTTGGTCAGAATTGGGAGCGAAGAATTTTTATCATTAAGTAAAAGATTATTTTGAGAATAATGGAGAAGAGAAAATTTTAAGAATCCAACTGCAATTGAACAAAATAGCAGATTTATTAAACGATTAGAGGTTTAGGGCGGTTTAGTAATTAGGTTATTATTATTATTATTATAAAAAACCAAACAATAAAAGAACAAAACATCAACACCATCGGGTGTTTTTCTTCCCCACCGAGATTTTTCCCTCTTCTTCAGCACGTTCTCCTTCCTTCCAGTTGCGATCTTCTCAGTTCCTCTTCATTTATTCAAATCTATGTTATGTTTCAATTACTTTTCGAGTAGATGTTTAGTGTTATAGTTGTTTTGAGTATTAAAAATGAAGTTCGTAAGAGTATTGGATAGGTTTGGTGGAAACCTAGAACGGAGATACGGGAATTTGAAGTTAGAGTTAGTTTTTATCCGTATGTTAGAGTTTAAACTGGAGGTAAGAGTAAATTACGGGATTTTATAGGAAAGATTGAGCGTTTGGATAGCCGAATACTCAAATTATGGAACGGTTTACATTCGACCAGATTCGGCCAAGCTATAGGTGTTTGATAAGGAATTTAATTAGACCTTAGAGATTAGACGTCCTCAGAAGTTCGCAGCATTTTGAATCGTCCAAATCGGACGAGTATTGGATAAGTTGCGCAATTCTGAATTTGTTAAAAAATTGTGTAGGATTTCGAGGTTTTTTGGGAGTTTTGAATTAGTATGAGTTTAAGATTTTCTATATTAGAATTTTATGAGTTGTACGAAATAGAATTAATGGATGTGTGGTTTTATAGGTTATCAAGTTAGCGAGCCGTATACGGAGTACGAATTACTAGGACGCTAGGTAAGCAGTGTAGTAGAGTAGTAGGTGTTTTGCCTTTGGTCCTATATCATAGTTCGGCATGATGCATGCACGTTTACTTTGTATTATACTTTAGTGATTATGCATCATGGTTTTTAAAATACAAGAACGAAACGAAATTGAATTTCCATGTTTTTACAGAATAAAACAGTAGGAAAATATGTGATGAACGAAATGAGAAGATACGTAAGACGATAATAAAGGTGGGGTCGAGTGGTCCTGTCCCTGGAGGTGGACCGTGAGGTGTATCACTTTTTTCCTGCTTTATGTGGTGGCCTTGTCACAAGAGGTGAACTGCGAGGTGTGTCACTTTACTAGATCGAGGTTAGCCTTGTCCCATGAGATGGACCGCGAGGTGTGTCACCTTAATCTAGCACGTAAAGAAGAACCCAGTAGTAAGAAAATAAAGAAGATGTAAGAAAGAGACGAAAACGAAAGTAGAGACGAAATTGTAGAAACTGCATATGTTAGGATGCGTTTGATTTTAGTCTTTAAGTTTTTACATACATTACTTATTTAGCATTAGGCTAATCGATGAGTTTTGTGATGTTAGTGATGATGCTATAGTTGGTGAGTACTCAGACCAAGCTTAGAACTAGGAGGTGGTTGGAGGAGTGCGCTCGTGGACGACCCGGACGGCTGTTAGGGCGTTTTGACCATGGTGGGCGTAGCTATAGGTTTTGGAGTGTAGTCGAGATTGTTTTGAGTCGTTTTAATTTTTTTTGAGTCATTTTGATTTATAGACGAATTTCAAAATTTAGTAGTCGTTTTGTTTAGGTAAATAATGATTTTGAGTTGAGGAAAAAGTTTATGTTGTATGGTTTTTATCGTTAAGTCGAGTTTCGATGGTTTCTCTGCAGAATTTAACGTTTTGAAAACATATTTTGTGAAGGAAGTATCGATTGTGCTCGAAAGTGTCGACCACTTAGTGTAAAAATCGGTGCAGAGTATCGACTTGTATGTAAAAGGGTCAACCAAACTTTGTAGGTGTCGACTACTTCGGTCGACCTACTTAGACAGAGAGGGAGAAGGTGTCGATCGGTATATTCAAGTGTTGACCGGTAGTGTAAAAATAAGCAGAAGTGTCGACCTCATGGATCGACCGACATGGACAGAGAGAAATGAAGTGTCGAACGGTACGTGTAAGTGTCGACCGTCAGTGTAAAATAGAAGAAAGTGTCGACCACAAGGATCGACCGACGCGGGCAGAGAGGAATGAAGTGTCGACCGGTCAATGTATTAAGCAAAGAAGTGTTGACCGATAGTGTCGACTAATGAAAACAAAGACAAATGAGGAGTTGACTGATGTTTGCCGAGGTCGACTGAAAATGATTTTTATGTTTTAGAAAACTTGATATTTATTTAAACTAATTTTAAATCAAAGTCTTCCGCTGCAACATTTTTCAACTTTTTCAAAGGTGTTGTTTTAAGTTGAGCAACAAAGTTTTAAATTCTTACACAAATTTTACCTGAGTGTTTGTGTGTGAGTAGTAGTAGAGGGAAAGCGGACTAGAAATCGGCGAGTTGGTTTTCGGGTCGCTACAGTTGTGGTATCAGAGCATTAAGTAGTAGTGAGCGTACCGGAAACGTGTGGATTTTTTGATCGCTACAGAAAATGCTACTATTGTAATGAAGCCAGACACATAGCCACAGATTGCTCAAAGCCCAGAGTTACTCGGTGTTTTAACTGTAACGAGGTGGGTCATGTTAGTAGAGATTGCCTAACTTTGAATAAGGGGCAACACACACAACACCAAGGATATTCGCCATAATTGAGTCGGGGGATGATGACAAGCCAGCTGTAGTGTCAAGTACTATATTGATAAATTCTGTAACTGCATATACCTTAATTGACTCTGGTGCGACGCACTCGTTTATTGCAACTGCGTTCACGTCAAATTAGATGTATAGTCTGTAGCAACAGAATGCAGCTATGAAGTGATGTTACCTTCTGGTAGACATATGCATTCTAATCAAGTCGTATAGGATAGTGTAGTGTTCGTGGGAAGTAAAAATTTATTATCTAATTTTATTATTATGGGCATAACTAGATACGATGTGATTCTGGAAATGCATTGGTTTCTCAAGCACTACGCTACGATTGACTGCAGAATAGGAACAATGAATTTTTAACCCTCGGGTGGTGAGATGAACACTTTCTAGGCTGTGAAGAATACCAAGAAGATATTTGTGATGGCGTCTATCGGAGCTCGTCAAGTTCTAATTGGTAAGTCTTTTGGTTTTCTCGCCAGTATTATAGATATGGAAATTTCCAAAGAATCAAAGCCTCAAGATATTTTAATTGTTCAAGACTTTCCCGAAGTTTTTCTAGATGATTTATCTGGTTTGCCTCCAGATCGAGAAATAGAGTTTGCTATAGAAGTATATGCAGGAGTTGAGCTGGTGTTGAAGAATCTTTATAGATTAGCACCAACAGAACTAAAAGAGTTAAAGAAGAAATTGGAAGAGTTGATGGAAGAAAGAATTATACGCCCTAGCTTTTTATAGTGGGGCGCACCAATCCTTTTTGGTAAAAAGAAAGATGGATTGTTACGAATGTGCATCGATTACCGGGAATTGATCAAATTGACTATTAAGAACAAGTATCCTTTGCCAAGGATAGACGACCTGCTAGAAAAATTGCAGGGGGCATGAGTCTTTTCTAAGATCGACCCAAGATTAGGCTATTATCAGCTAAAGGTCAGGCTAGAAGATATTCCAAAAACTACTTTTCGGATGAGATACAGACATTACGAGTTCCTGGTGATGTCCTCCGGATTGATGAATGCTCCAGTAGCCTTCATGGATCTAATGAACATAGTATTCCATGATTATCTCGATAAATTTGTTATAGTGTTTATCGACGATATATTGGTGTATTCTCGTAATGAGGAGGATCATAAAGAGCGCTTAAGGTTGGTATTAGAGACTTTGAAGGGGCACCAACTTTACGCAAAGTTTTCTAAGTGTGAGTTCCAGCTGGACAAGATTCAATTTCTGGGTCATGTCATCTTGAGTAATGGCATATCTGTTGATCCAGAGAAGATCCAGGCAGTTAAAGAATGGCCACAACCGAAGAGTGTTACTGAGATACGAAGTTTCCTCAGATTAGCAGGTTGTTACATGAGGTTCATTGAAGGATTTTCAAAGATTGTGGCGCCTCCTACCCGTTTGACAAGGAAAAATGTGAAGTATCTGTGGTTCGAAGATTGCCAGCATAGTTTTTAGGCTTTGAAGTAGAGATTAACTACGACTCAGATTTTGATGCTTTTTACTAAGGACAGAAGATTTAACATTTATTGTCATGCTTCCAAAATAGGTCTTGGGTGTCTGTTGATGCAGGAAGGAAAGGTGATAGCCTATGGCTCTAGACAACTAAAAACCTATGAGCCGAATTATACGACATATGACCTTGAGTTAGCCGCGGTAGTCTTTGCGCTAAAGATTTGAAAGCATTATCTATATCGACGGTCCGACCGGCTGTTGGGGCATTTTGACCAGGGCGGGGGTATGTGACAGAGTTAGTTTATTTGAGTTGTGTTGAAACTCTTTTGAGTCATTTTGAGTGGTTATGGGTCGATTGGAGTCATGTTGTAACGCCCTGAAAATCTACCCGTTTCTGGTTCGTTCACTTCTACTACTCACTCACTATGCTCAAAAAAATTTGAATAAAATTTAAAATTTTCGTTCCTCGGTTGAAAATGACGTTTTTAAAAGTATATTAAACAGCACCGCAGCGAAGAAATTAATTAAAATCAGTTTGAATAAAACTTCATTTTTAGAAACATAAAATAGAGACACCGGTCGACACCAGCGAACGCTAGTCGACACTCGGGATGTCTCAAGTTTTTCATCGGTCGATATTGGCAAACGCCAGAAGACACCACGTTTCTCTTGGGTTTTCTCGTCGGTCGACGCCGAGAACACCGGTCGACACTTCTACAATTCTCCGAGAGTGGTCGACACCCACTTTCGCAGATCGACATCTTGATCCTCTCTGCCTGCACAGGTCGAACCTCGCGGTCAACACCCTCACTGATTTTACACTAACCGGTCGACACCCACGGTAGCCGGTCGACACCCACGGTAGCCGGTCAACACCTATGGATTTCGATCAACACTTTGCACAAGCAGTATAAAATCACACCAGTTCGAAAGAAAACGGACACGAAAACTTCAATGATTAAAACCACCGATTCGAAACATGAATTATTCAATCAAACTCTTTCAAATAGTTTCACAATGCAACTATGCACCAATCCTGACTATTGACATTCAAACCCATCTATGCCTCAAAATCTATACACTCGACATAGACTATTCAAAACACAACTCCTAAAACCTACCTCCCGGCTTCACTCCACTGGTCGGGCCGCCGTGACACACTCCACCTGCCGACACACGGTAACCGCCACCATCTGCTGCTGGAATCTCTGCACCTACACTATGGAACACACAACATAAGTCTAACGCTCAGTAAGTAATGCAATATTAAACGTAAAACGACAATGCAATCCTATCACATGCAGTCTCTACATTCTCGCTCATGTTGTCACAACCGGTGCCGCGTGGTACGGCTGCACCATGGTGAGGCTGGACATACTCATCACCTCACACCCTGGCACGTCGCCATCGTCCCGGTTTCTCCAGCAACGAGGCCCTCAAACGGTATCCACGCGTCACTCTACGCACCGCAACCATTCCAGCGTGAGGCTGGAGGTACTCGCCACACCACCCCTTGACACGTCGTCATCGTCCCGGTTCTTCAATTAATGAGGCCATAGTTGCCCACTACCACACACACATCGCAGCAGCCATCCCAGGGTGAGGCTGCACGCACTCGCCACACCATGCCCTGGCACGTCGCCATCATCCCTGTTCCTCCAGCAATGAGGCCAAAGCTGCCATCACACGCATCGTCCTCACCACCACACCTCGCACTTCATATTTGCTCATAAAACCATGATCAAATTCATTTTTGTTACGCTTTTCAAAACATGATGTATGACTGAACAAAAATAGGAAAAACATGCAATACATCGCTACCGTCCCATGGTGTAGGCCCGTAAGGGCAATGTACATATGCACACTACTCACACTACTTACCTGGCATCCTAGCTTTCCGTGGTGCTCATTTCACCAAAAACATGTTCAACCCACAACAAAACCGTTTTTCGTCAAAACGCATCCCGATGCTCTACTCATGCACTACAACTATCATACTAGCTCAACACTTTACGAACTCGCCAACATCGCTCACTAACCTATCTCGGCTCCAAATTCAACCTAACTTTTGACGCGCATAACGTTTGCATCGGTTATCAGAATCACTCGATTCCAGTGGCCAAACGGTCAAATCGTAACCTAGTTTAACATACCAATACAGAATTTAAAACCATTAACCGCAGATAAGGAAGAATTCCAAAAATAGAGTAGGCCTTAAGGTCAAAATCCCCCCTTCCTCTGCCTTTCAGAAAACTCAGCACATTCCTCATCAATTTATCACATTTATCATCAACAATTCTACAACAAATAATAATCTATCAACTAAACGCTCCAACTCTAAAACCCTACATCTCTATCTTCTAATGTTTTATCAAACTCTAATCCTAGCCCAAAACAAAACCACAAATACTCAAACCTACCTTAAACCGTTGTAGTGGAGGGTAAAATAGAGGGAGCGTTGCGTCGATGTAGCAAAGATCACTGAAGGGAGGGCTTCTTTTCTCCTTTTTCTTCTCGTCGACCAAACTTTGCAGGTGTCGATCAATGCATGTAAGTGTCGACCAGTAATATAAAATTTAACGGGAGTGTTGACCTCAAGGATCAACCGACACGGACAGAGACAAACACAGTGTCTACCGGTACATGTAAGTGTCGACCGGTAGTATAAAATTTGATGGGAGTGTCGACCTCAAGGATCGACTGACACGGACAGAGAGAAATGGAGTGTCGATCAGTGCACGCAAGTGTCGACCAGTAGTGTAAAATTGACATGAGTGTTGACCTCAGAGATCGACAGACGCAGTCAGAGAGAAACGTAGTATCGACCGGTAGTGAAAAACATGATGGAAGTGTCGACCGGTATGTGCCGGGGTCGACCGAAAATGATTTTTTTTATGTTTTAGAAAACTTAAATTTTATTTAAACTTATTTTAAATCAAAGTTTCCGTTGTGACATTTTTAAACGTTTCAAAGATGTTGTTTTAAGTCAAGAAATAAAGTTTTAAATTGTTACACGAAATTAACCCGAGTGTGTGTGTGTGTGTGGGTCTGAGCAGTAGTAGAGGGAGAGAGGACCTGAGGTCGGTAAGTTGATTTTCGGGTTGCTACAGTTATGGTGTTAGAGTAGTGAGTAGTAGTAGTGAGCGTACCGAAACCGTGAGGGTTCGTGGGTCGCTACAAAGTACTTGGAGACGTGTTTGATTTGCCAGCAGATTAAGACTGAACATCAGATGTCAACAAGAAAGCTACAGCCATTGCCTATTCTTGAGTGGAAATGGGAGCAGATATCGATGGACTTTGTTATCGGATTGCCTCGGACAACAAAGGGCTATGATGGTATATGATGGGAGCAGATAACCAAGTCAACCCATTTTCTGCTAGTAAAGTTGTCATATTCCTTGCATCAGTTTGCCGAACTGTAAATTCAAGAGAATGTACGATTGCACGGAGTTTCGACTTCGATTATGTCGAACAGAAACTTAAGATTTACATCAAAATTCTGAAAGAGGCCGCATAAGGCTATGAGTACGCAGCTCAATTTTAATACGGTGTTTCATCTTCAGATTTACGGACAATCTAAGAGGACTATTCAGACATTGGAGGATATGTTTCAAGCTTGTGTACTGGAATTTCAGGGTTCTTGGAACAAATACTTATCTTTAGCAAAGTTTTCTTATAATAATAGCTTTCACGATACGATCGGTATGACTCCTTACAAGGCTCTTTATAGAAGAAAGTGTAGATCTCTGTTGTATTGGGATGAAGTCGGTGAGGCACGATTGATTAAAGGGTGAGGGAGATATGGTAATTAGATTTATTATTATTATTATTATAAAAAAAAAAAAAAGAAAGGGACGAGGAAGCGTAAACCCCAGCACCTCGCCCTCCTCTTCAATGTTTTCTTTCTCCCCTCTCCCTCGTGAAACCCTCCTTCGACATTTCTTTCATTCCAGTGATGCCCAGCAGCGATTGTTCTCAGCTTCTTGTTCAATCTTCAAATTTAAGGTAAATTTTTAGTAGATAGTTAGTTCGTTAGCTGTCTTGAGTGTTAAAGGTGAAGTTAGAGGGAGTTATTGTATAGTTTGGTAAACCCTAAGTGAGATGTATGAAAATTTGAGATATAATCGATTTTTATGCGTTCATTGGTGTTTACGTTTAAGGAAAGATTAGATTATAGGTTTTTATGGAAGGAATTGAGCGTTTGAATAACCGAGAAACTCAAGTTTACAGAATGATTTCTCTTTGGCCAAATTTGGCTAATCTGTGGATATTGGGTTAGGAAATTGATTAGATCGTTAGAAACTAGACATCCTAAGGAGTCCTTAGCACTTTGAATCGTTAAGATCGGGTAAGTATTGAGATAGTTATAAATTTCCAAAGATTGGTTGGAAATTGTGTAGGATTTCAGGTTTAGCTAGGAGTTGCGATTTTGTACGAGTTATGACTTCCGTGTTAGAATTTCATGAATTGGATGAAGTTAGAATTAATGAATGTGTGATTTTTATAGGTTCTCCTGCTTCCCAGTTTAGCGTACGATTTACGACCATTTTGTTAAAAACGCTAGGTAAGTGGTGTATGTAAGTGTTTTTGCCTTCGAGCCTACATGACAGTTCGTTAAGTTGTATGAATGCTTATTTTATATTTTAGTAGGTTATTCATCATGGTTTTAAAGTACAAGAACAAAAATGAATTTTCATGCTCTTACGAAACGAAACAGTAGGATGTGAAATGTGAAGAACGAAATGAAAAGGGTACGTAAGAAGATAATGTAGGTGGGGTTGAGTGGCCTTGTCTTGTGAGGAGGACTGCGAGGTGTGTCACTACTTTCCCCACTTTACATATGTGGTCTTGTCCCGAGAGGTGGACTGTGAGGTGTGTCACTTTTATAAATCGAGGTTGGTCTTGTCCCGTAGGTGGATCATGAGATGTGTCACCTTGATCTAGCACGTAAAAAAGAATCCAGTAGTAAGATAAAGAATGTGTAAGAAAGAGATGGAAACGAAAGTAGAGACGTAACTGTCGAAACTGCATACGATAGGATATGTATTATTTTCAATATTTATGTTTTATACCCACTTCTTACTTAGCATTAGGCTAATAGATGAGTTTTATGATGTAGGTGACGAGGCGATAGTTGGTGAGTATTTAGAGTATGCGCAGGATTAGGAGGCAGTTGTAGGAGTGCACTGGTGGGACGATTCGACTAGCTGCTAGGGCGTTTTGACCATGTGGGTGTATGTACGTGTTTTGAGTCGATTTGGGCTGCTTTGATGTATGAATTAATTTCAAACTTCTAGTAGTCATTTATATGTATATAGTGGATTTTAGAATTGAGTGGTAAGTGTAGGTTTGAGTTTTGAAATTCTATCGGTTACTTTTTATGAAAAATTTTCTGTTAAAGATACTGGTGTAAAGTGTCAACCCATATGCATAGGTGTCGACCGAACTTGGTAAATTTCGACCGGGATGGTTGACTTACGGAGACAGAACCAAACCAATTGTCGACCTGCGTGTGGAGGTGTCGACCGGTTAGTGTAAAAATAGTAAAAGTGTCGACCACAAGGCTCGATGGGTGCAAACAGAGAGGATTGGGATGTCGACATATAAAATCAGGTGTTGACCTGTTAGTGAAATGAGCATAGAGGTGTCGACCGCAATATTTGACTGGGCCAAACACAAAAGATTGATGTGTCGACCGGTGTAACAAGGTGTTGACCTGTGCACACAGATACAAATACGGTGCCAACCTATGGATATAGGTGTCGACCCTTGTGTGCAGAACGCGTCAAGTGTCGATCGGAGGTTTTAGTTGCCGACCGAAATTCTTTTTTATTGTTTTAAAAACTTGAAATTTTATTTTAACTGATTTTTGTTAAAGTCTTCTACATGCAATGTTTTCAAACGTTCCCATAGATGTCATTTTAAGTTTGGGAATAAAATTTTAAAATTTTCACGAGTTTTATTCGATTTTATGAGTATGAGTATGGTTAGCGACCTGGGTCTGGGGACGACTTGGGGGGCGCTACAGTGTGGTATTGGAGCGAACCGGAAACCAGTGGTGGGCCTGCGGGATGATACATTTCATATTTAAATTGAATTAGGTAAGTAATTGTTTATGAATGCCACATAGTACTCATAGGCACCTTTAACCCGTGTAGATATTAGACCACATACATCTGAATGTATTAACTAAGTGTTTCTTGAGCCTTTTGGCCATTTCCAATAAAAGACCTGTTGGTTATTTGACCTTCTAGACAAGATTCACAAACAGGTAAAGATCCAACAATTAGATCTTTCAAAGAAGCATCCTTAACAAGTTTGTTAATTCTATCAAAGTTAATATGACCAAGTATAAGGTGCCAAAGATATGTGTCATCAGTATAAGAAATCTTTTGTTTCTTGGATTTAGGCAATTCAACTTTGAACTTTTCAGTATTCAATAGTGATTAATTTATAGTGACCCGAAAACCCACTAGTTTCCTGTTTGCTCTGATACCATAACTGTAACAACCAAAAAACTCACTCATTTTTTGGCTCACTCTCTGCTCCGATACGAACTCTGTAGTGCCCCGAAGTCATCCTTGGACCCAGTCGCTACCACACTCTTACTTGTAAAATCTTAGAAATTTTATGAAAAATTAAAAACTTGTTTTCCCAAATCAAAATGACATTTGGGACACGTTTAATAGCGTCACAGCGGAAGACTTTAACCAAAGATCAATTTAAATAAAATTTCGAGTTTTAAAAACATTAAAAGTTATTTTCGGTCGACCTCTAAAATATTTTGTCAACACTTCATCCACTCTGCATACAGGGGTCGACACCTTTATACACAGGCTGACACTTCATTTGCCTTTGTTTGCACAGGTCAACACCTGGTTACACAGGTCGACACTCTAATCCTCTTTGTTTACACCGGTCAAACCTTGCGGTCAACACGTCTACGTTCACTTCACTAACTGGTCGACACCTATTTTTATAGGTCGACACAATTACCATCCTTACACTCACCGGTCGACACTTCCACGCACAGGTCGACACCTGACATGGTTTTGTTTTCGTAGGTCGACCCTAGCGGTCGACTCCTGCCTAGTTCAGTCGACACCTGTGCATACAGGTCAACACCTGTGCATACAGGTCGACACCTTACATCAGTAACCATAACAGAAACTTTTTGTCAAAAGTAACGGACGAAATTTAAAAACTCAAACCTACACTTCCCACTCAATTTTAAAATCCACTATATACATAAAATGACTACTAAAAGTTTGAAATCCATTTACATATCAAAACGACTCAAAACATGTACATACATACACATGGTCAAAAGGCCATAACTCCGGCCAGATCAACCCATGAGTGCACTCCTCCAATTGCCTCCTAGTACTGGGCTTGCTATGAGTATTCACCAATTATCGCCTCGTCACTTACATCACATAACTCAGCTATTAGCCTAATGCTAAGTCAGTAATGCACATAAAACATAAAAACTAAAAACAACACATATTCTATCGTATGCAGTTTCTATAGTTTCGTCTCTACTTTCATTTTCATCTCATTCTTACACATTATTCAAATTACTACTGGGTTCTTCTTTACGTGCTAGATGAAGGTGACACATCTCGTGGTCCATCTCATGGGACAAGGCCAACCTTGATCTAGTAAAGTGACACAGTTCGTGGTTCACCTATCGGGACAAGGCGACCACGTAAAGCGGGGGAAGAAGTGACACACCTCGCGGTCCACCTCACGAGACAAGGCCACTCATTCCCACCTTCTTTATCTTCTTACGTCATATTTTCATTTCATCTTTCACATCCTGCTATTTCATTTCGTAAAAACATGAAAATTCATTTTCGTTTCGTTCTCGTACTTTAAAACCACGGATGCATAACCAACTAAAACATAACATAAAATAAACAGGCATACAACCTACCGAACTATGATGTAGGCCCGAAGGCAAAAACACCTACGTACACTACTTACTTGGCATTCTTAGAAATTCGTTCGTGAATCGTATGCTAACTGGAAACTTGAGAACCTATAAAATCACACATTCATTACCTTTACTTCATCGAACTCATGAAATTCTAACACGGAAGTCATGAACTCGTATTAAATCAAAACTCCCAACTAAACTCGAAATCTGATGCAAATTTCGACCACATTTGTAAATTCATAACTCATCCAATACTCCTCCGATTTTGAGGATTCAATGTGCTACGGACTCCTTAGGACGTCTAGTTTCTAACGGTATAATTCATTTCCTAATCCAACATCCACAGCTCAGCCAAGTTTGGCCAAAGAGAAATCGTTCTATAACCTGAGTTTCTCGGTCATTCAAACGTCCAATTCTTTCCATAAAAACCTATAATCTAACATTTCCTCCTGCTTAAACACCAATGACGAATAAAAATTGACTATAACTTCAAAATTTTGTACATCTCTCTAGGGTTCACTAAACTATCCCATAACTCTCCCTAACTTCACTTTTAATACTCAAAACTACTAAAAGACTAACCATCTACGAAAAACAAACAAAAACAGACCTTAAATTTGAAGAAACGAAGGAGGAATAGAGAGGGATCATCACTGGAAGTAAGGTCACCGAAGGAGGGTTTGGTGTAGGAGAGGAGAGAAGAAATCACTGAGGGGGAGGAGGTTTTACGCTCCTCCTTCCTTTCTTCTTTCGTTTATTTTAATAATAATATTATTATTATTTAATATAATAAATCTGAATTATCTTTTCGCCCTCAATGTTTAATCTTCTAACTAAACGGTTATTCAGTCCGTTTCCTATCGGACTCTTATAATTTTCTCTTCTCCATTAGCTTCGAAATAATCCGTTACTTAATAGTATAAATTTTATGCTCTCGATTCTGACTAAAACTTTGCCGTCTACCAACATGTAAATTCGAAAATTGTTTTAACAAAAATCCTGGGCGTTACAGAATTTGTAATGAGTTTTATCATATAAAGCCTATTTTCTATTGAGCTTGAACAAATATTTAAACCATTTGAAAAAATAATAACTGCATTATCATTAAAAGAAATATCATATAATTGTTCAATTATCCGAGAAACAGAAATGCGATTTCTGGTAAACGCAGGAATAAAATAAATATATTCTAAAAACAAATATTTGTTGTTCTCAAAAAAAATTTTGGCTTCTCACACTGCTGAAACCGAAATAATAGCCCCGTTGCCAACTTTGAGTGTGAACTCACCATCAGCTAGTCTCTTGTAGGAGTTTAGTATTTGCAAAGAACAACAAACATTATTAGTCGCTCGTGAATCAATTATCCAGGGTGATAAATCACTTTCAACCAAACAAGATTTAGTAACTAGTAAATCAAATTTACCTTTTTTTTTAAACTCCTTGAGATACTACTTACAGTTTCTCTTCTAATGACCATCTATCCCACAATGGAAACATTTTCCTTTGGGCTTTTGAGGGTTTGAGCCTTTCTTGTTTGACTTGTTCTTTTTCTTGAAATTCAGGACCCTTTTGGTTGACCTCCCTGAGCTTTAACATTTTTCTTGAATTTCTTTATCTTCTTAAAAGAAGAATCATATGAAGAAGGTTCCACAACATTTGCTTCATTAGGGTTGCATGGACAGTTTTAACGTTTCATTACGCATTACTTACTAATCATTAGACTTACTTTGTGTTCTGTGGTGTAGCTATGGATGAGCAAAATTGTGAGTATCAAGAGCCTAACCATGTGTAGCTAGCAATTGGCGGCGTACGACCAGGGCATCGGTTTGGTGGACCGTGCTAGGGTGACCCGACCCATAGTTGGTGGTATGGTATGGTATGGTAGGAGTTTATGAGAGACTGCTTTTTGAGGGTCTTTTGTATTTTTGTATTTTGATATACAGTGAATTTTATTGTTGATAGTTCGATGAAAAGGTTTGTTTTGAAAACTCAAACTTGGGTTTAGTGGTTTTGTTTCAAACGTGGTCTCATAGATTTGAATGGTATTTTAAAGATGTACAAGGATGATTTTGTTGAAAGATCCTGTACTCTGTTGTTTTTTAGTTTGATTTTCAGGTTGGAGTTGGCATTTTTAGGCATTACTCTGCCGAAATTTTGAGAAAACACCATGGCGTCGGGTAAGCGGAATACAAAAGTTGTGGAAGGTTAGAGAATGTTTTGGAGTCAGGAAAATAGGGAGAGGTGTGCGGCGTGGGGCAAACGGCGTCAGTGTCATGTCAGGTGACGTGCACGCGGGGCGCCTGACATCAGGTGGGGTGCGTGTGGGGTGGCACGCACAGCGTTAGGTAGCACGGAGGGCGTGCGACATCAATGCGTGCGCGGTTTATGACGAGAGTGTGTAGTGTAAACGTGGCGCGCATAGTGTTAAAATAGGGTCGGTGCGCACGGTGCGAGAGCAGCCCCAGTACTCGGCACCAGAGCTGACGCTGACAACTGAGCCTTTCAGCCAATGGCCAGCGGCATCAGTTTCTTTTAAAAAAAAATTAGTACTTACTTTTATGCTTGGTTTTCACACGGCAGTTTTATCGTTCTGTTTTCCAATGTTCAATTTATCTTCCACTGCGTGTGTCTTTCGAAAGTGTTTTTCCCTTATCTTTTATATAAATATTTGGGTAAGTGAGTCGGGGAGTCGGATCAGATTAGCCTTATCGGTGGCCCGGAAACTCGGAGATGGCTCTCAGGGTCACAACACCTAGCATATGCAGTTTCTACTCTCTCATACTTGTTTCTATTTTCATGTTCTCGTAACATGAAAATAGAGAGCGGTCGACACTTTCACGTGTGAGTCAAGTAGAGAGCGGTCGACACTTACTTTAACAGGTCAACACCTTAATCCTCTCTGCCCGCGCAAGTCGATCCTCGCGGTCGACACCTATTTTCTCTCTGCCCACACAGGTCGAACCCTGCGGTCGGCACTGGCCTTTCATTTTATACTGACCGATCGATACATATTGACTTCAGTCGACACTTTGTACCAGCAGTATATATATAAAAAAAACAACACCTGTTCGAAAGAAAACGGACAACAAAAACTTTCACGATTGAAACCATGAAGTAAAGATATGTAATTTTAAGACAACCTCCTCAAGTATTTCAAAAACACAACCTTACACCAATCCCGACTATAATGGTGCCACACTACCTATATCCTAAAAATCTATTCACAGGTGTTTAACACAAAATGCTTACAAAGTCCCACAACCTATCACGCCATGGTCGAGTCGCCCCAACAAGCTGCCTGCACTCGCATACCGCATGCGTCACCAACCACCATCCTAGTCATGCCCGTCACCTAACAACTCACCGGAGAGCTCGCTGTCACCTACACCATGGCACACAAAACATAAGCCTAATGCTCAGCAAGTATGGAATATGAACTGAAAATCAATGCACAACTCAACCCCTAACACATGCAGTTTCTACGCTCTGTTTCATTTTCATTGTTATCATCTTCCACTTTCACGTGTGAGTCAAGTAGGCACCCATCCTATCACACTCAGTACGGCTAAACCATGACCCACAGACGGAGATTAGAGGCACACATCGTGTTCACACACGGGACGGCTACAAAAAATCTCCTCCCAACATCGATCATAGAACCCTATAGTGCTTTCTCACTAGCACGTTAAAGACGAGGCGTTCACAAACCATGTCATCTTATGTACTTTCATCAATGGGAACCCCCTAGTGCTTTCTCACTAGCACGTCAACGACGAAGCATTTCCATATGTGGCATCGTTTCTTATCTGATTACATTTCATATGTACAATTCAAAACATGATCAAAACTCGTTCTTTCGTAATTCAAAACCATGATGTATGTCAATATATATGCACAACAACCTCACCAACAAACAAAAAATAAAAAATAATCAAAACAAACAAGCAATCCTACCGTTCCATGGGGTAGGCCCAAAGGCAAAATAGAAACAATCCATTACTTACTTGGTGTCCTACCTTTCCCCGCACTTCGTAACTTCGTACACTAACAGGGAATACCTATAAAATCACACATTCATCAATTCTAACTCGTTCAATTTATAAATTTCTAGCTTGAAAGTCATAACTCGTACAAAACCAAAACTCTCCACTAAACCCGAAATCCAACTCAATTTCTTACCAACTTCGGAAATTCATAACTTCTCCAATCCTCGTCCGAATTGGACGATTCAGAGTGCTACAAGCTCCACAAGATGTCTAGTTCCCAATGGTCTCATCTATTCCCTAATTCAATACCTATACTTTGACCGGACGTGGCCGAGCGAAAACCATTCCACAATTCTTATATTCGGCTAATCAAACACTCAATCCTTCCCATCAAATCTCATAATCTACTTCTATTTCTAGCTTAAACATCAGCATACTGATAGAAATTAATTCCAACCTCAAATCCTCGTATCAACCTCCTAGGTTTCACCAAAACTTTCCAACACCACCACTAACTTCGGTTTTAACACCCGAAATGGCTAGATGAATAATTAACTACCAAAAACTAACTAAAACATACCTTAAATTCAAAGATTCACAGAGGAACAGAGGAGAATCGTCGAGGGCTTCATGCGGGGAAAGGGGAGAAATTGAAAGGGGAGGGTTGCACTGGAGAATACACCGTAAGGTGGTTTAGTTTCTCTTCTTTTTTTTTATATTAATAATAATCATAATCATAATTACTATTTCGCCCTCAACCCTTAACCATTTAATGCAACTGCTATTCCGCCCGTCTCCGGTTGGATTCTTAAAATTCTTTCTTCTCCATGAGCCTAAAAATAATCTTTTGTTTGAGGGTATAATTTCTCCGCTCATAATTCTGACCAAAACTCCGCCGATTTTAATCACGAATTTCAAAATTCATTTAACGAAAAAAAATCCGGGTGTTACATTCAACCCTTCTTACAAAAATTTTATCCTTAAAATTTGCTGACTAAACAACTCCCGATATCGGCTTATCATATCTTGCTGTCGCTCCCAGGTTGCTTCTTCTACGTTATGGTTGCGCCATAATAGTTTCACCAGTGGAATCTCCTTGTTGCGTAAGATCTCACTGTATAATCCAGAATCTCCACCGGCTTTTCTTCATACGCTAAGGTTGTCTGTACTTCAATCTCTTGCTGAACCACAACATGCGACAGATCTTTGAGACACTTTCTTAGCATCGACACGTGGAAAACATTGTTAACACCTTCCATGGAGCTGGCAGTTCTAGTTGGTACGCAGTTCTTCCAATTCTCTTTGTGATCGGGAATGGTCCAACGTATCTTGAGCTCAACTTACCCCTCTTCCCAAATCTCATTACCCCTTTGGATGACGAAATTTTTAGGAACACTTCATCTCCTAGTTTGAACTTCAATTCTCTCCTTCTTCCATTGGCGTAGCTCTTTAGTCGACTTTGAGCTGTCAATATCCACTGCCGAATAATCTTGATCTTTTCAGTCATTTGCTGCATGATTTTTGGACCAATCAAGCCAGCTTCACTAACTTCATCCCAATAGAGGGACGATCTGCACTTCCTCTCGTATAAAGCTTCATAAGGGGTCATACTTATCGTAGCCTGATAACTGTTGTTCTACGAAAATTCCACCAAGGGTAAATACTTGCTCCACGAACCCTGGAACTCTAGTACACAAGCTCGAAGCATATCTTCTAAAATCTAAATAGTTCGTTCAGATTATCCGTTGGTCTGAGGATGAAAGGCTGTACTGAAATTCAATCGTTTCCCCAATGCGTTGTGTAGACTCTTTCAGAATTTTGATGTGAATCTTGGGTCTCTGTCTGACACAATCAAAAATGGTACTCCGTGCAACCTCACTATCTCCAGAATGTATAGGTCCGCGAACTGGTCCATATTGAATGTCATCTTTACTGGTAGAAAATGAGCAGATTTTGTTAAACGATCCACAATCACCCACACCATATCAAATCCCTTTATCGTTCGAGGTAACTCAACAACAAAATCCATGAATATTTGGTCCCACTTGCATTCTGGAATCGGCAATGGCTACAACTTTCCAGTCAGCCTCTGATGCTCAGCCTTGATTTGTTGGCAGATCAAGCATGTCTTTACGTACCTTGCTACATACTTCTTCATGCCAGGCCACCATTAATGTTGTCTAAGGTCTCTGTACATCTTGGAGCTTCTCAGATGAACAGAAAACCTTGAGCAGTGCACTTCAGACAAAATCTCATTTCGAAGTTGATCATTTTTTGGAACATACCATCTAGTCATGAACTTCATTGCACCTTGGGTCATCTTGTTGAGCTTCTTTAATTTTCTCAAAAATTGACGGCTTCAGAGATAAGGCTGATAATTCTACTGCCACATTTGAGACTAGCTCCAAATTAAATATCTTAAATTCTGTACTTAACTCTTTAGACATCTCGGCATTCATTGCAGAAACTATGATAGAAATTTGGGTTAATGCATCGATAACTACATTTGCTTTGCTGGGGTGGTATTTGATCTCCAGGTCCTAGTCCTTCACGAACTTCAACGACCGCCTCTACCTCATATTAAGTTCCTTCTGAGTGAAGATATACTTCAGACTTTTGTGATCTGAATATACCTCACACGTTGTCCATAAAGATAGTGCCTCCAGATCTTTAGCACGTACACGACCACCGCTAACTATAAATCGTGGGTTGGATAATTCTGCTCATTACACTTTAATTGCCTTGAAGCATAAGCGATCACCTTTCCGTTTTGCATCAAGACAAAACCCAATCTGATTCTGGAAGCATCACAGTAAATACTGAACTTCTCATCCATCACCGGAAGTGTCAACACTATAGTTGTAGTCAACTTTTTCTTCAGTATCTGAAAACTGTGCTCACAGGCTTCCGACCCAACATACTTGACTTCCTTTCTTGCCAGACGAGTTAGGGGCACTGCAATCTTCGAAAACCCCTCAATAAACTTCCTGTAGTAACTAGCTAAACCCAGAAAGCTTCAAATCTCGCTAACACTCTTTGGTTGAGGTCATTCATTGATCGACTGTATCTTAGCTGGATCCACCGATATTCCTCCACCATAAATCATATGTCTAAGGAAATTGACCTTATCCAGTCAGAACTCGCACTTGGAGAATTTTACGTACAACTGATGCTGCTTCAAAGTCTCCAGGACTATCTTCAAATGCTCTTTATGTTCGTCTTCACTACGGGAGTAAACCAAGATATCGTCAATAAATACAATGACGAATTTATCTAGATACGTTTGGAATACCCAATTCATCAAGTCCATGAAAGCCACTGGAGCGTTTGTCAGCCCAAACGACATCACTAAAATTTCATAGTATCTGTATCTTGTCTGAAAGGCTGTCTTCGGGATATCCTGTGATCTTACTTTCAGCTGGTAATACCCCGATCTCAAGTCTATCTTCGAGAAAATCTGAGTTCCTTGGAGCTGATCAAACACGTCATCTATCCTCGGCAGTGGATACTTATTTTTTATGGTTAACGTATTCAGCTCCCTGTAGTCAACACACATTCGGAGTGATCCGTCTTTCTTCTTTACAAATAGGACCGTTGCATCCCATGGTGAAAAGCTCGGGCGTATGAACCCCTTTTCCAAGAGTTGTTCCAACTGCTTTTTCAACTCCTTCAATTCCAAAGGAGCCAACTTGTAAGGGTTCTTCGATATTGGCTTTGCACCGAGATATGTGTCAATCACAAATTTGACTTCCCGGTCTGGTGGTAAACCGGGCAAATCGTCCAAGAATACATCCAGAAACTCACGAACTACCACAATATCTTGTGGTTTTGTCTCCACATGAAATTGAGTATCAAAAATTGTTGCAAGAAAGCAAAAGTGCTCAACCATTAATAATGTCTGAGCCTCGATGGGTGACATTCCAGATAGCTTCTTCACATTCTTCATAGCTTGCAACGAATTCTTCGCACCATTTGGGGGTTGGAAATTAACAGTTCCAGCTTTGCAATCAAACGTTGCGTAGTGCCAAAACAACCCATTCATGCCTAATATCACGTCATAGCAAATTATCCTCATCACAATCAAATCAGCAGGCATACTCTTAGTTCCCACTGATATGACACTGTCACGCACCACTTGACCGGAGAGCATGGGCTCACCAGATGGTAGCCTCACTTCATATGTACACCCGGCTGGTTTAATCCATAAATTTACTTTCACCACAAAAGTCATGTAAGTGTCGACTGGTAGTATAAAATTGGACGGGAGTGTTGACCTCAAGGATCGACCAACGTGGACAGAGAAAAACATAGTGTCGACTAGTGCACGCAATTGTCGACCGGTAGTGTAAAATGGGCATGAGTCTCGACCACAAGGATTGACCGATGCGGACAAAGAGAAATAAAGTATGGACCGATGGTCATAAGTGTCGACACTATCGGTCGACCGATGAAAACAAAGACAAACAAAGTGTCGACCGGTGTTCACAAGTGTCGACCAAAAATGTCTTTTTTAGAAAACTTGAATTTTTTTAAATTGATTTTAAATCTAAGTCTTCTACTGTGACTTTTTTTTAAATGTTTTCAAAGTTGTCGGTTTAAGTCGAGGAACAAAGTTTAAAATATTACACAAATTTTTCGAGAGTGCTTGTGGGAGTAGTAGTAGTGAGCGTACCAAGAATCCGTGAGGGTTTTCAGGTCGCTACACTTAGTATGGCTTCACTTGAGGAAAGAGAAATCAACGATGACACAAGCTCCTACCAAGAGTTGAAGAACTATTCAAGATTTTAGTGTGCATTAACAACAATGCGTATCAGATAGAATTACAAAGAGATTATAGAGTGTTCGCTACTTTAATGTGCAGGATCTATCACTATATGTTGGAGAAGAAGACGACCTCGAGACCGACAAATCCCTCCTCAGTCACTCAGTGAGGATGATATGCCACGGAGGCCAGTGACTCGATCACAAAGCAAGGTAAGTTCATCTCTTAATACATTCACTGACAAATTTGCTATTTTTGTAAGTATGGATCTTTTTATCAACTTAAACTGGGAACCAAACGCCCAAGATATGGATAGACAAGCTCATCTTCTCACTAGGTAATTCTTTCCTAGAGCATCACTCGAAGAAGAGGGAATTGATCTTCCCAAAAGCAACAATATGTAATCGAAGTGTTTTATGTTTTTTTTTTTAGCAAACTATAGCACCCAAAATTTATAACGGCTAAATTATAATATATGCATCATATGTTTACGGTAAAAATTCCGTTTATCAATTCAAAGAAGTAAATGAGTTATACCTTGAAGAATAAAAGAGAAGAAGGAAGAATAGGAAACAATTGTTCTAGAATTGATGTAAAGAATGAAATGTTGAAGAGTCAAAAGTTGTGGAGAGTGTGAGAAATTTACGGTGGAGGGAGGTTTTAGAATAGGTAGTGGACTACAACTACATGTGGTTGTGGGAACTGCATGTAGTAATGGCATGAGGTAAAAGCCATTTACTTGGATATAAATTAGACAACAAGGCATGAAAAGTTAATAATTGGTTATTTATTTTCTTCCTCACAATTTTTTAAGCTCTTCTTTTCTCCATGTCTGATCAAATCCCAGCTTAGAAGCTTCAATTTCTTGAAGAATAATTCAAGGTAAGAACAATATTGACTATAGTTTACATAGGTGCAAGGTTTAATATGCTTGTGGAAGGGTTTTGGTGGAAGTATGATAAACCCCAAAGAGGTTCAAAATTTTGACCCCTTCGCTTGATTTTCTTCCATTATAAGATGCTAATTGATGTTATGTAATCTGTTGGTGGTTCTCTTTCAACTAGAGTTGGGAGATTGGCTGGATTTGAAGAAAATAAGTTTATGGGTAATTACATGGCAGTTCAGTTTTGATTAATTTCGACTATGATTGTGTGGTTATTTTATTAGATAAACTTTAATATGAGAAACTAGACACCTTAAGGAAACTTTTACCATTGGAATCAAGTCATTCTAATAATCGTAGCAAAAGTTATGCACGTCCGAAATTTAGGTCGGTTTATTGGCTAAACCAAATTAGTGGCCCGTTTCAGTTTTGTTTTTATGGGTTTAGCTAGAAACCATGATTTTTAGCACGAATAGTGAATTTTGAGGTGAATGTTTATGTTTTAGGTCAAGCCCATAATTGATATAAACAAGCACCATGGATGTTGAGGACTGTTGGTTTTCGTAGTCCCTACGCATGGCCAAATTCATTATTATTCATAATAATAATGACACGCATTACCCACGTGATTTTAAAACTATTTTAATATCACAAAAACTACAAATTTTGATCGTTATCTAAGAGAAAAATATTTTTTAGAAATATGTATTTTTTAAAATGTAAACAATTTACATTGAAAAAAATTATTATATTTAGATTATGGAATAATAAAAGGAAATACCTCTTGGAGAAATGCTTTCACTCAGGTACTCCCATATGATCTTAACTTCCTTAACTCCACATCAAGTGTTTTTCTCGAAAACTTTGAAACCGTCGAGTCTTCCCTGAAGATCTTTACACTTAAATTTCCTGACGTGTGGGCGTCTAGTTTACAAGAATAACACACTCTTATATTTGTGGAGAAATGTGTTCTCAACACTGGAGACGTTTCTCTTCGATTTTATAAAACATTTTCTTAAAACCAAATACGAGAAAGGGCACACCTTTTCTCTCAAAGGGATTAGGTGTCACGACCAAGAAACCCTACACGTTTCCGATTCATTCATTGCTCTGATACCATCTCTGTCACGACCCAAAAATTACCACGATTCTCAGTTCGCTAACCACTACTACTCACTGGTCTTACTCATGATCCACCGATAAAGTTCGTTTAAAAAATTGAAATCTATTTTTAGATTTGAAACAACACTTTTAAAATCGACTGAAAACCTCGCAGCAGAAGACTTTTGGTCAAAAAATCATTTTAAATAAAATCTCAAGTCTTTAAAACATTAACAGACATTTTCCATCGACCCCTACCGGCACCAGTCAAAACTTCATTCGTCTCTGCCAGCACAGGTCGACACTCACTGCTGAGATTTCTGCTCACCCTCAAACCAGTCGACACTTCTCTTTAGTGGTCGACATTTCAATCCTCTCTATTTCTATCGATCGACGCTCGCAGTCGACACCTCTACCGTCTCCTTCATTCCTAGTCGACACCTACAGTCGTAGGTCGACACCTTGATCTCCTATGTCCGCGCAGGTCGACCCTCGCGGTCGACACTACTGCTATTTTTACACTACCAGTCGAGACAACTACAACCATGGGTGGACACTTATTTTGGCTCTGCCTGTGCAAGTCGACCCTCACGGTCGAGACTTGCAGGGTCTAGTCGACCACTAAGCCTATCGATCGACAATTCCCTCAAATAACCTCAATAAAACCTCAGTTTTTCCCAATACGATCTATTTCGACTCGACGTTAAAAACAAAAAAACTATCATTCTTACAATCAACTAAAACTCATAACTCATTCCTAGACTTCCCGATCGTGTTTTCACTAATTTAAATCTCTCGATATAGTTATATATATTTTACTCCCCCGACATACGTACTAGCATTCAAAATCTCAAATTCAGTCCCTTAACTTCTTTATAATTAGCTATGTCACTCCATTTACAATCGTTCTATCCCGTATCTCATATCTGGATGTCTCAATTATGTGCGTATGGTTTAATCAACGTCCATACTTCTTAATCAACAACGTTGAGTACTTAGCACTTCTACTAGTTAAGTCGCGCACCAAGTATAACTCCATACACAATTTCCTAAATCTTTCATTAGTCTTTCAAACCTCGAACTACTATCTAATATAGTTTTATACGTCTCCGAGTCTTACGTAACCGCATGACCGCTAAAATATGGCCTTCAAACTTCCAAAAAGCGTCATACGTCATACTCCAGTATCCTCTACTTCCTCAACTTCACATTGATCGACTTTATTCTCACTTATGGCTCTTCGGTTTAACTCAAATTTCTAACTACCCTGCCGATACTCTACTTAGCCTTTCTAACAGCATACTTCTTGTGGGCAATTGCTATGAGGTACATGAATTCTTTTATTCACAATAAAATAGCTATGCATCTGTAATGACTAGAATAGATATCTCGCACCTAAAAGCTACCAGCTCGTCTCATCTATCCTCGCATTGCTCTTTCTTTTTACTCACAACAACCATAATACTCTCAATACTGTGCTAAAAATCCAATTTCATATTCTCCCTTGGCTGTCTAACTATTCCGTTAACCCTTCGAATACTAGTTTCACCTTGAGGTTCCTTAATGCCCAAATATCCTTGACATTCCCGTAACTCCTTATTCAAGGTCGGTTACTTCCTTTTGTCAGACTACCCTTGTCTAAAATTATATATTTAAGTCTAGTTCCATACTTACTTCCGTCAACTTAACTCTATGGCGTAAGTTCTAAAATTTTCATAAACTAAGTATCTCAATTACTACTCATCCTTATTGTTCCACAATAAATGTTACCCTATGTACCACCTTGAATATGAGCTTTGCGCTTACGTCACAACCTTAGTTGGATCAATCCTAACTCCATATTCTAACCTTCACGTTCTCAAGTCAAATGAAATCCTTCCACTATTCTAATTCGTTCCATTTCCTACAGTCGTTACACTGGCTATAGGTTCGATATAACTCGAACGTAAGGTCTTTAAAATTTCAACAGTTGTCTATACCCCTTGAGATACACATGTCTCCATAGGAAGACTAACCTCCACCTCTCCTCAATTGATGATTGATCTAAACAATCCTATGTCGAGCCTTTTCAATATTGTCCTTAGTATGAGGTAATCAACTTTGAGAAAATTTACTAACTAAAATATTACTCTAATCATTTCAGACTTATATATCATAAATTATATCCTCAATAGTAAAATAAAACTCTAATGTTCGCATTTGCTCTGGGTTGTTTTGGAGTATACTTCCCAACGCATAAACTCTTTATTTCACAACCCTATGACTCTAAAGGGAAGTCATGAAGGAGATCCTTAAATCGTGTTCACGAAAAACAACTTTAGGTTTTAACTTTGACCTCACATTTCTACCTTACGTTTTCCCCCATCAACTCCTATTATCGTAATCACTATTTTTGTTCACAACGGCTTAACCTTCAATAATATATAATCTGAGATTCGGTCAAAACGTTTACTTAGTAATGGATCTTCTATCCTAGATTTCGTAGCTAGAACTATGCACTCTAGTCTTCCAACTTCTATCCTCTATAATTTAAACTCCTAACAAATAATGAATCTAACCATTCCTCTTTTTATGGGAACTCATGTGTCAGGCAATTAGCCCTATAGGGGTGCTCATCCTTATCGTCAATCTGGCAAATAGAGTTGTTTCAAATTTTCTCTCCACTTTGATCAACTAAGGTACTCAAACCCGAATTCCCATGATTCTCTCTACGCCTAACTCATCTCCAATTTGGCAGTTAATCAGGCTGGGAGCTGAATTTTCATGTTCTTCTCTATTCATAATATTCCTAACTTATAGGACCATCTATTCACTAACTCCGTTAAGTATCCAACCCTCAACATATCATCCTCGTTCCTTGAGTCTGCTGCCACTCTCGGCACTCGTGGGTGTCCTAGTCGTTTAGACATTATGGCTAATTTTTTGGACAAAATCAATTATTCTCATAAACATCTAATAACTACAGTTAAATTAAACAGTTATAGTTGTCGAAGTCTGTTGTGCGGTGATCGGCGCAGTTAGGCAATCATTTGAACGGTTTGACTTACTAACTCTAACAATCGTAACATCCCCTCTTACTACTGATTAACTATCCACTCTACTTTTTGCCCAAGCGGCGTGGAAATTGTGACAGGCGCTCATGCCTTCACAATCCACCCCTCCTCATAGGTGCCCGACGTTCTTATTGGCCACACTTCTGGTTGGGTAAACGCTCTGATACTATCTCTATCAAGAGCCAAAAATCGACCACGATTCTCGGTTCGCTAATCACTACTACTCACTGCTCTTACTCATGATCCACAGATAAAATTCGTTTAAAAATTGAAACCTATTTTTTGAGTTGGACAACATTTTTAAAATCAACTAAAAACCTCGTAGCGTAAGATTCTTGATTAAAAAATCATTTTAAATAGAATCGCAAGTCTTTAAAATATTAAGAGACATTTTCGGTCGACCCCTGCCGGCACCGGTCGACACTTCATTCGTCTCTGCCAACTCATGTCGACACTCATGGGCGAGACTTCTGCTCCCCCTCAAACAAGTTGACAGTCCTCTTTAGCCGTCGACACTTCAATCCTCTCTGTTTCCATCGGTCGACCCTCGCAATTGCACCTCTACCATCTTCTTCATTCCGAGTCGACACCTACAACCGTAAGCTGATACCTTGATCCCCTCTGTCCGCACAGGTCAACCATCGCGGTCGACACCATTGCCATTTTTACACTATCGGTCGACACCTACAACCATGGGTCGACACTTACTTCGGCTCTGCCCGCGCAGGTCGACCCTCACGGTCGACTCTTGCAGGGTCTGGTTGACCACTAAACCTATCGGGCGACACTTCCCTCACAGAACCTCAATAAAACCTTAATTTTTCCCAATAGGATCCATTTCGACTCGACGTTAAAAACAACAAAACCATCATTCTTACAATCAACTAAAAATTGTTAAATACATCTGGACTACTACGTAACATTTGAATCTATTTTCTTTACAAAACGACTCCGACTCGACCTCTACACCCAAACCTATGAACACCGCGTCAAAATTGTCCTAACAGCCGGCCGGATCATCCACGATCGTGCTCCTCCAACTGCCTCCTAGTCCCTGGCTTGCTCTGAGTAATCACCAGCTATCGCTTCGTCACCTACATCACATAACTCAACTATTAGCCTAATTCTAAGTAAGTAATGCACATAAACACACACTAAATCAAACATCCCCTAACACATGCAGTTTTTACAGTTTCGTGTCTACTTTTGATTTCGTCTCTTTCTTACATCTTCTTTATCTTCTTACTACTGGGTTCTTCTGTACGCGCTAGACCAAGATGACCTATCTCATGGTCCCCCTCATAGGACAGAGCCAACCTTATCTTAGTAATATGGTATTCATCGCAATCTCCCTTATAGGACAAGGGTCACCACGTAAAGCGGAGGAAGAGTGATACACCTCGCGGTCCTCCTCTGGGAACAAAATCACTCAACCCTACCTTTCTTTTCTTCTTACGTATTTTCTAATTTCATTCGTCTCATCACATCCTACTGTTTCACTTCGTAAAAACATAAAAATTTATTTTCGTTTCATTCTCGTACTTTAAAATCATGAATGCATAATCAAGTAAAACATAACGTGCATGCAACCTACCATTCTGTGATGTAGGCCCGAAGGCAAAAGCACCTATTACACTACTTACCTGGCGTACTAGCTTTCTGTGGTGCTTGTTTCACCAAAAACCTGCTCAACCTACAAAAGAAACCGTTTTCCATCAAAACGCATCCCAATACCCTACTCACGTACTAAAACCACTATACTAGCACGACACTCCACGAACTCACCAAAATCGCTCACTAACCCAACTCGGCTCAAAATCAGCTTAAACTTCCAATTCGCATAACTTTTGCGTCCGTCATTGGAATCATTGGATTCCAATGGCTAAACGCTCAACTCATAATCTAGTTTAACCACCAGAAAGAGTTTTTAAAACAAACGTTTGTAGCTAGGCCAAAAATTCAAAAATTGTTCCATCTTAAGGCTTTAAATTTATACATTCTCGGTTTCACACTCAAACTTGCTCACTTCCTCAACCATCTATTACATTTATCCTTAATAACCCATAACAATTAATAGTAAAAAAAATAAACACTTTAACCCTAAAACTCTAAATTTCTATCCACCAATTTCTTCTCAAACTCTATCACTAAACCAAAATTAAACTATAAACTACTTAAACGTACTTTGAACCGTTGAAATGGAGGAGAAAAGTAATAACGATCACCGGCTGAACGTCGCAGGAAGGAAAGAACCGCTGAGGGAGGGCTTCTCTTCCCTTTCCTTTACGTGGGGGGGATCCTCCTCCCTCTTTGTTACTCAATTTTTTTTAATAATAATAATAAACTAATTAATTTTTCGCCTTACCACTTTCATCTTTTAATCAAACGTCCATTCAATATGTTTCAGGTTGGAATCTTAAAACTTTCTATTCTCCATTAGTCTTGAAATAATCTTCTATCTAGCCAGCTAAATTTTCTGCCTTTAATTAAGACTAAAATTTTGCCGTTTACCGCTCCAAAAATCTCAAAATTATTTGACGGAAATTTTGAGCGTTACATTAGGTCTCTCTTTTTCTCCTTTTTGTCTTCCCTTAAGTCCTACATTTGACAATTTTATAGATATATTTTAAAAATAAATTTTCATATTTATTTTAATAAAAACTAATTTTTTAAATATAAATATTATCTACTCAAATCTAATTTGATTAACAGTTGATTTATCTAATAAATTAATTTATCGATTAATTATATAATATAAAAACAGTTTTTAGAACATATTTTTGAAAACAAATTTCAAGATAATCTCATCTTGTGAGATTCTTCTGATCTACCTTTAAATAATCAATATACTATAAGTGTAATACTAGGAAATTTTCCGTTGAAAATTTATATCAGATTTCCATAAATTTTAATCGGCAGAGTTTTGATCCGAATTAATAACGAAAAATTTCGGCCCCTAAGTTAAAGATTATTTTAAGGTTAATGGTGGAGAGAGAAATTTGATAATTTAACCGGATTCGGATGAAATCATGGAATTGTGAAACGGTGTAAGGTGGAGGGCAATTTGGTAAATATAATAAAATAATATTAAAAAAAAAAAGGGAGAGCACCGTCGGTGCCCTCCCCTTCCCCTTTTCTTCCCCCTCCCCACGTTTTGTTCTCTCATTTTCTCTCATTTCTTCTTCTCCCGCGTGAAGTGGTCGGCGGTCGATTCTCTTTCCTTTCATCCGAATCACGGTAAGTTCTCGTTAGTTTTACGTAGTAAGTTGGTGTGTTAGCGTTATTGGTGGCGAAACCAGGTTTGGCAAGGGTATAGGTTGAATTAGTGAAAGCCTACGAGGGTAATTTGAAAAGTTGAGCGTAAAGTTGGATTCTATCCGTGTAATGGTGCTTAGGATAAAAATAGGAGTAAATTATGAGAATTGGTGAGGAAGATTGGGAGATTTATTGGTCGTGTACGTGAGATTTGAAACGATGTTCGTTCGGCCAGGTTCAGTTAAGTTGTGGACACCTGAATAGGAAATGGATGCAACCACAGGAAACTAGGCATCCTCAGGAACCCGTAGTATTTGGTATCGTCCAATTCGGACGAGTAGTGGAGAAGTTGTGAATTTTTGGAGTCGGACGAAAATTGTGTGGAATTTCGAGATTTTGGATAGTTTTGATTTTGATGGGAATTAGGACTTGTAAGTTAGGGAGTATGAATTCGATGAATTAAAATTGACGGATGTGCAATTTTATAGGTATTCCAGTTAGAGCACCAAGTCACGAAACGCGAAAGGATTTCGAGAACGCCAGGTAAGTGGTGGAATATATGTGAGTTGCCTTCGAGCCTACACCATGGAATGGTAGGATTGTTTGGTTACTTGTTTGTTTGCTTTGACCGTCGTTTGGTTGTTTTGTCATGGAGTCGTGCATTGAGAGTGTCATGCATCATGGTTTTGAACTACGAAATACGAGTTTTAAGCATGTTTTGAAATGTGTATGTGAAATGTAACCAGATAAGAAAAGACTTGCAATGCATGGGTGAACGCCTCGTCGTTAACGCGCTAGTGAGAAAGCACTAGGGGGTTCCTATGGATGAAAGTACATAATATGACACAGTTTGCAAACGCCTCGTCGTTAACGTGCTATTGAGAGCTTTAGAGGGCTCAACGTTCGTTGTTAGGAGGAGGTTACGTAGGGCTGTTCCATGTGCGAACATGATGTGTGCCTCTAAACTCGCTCCGTGGGTTTTGAAAATGTCATGCTGAGTGTTGAAAGGATGGGTGCCGGCCTGACTCACACCGAAAAGTGAAAGATGAAAATAACGAAATGAAAAGAAAACAGAGTTGAGTATAGAAACTGCATGAGTAGGGGTTTAGTTTTGCATTGGTTTTCGAGTTCATGTTTCCATACTTGCTAAGCATTAGGCTTACGTTTTGTGTTCCTTGGTGTTGGTGACGACGCGCTGGCAGGTTAGTAGATTATTGGGATATGAATGTTTTGAAATTATGTTTTCAGAATCTAAGCTTTTACTTTGTGGATTTAGTCGAGGAGTATTCGTCACGTGTCGTTTTGAAACTTGCATGAAGAAGTTTGGTTGTCAAAATATGGGTTTTTATTTTGTGGTTGTGATAGGGTAATGGTTGTCGTGCGTGTTTGAACGAACTGGTGTGATTTCACTGATACTAGTGTGAAGTGTCGACCGAAGTCGAGAGGCGTCGACCAGTCAGTGTAAGTGTAAGGTGAGTGTCGACCGCGAGGCCCGACCTGTGATAGGCAGAGCTGAAACAGGTGTCGACCTCTGGTTACTGGTATCAACCGGTCATGTAAAAATGGTAGCGATATTGACCGTGAGGAACGACCTGCACAGGCAGAGAGGGTTAAGGTGTCGACCTGTGGTAATGGGTGTCGACCCCTCTCTGTGTAGAGCATAAAAGTGTCGACCGGTGTTTCTGGTGTCGACCGATGGGAAAACCCGAGAAGACTTAGGTGTCGACTGTTCTCTGCATTTCTGTGTTTTAAAATGGTGAAGTTTATTTACACTAAATTTAAATGAGTTTCCGCTGCGGCCTTTGTATGTATGTCTTTTGAAAGTTGTTTTTAAAAAAAAAAAAAAAAAAAAAAAAAAAAAAAAAAAACTCATATGAGGGACGGTAAAGCTTTCCAATTTTTAAGAAATTAATGGTAGAGGATACGAGGGATGGTGACGCGTAGTTAGTTGGTAGTGAACCGGGAATCACGAAGGATTTTTGGGTCGCCACAATAAGTCAATCGTAGATCAAACCTAATCTGATAAGATTTTTAAGATCTACTTATATTCAAATTTTAAAAATTTGATTTGACAGTTTGTTGAATATTCAACTTCAATTTAAGTTTAAAGATGAAATCTCATCCGATGAGATTCATCAAATTTAATTCAAATTCTTTTAAAACAATCTCATCTAATAAAATATTTTATTTTGAATTCAAAATATAAAAATTATTTATATATTTTTAATCATAATATATCTATTTGACTTTAATGGTGATATAAGATGACAAAATGACCAATGGAACTATAATTCTAAGTTCCAATTGTAACACCCCGAAAACCCACACGTTTCTGGCACGCTCCCTACGACTACACGCTACTCTGATACCATGACCTATCACACCCCGACGGCAACATCCTCGAAAACCCCTCGCTAATACGCCTAGGAACTCTACATGAACTAACTCAATTTAACACCACTTTCAACTTTTAAACTATATTCAAAAGAACATCTGTAAGTATAAATTTTTTATTTTTTTTATTCGATTCGAAAATGGCTCGTGCCCGAAGAGGGAACACGAAATCCTCAATATAAAATACGTAGCGGAAATGACAATTTAAAGGAATTTCAAAAAATAATAAGACGACACGACTTGAAATTTCTAGAAAGGAGTCCAACAGACGTGTCGCGCCTCTCGGGTTTGGCGCTGTGCGCCCGAGGCCCTGCGCCCCTAGCCCGAGGATCGGCACTACTCGTCCCGCGCGCACGCCATCCCAGCGCAGTGCGCAACAACTTGACACCGCCGCATCATGCGCACGCCCACAGCGCCGCGTGCCCCACGTACTCTACCTTCGAGCTGCACGTCTGCGCACACGCCTTCATCCGACCCCACGCGACCTGTGCACACTCGCAGGGCCGCATGCCCCACGTGTATGTGGTCACGCTATGGTCCCGCATACACCGCCACTCCGTTCGCGCCTCACCGCGCGTACCTCGACCCATTCTGTACTCTCTCGACTCCCCGACTTCTCTCCCAAAAATTCGGCAGAGTAACGCCTAAAAACTGGCTATCCCAAAAACTCTAACCCTACACACAGTTCACAAGAAGACTTCAAAAGTATCCATCAAATTTTATCCAGAAAACCACCAAAGGAAAAAACAGAGTGGAAGAAAATAAATCTAACAACTATTGACGAAGAAAATCTACAGAACAGAGCAACGCAATGCTCAATCATATAATATATACAATGACCCTCAAAACTATCCAAACTATAGGATAGATCCATCCCTAAACCCTATACATCAAGCAAATCGAACCGTCCGCAAAATACATTAAGAAAACCAACTCTGTACACCTTACCCAAAACTCACCACCTTCACGGGTCGGGTCGCCCTAACAGTCTGCCGTCCGGTGCCTCGGTCGCACGCCGCCAACCGTCATACACCTCTAGACTATGCTCTCGGGGCTCACCAGCAACAATATCGGCACCTACACCATAGAACACACATCATAAGTCTAACGCTCAGTAAGTAATGCGATATGAAAGTAAAAACTGACAATCCAATCATATGATATGTTGTCTCTACACTTACACTTAGTGTAGTCGCAAAAGGGTGAGAATGAACCTACCGCCACCCTACGCCCTGACACGACGCCACCATCCCTGACTCCCAAGCAACGAGGCCCACCAGTTACACACACGCATCCCCACACAGCAACCACGTTAGGGTGAGAGTGAACCTCGCGCCACAGTACACCCTGACGCATCGCCCCTGTTCTGGCCTCGCCAGCAACGAGGCCACAGTTGCCACACACACACTCCTCAACAGCCCAGCCCGCCCACTCCTCGAGCAAAATCCTCGACTGGTGTTGCACTGGCCCACTCCTCCAGCGGGATCTACGGTTCCTTTGTCTATCATCCTCACCGTTAACATATACACGCCGCGTGACAGCCTAGTCGGCCCAATTCTCGAGTGAAATCCAAGGTGGTTACGCACTGACCCACACACTAGCAGGATCCGTGGTACCATCGCTTCGCATCTTATCACTTACTCAAAATATGCTCAAAACCATTTTCGTTCTCTTTTTAATGACATGATGCATGTCAAACAATACGCACGCACATCGCAATCAAAGAACATAAATCCTAATATTCCATGGTGTAAGACCTCTTAGGCAAAACGCATACATGCACTATTTACCTGGCGTCCTAAGCTTTTCCTAGTGCACGTTTTAACCAAAAATCTCGTTCAGCCTAGATATAAACAATCACACATCAATCTACGCATCAAAATTCTCTAAATATGGTAAAAATCACATCTCTAAACTAAATCCATGAAATTCTAACTAAAATGGGTCACTAATTGGGTTCGGCCTAAAACCAGCCTAAACTTCGGACACGCGTAACTTTTGCGTCCGTTATCGCAATAGAACGATTCAAGATCCTAAACGTTTCCTTAGCAACGTAGTTAAGATACCAAAACAGATTTTAAAATGATAGACCACAGCTAGGAGAAAAACACCAAAAACCAAATTTGGTCTTCACTAAAAAATTCCACATTTTCGGATTTTAAAAAAACTCACTCAAAACTCGTTTTACGCACTAAAATCCTCCACACTAACATCACATGTCACGAATCCATTAAAAATGCTCCCTAATCTTTCTCGGCATAAAATCCGACATAAACTTCTGACAAGCATAACTTTTACGTCGATTATCGGAATCAAACAATTTCAGTGGCCCGACGTTCTGTAACAACATTATTTAACCCACTAAAAAAATTGAAAATGAATAACCGAAGCTAGGCCGAAACGGCAAAAAACAGAACCAGTTTTTTACACAAAAGAAAATCCAAATATCAACTCCAACCCGATTTCCACAAATTTCTTCACCAAACAGCCACATTCCAATTAATTATGTGTAAACTAACAACAATTTAAAGCTTCTTTCTCAGAAAATCCGAATGGCATCATAAAACCCTCTCGGTCCTCTTCTCCCTCTCTGAAGTTTTCTATTCATTACCCAATCACTTCACACTAGCTCTTAAATCACCAAACATTTAGCTCAAACCTCACAAAATTGAAAGGAAAGCAAACATCATGCTCGGCCTTCAAAACAGAGAGAGACAGGGGAACGCTCCTTGCTCTCGGCCAGCTTCCGTGTGCGGAAAGGCTGGGCCACAAGCTGCCTCCGGCACACAGACCCTAGCTCCCAAAGCACCCCAAAACCCGAGCTCAACCATCGGGAAATTCGGTGGCCAGCATATTCCCTACACTCAGTCGATCGAAACCAAAATAGGCGAGTTTACCTTCAATCTTTCAGCACGGGAAAGTCGAGCTAGCACCTCTCCTCAGATTGTCGGAGTTCCCTGCAGCCCGGCGTCACTCTCCTCGTAGGGCGAAGATCGAACTTCAGCTCCTCCGATAGCCCTTTGCTCTCGAGTGCTTGAGCAGTGAGAAATTGAAAGGCTTCTTAGTGAAGACATTCGATTTTTTTTTTATATTAATAAGTCAAATTACTAAATCGCCCTCACGAATTTTCGTTTCTCTGAACCTCTGTTATTTTGCGTCCCCTTGACTTAAAAATTTC
>CM039517.1:13575630-13698961 GCA_022433055.1 Begonia peltatifolia | reverse complement strand
ATCTATCCTTATAAGAGTTTTATCCTCAAAATGTACATACCGAATAAATTGGGATACTGGCGCTCCATGTCTTCAAGCGGCTCCCAAGTAGTCTCCTTCACTCCATGATTGTGCCACAATACCTTGACCAAAGGAATCTCTTTGTTGTGCAACACCTTCATGGCCGACTCTAGAATCCTCACTGGCTTTTCTTCGTAGGTCAGCGTCGGCTAGATTTCTATATCCTAAAGTGGCACCATCTGAGAAGGATCATGCATACACTTCTTCAGCATCAAAACATAGAAAACATCATGGATGACATCCATCGATGAGGGCAACTGAAGCACGCAGTTCTCCTAATCCTTTTGACAATCGGGAATGGCTCCACAAACTGAGGGTTGAGATTTCCTCGCTTTCCTAACCTAACAACCCCCTTGAACAGCGAGATCTTCAGAAATATCTCTTCGTCCTCACTAAACTTTAACTCCCGACACCTCTGATCTGTATAACTCCTTTGTCAACTCTGAGTCGCTTTAATCCTCTTCCGTATCACGACAACCTTGTCGACAGTCTACTGTAAAATCTCAGAATCTATCAATCGGGCTTCCCCAACCTCATCCTAATACAATGGCGACCTGCACTTCCTCCCGTAGAGAGCCTTGTATGGAGCCATACCAATGGTGGGCTGGTAGCTGTTATTATACGAGAATTTGACCAACGGTAAAAACTTGCTCCAACCTTCCTGAAACTCCAAATACACAAGCTCTGAGCATATCCTTCAAAATTTGTATAGTCCGCTCTGAGTGCCTGTCGGTCTAAGGGTGAAAGGCCGTACTAAAATATAATTTGGTACCCATGGCCATATGCAGACTCTTTCAAAACTTAGAGGTGAAACTGGGGTCTCGGTCCGACACAATCGAGACTGGAATCCTATGAAACCTGACTATCTCCTGAATATAGAACTGTACAAACTGATCCATGGTATAAGTCAATCTTACAGGTGAGAAGTGAGATGACTTTGTCAATCTGTCCACAATCACCCAGATCGCGTCGTGGCCCTCGGTAGTCCAGGGCAATCTAACCACAAAATCCATAGTGATACGCTCCCACTTCCACTCCGGTATAGGTAGTGGCTGAAGCGTACCTGATGGCCTCTGATGCTTTGTCTTCGCCTGTTGGCACACCACGTAGGTCTCAACGTATTTGGCTACCTCTCGCTTCATATTAGGCCACCAATAGTGATGCTTAAAATCCCTGTACATCTTAGTGCTTCCGGGATGCACAGAGAAATAACATGAATGAGCCTCTGATAATATCTCCTTCCTCAGCTTCTCAACCTTCGGAACGTACCATCTATCCTAAAATTTCAGAATCCCATCCTCCGAATAACTGAGTTCCAAACTAGAAGAGGCCTCCATACTCGCCTTCAACTCATTACACTCAGAGTCAGTCTCCTGAGCCTGCCTGATCCTATCCAAAAGGGTCAGGTTCAACGACAAAGCCGAAAGAGTGGCTGCTAAGTCCAAACTACCTCCAGGCCCAAACTCAGCATCTCTGTCATCAACTCAATAGGTACTATCAAAGTCATGGTAGAAGTCAAAGCTGTCACTCGGCTCAAGGCGTCCGCCACCATATTCACCTTTCTCGGGTGGTAGTTGATCTCCACACCATAATCCTTGACTAGTTCAAGTCATCTCCTCTATCTCAAGTTTAGCTCATTCTACGTGAAAATGTACCTCAAGCTCTGGTGATCTAAGAAAATCTCGCACTCTTGCCATATAAGTAATGCCTCCAAATCTTGAGTGCGAATACAACTGCTGCCAGCTCCAAATAGTAAGTGGGATAATTCTGCTCATAAGTCTTCAATTACCCAGAGACATAAGCAATGACTCTCTCATTCTGCATCAAAACACACCCCAAGCCAATCCTGTAGGCGTCACAGTAAATGAAGAACTTCTCCCCTTCCACAGGCAGTGTCAATATAGGAGCTGCAGTCACTCTCTGCTTCAATGTTTGAAAGTTATCCTCACACTCATCAGTCCATTCGTACATTACACTCTTTCTGGTCAGCTGGGTCTAAGGAGCTGAAATATTGGAAAACCCCTCAATGAATCTCCGATAGTATACAGCCAACCCCAGAAAACTACGTATCTCACTAGCACTGGTCGGTCTCAGCCACTCCTTCACAGCCTGAACCTTCACTGGATCAACTGAAATGCCCTCAGAGGAGATAACATGCCCCAAGAAGTTGATCATGTACAGCCAAAACTCGCACTTAGAGAAATTAGCATACAATCGATGCTGGCTCAACGTAGTCAGTACAATCCTTAATTGCTCTCTATGCTCCTCCTCACTCCGCGAGTAAATCAGGATGTCGTCGATGAGCAATATCACGAGTTTATCCAAGTGCTCCATGAATAATCGATTCATCAGATCCATGAAGGCTGTCGGGGCATTGGTTAGCCCGAATGACATCACCAAAAACTCGTAGTGTCCATATCTCGTATAGAAGGCAGTCTTCGGGATGTCTTCCTCTCTAACCTTTAACTGGTAGTAGCCAGACATCAAATCAATCTTGGAGACACCCGTGCAACCTGTAACTGGTCAAACAAATCATCTATCCTAGGTAGCGGGTACCTATTCTTCACAATCAACGTATTCAGCTCCTGATAATCAACAAACATACGTAGGGACCCGTCCTTCTTCTTGACAAACAATACTGGCGCACCTAAAGGTGAAAAGCTAGGGCATATGAAGACCTTATCTGTCAACTCCTTGAGTTGCATCTTCAACTCCTTCAACTCTGTAGGTGCTAACCTGTACGGGTTCTTACACACTGGCTCAGCTCCAGGGTACACATTAATGACGAACTCGATCTCCCAGTCTGGGGGTAGACCAGGTAGATCCTCTAGAAACACCTCCGGAAACTCCTACACTACAGAAACATCTTGAAGGTGAACCCTACCCTGTAACTGTACATCCACTGCACTGGCCCATAAATCCATGCATCCACCACATAACAACTGTTGGGCTCTCAAAGCAGACACAACTGGAATCCGTTTCAGAACCTTCCCTACCCTTAATGAGTAGCTCTCCCCACTCGGAAGTGAATCTTTCTGGTTCTACAGTCTATCGTGGAAAAATGTCTGAACAACCAATCTATTCCTAAAATCACTTCATACCGCTTCATGTTGAGTGTGATCAGATCCGCATATAGGTCCTTCCTCCTATAGTCCCCACATCCCCCCGAACCACCTAATCAGAATACAGCCGCTCTCCTGACGGCAGTAGTACATCGTAAAACCGTCCCAAGGAATTAGGCTCTAGGTTTTCTTTGACTACGAAGGTGATAGACACAAACAAATGCGTAGCACCCGTATCAACAAGTGTATAAGCCGTCATGCCTGAAACAAAATCCTACCTGAAACGATTGATGGTTATACAACATCATCCGGCTCAAATAGGGTAAAGACACTCGGTGTAACTCTTGCTGACGTCTGCCAAAATGTCCCACTTCATTGCAGTTGAAGCAACGGTTCTGACACGGCTTCTGGCACTTTCTAGACGTGTGGCCCACCTCGCTACAGTTGTACCACCGCACCGAGCCCACACTACACTCACCAGGGTGGCTCTTTTGACACTTAGGGCACACTGGATATAACCCCGACCCCTGTGGCCTTTTGTTGCTTCCTTGGCTGCTAGAACTTTCACTAGGCCTCTTTAGGCCTTTTTGCAGGGACGCCCCCTCCCCACTCGACTGTGGCAGTGACTCCCTGAATGATCTTTGAGGTTGTTCCTTAGGTACCTCTCTATAACTAGAAAGCTTAGCTTGAGCCTCCTCAATATCTAGGGCCTTCGCTACCACCTCCTCGTATGGCATGTCTCGAGTCCCTGCAAATCCGCATGCCCATATAGATATCTTACTTTAGGTCCTGTACAAACTGGTGTACCTTATTCTCGTCGAGGCTCACCAAACGCCCCGCAAACCACAACAAGGCCTCGAACTGTCGGACATACTCAGGCACGGTGCCTGTTTGCTTCAGCTGTGCAAACTCCACCATCTTCCGTGTCCTGATAGAGTGGCTGAAATAATTACCAAAGAACACTGTCTTGAACTCTTCCCAGGTCATGGCCCCCACATCATACGTAGTCGCCACCATGTCCCACCAATGGCTAGCATCCTTGGCAAGATAGAATGCCGCAATAGACACCTTGTCCTGCTCCTCCACTTTAACATAACTCATCATCCTCTCTATGCTCCGTATCCACTCCTTAGCACTGAGAGGGTTTGGAGATGACCCGTCAAAAGTCGGGGGTCTAAGTCTATACAGTCTATCACCCCCTCTGTCCGACGAACCCTGGGCACTAGACTGGCCCTGGTCGTCTCTGCTCATAAATCTCTCTAACTGCTGAGACTGGTGGTGGACTAACTCGGTAAGCTGCTAGACGGTATCATCCATGTCGCCCACAGCTCTATGTGTCTCTCGTCGTGGTCGACCTCTTCCTGTAGCCTCTCCAGACATTTTGTACCTGTAAAATATACAAAACTCACATAAGCCTTAACAATAAAATTAAATCTAAACACCTACAGTTGGTGGACCGCTCCCGTGCAGCGGCTGGTGGTGTTAGCTACTCCTCTTAACGACGTCGACCCCGTGGCTTTGATACCATAACTGTAACACCCCATGAACTCACACGTTCCGGCGCGCTCCTTACAACTACACGCTACTCTGATACCATGACCTGTCACACCCCGACGGCAACATCCTCGAATTGCTTGTACGCCTAGGAACTCTATGTGAACACACTCAATTTAACACCAATTTCAATTTTTAAACTATATTAAAAAGAACATCTGTAAGTATAAAAATTTTTTTTAACTCGATTCGAAAACGGCTCGGGCCCTAAGAGGGAACATGAAATCCTCAATATAAAATACGCAGCAGAAATGACAATTTAAAGTTATTTAAAAGAAATAAGAAGACAAAACTTGAAATTTCTAGGAAGGATTCCAACACACAGCCAGCGCCTCTCAGGTTTGGCACTGCTCACCTGAGGCCCCACGCAACGCGCCCGAGGCTCGGTGTTGCGCACCCTGCGCTCACACATTTCCACTTTGGCGCCGCACGCACCAACTCGACACCGCCGCGTCACGCCCACGCCCAAAGCGCCGCGTGCCCTAGGCACCCTGCCTTCGCGCTGCACGTCCTTACGCACGCCGTCACCCGACGCCGCGTGACCTGCATGCCCTGCGGTCATGCCGCGCTGCTGCTCACAACTCCACTCCATTCGCGCATCACCGCGCGCACTTGGACCTATTCCGTACCCTCTCGACTCCCCGACCTTTCTCCCAAAAATTCGATAAAGTAATGCCTAAAAATTGGCTATCCCAAAAACTCTAACCCTGCACACAGTTCACCAGAAGACTTCAAAAGTATCCATCCAATTTTATCCAGAAAACCACCAAAGGAAAAAACCAAGTGAAAGAAAATAAATCTAACAACTATCGATGAAGAAAATCTACAAAACAGAGCAACGCAATGCTCAATCATATAATATATATAAATGCTCTCCAAACTATCCCAACTACAGGATAGATCCACCTCTATACTTTATACATTACGTAAATCGAATCGTCCCCAAAATACATCAGGAAAACAAACTCTATACACCTTACCCAAAAATCACCACCTTCACGGGTCAGGTCGCCCTAACAATCCGCTATCCGGTGCCTCGGTCACACGCCGCCAACCATCATACGCCTCTGGACTAGGATATCGCGGCTCACCAGTGACAATATCGGCACCTACATCATAGAACACACATCATAAGTCTAACGCTCAGTAAGTAATGCGATATGAAAGTAAAAATTAACAATCCAATCCTATCATAGGTTGTCTCTACACTCACACTTAGGTTGTCACATCTGTGACGCGTAGTGCAGCCGTACCAGGGTGAAAATGAACCTAGCGCCACCCTATGCCCTGACACGTCGCCACCGTCTTAGACTCCCCAGCAACAAGACCCAGAAGCTACACACATGCATTACCACACAGCAACCTGATATGCCCAAGAGAGCCGTCACTCGATCACAAACCAAGGCACAAACTTTATCCAACCTGTTAACTAACAACTTCAATTCTTTTGTAGGAATTACAGGTGTCGAATGCCTATTCGCGGATTTGGAATGGGACCTGAGCACAAATGACAAGAATCAACCCTTGCACTTGCTATCGTGGGAGCTAAAGGTGGAAGCACATGAAGAAGGGATTTGTCTCCCTCGGAATTAATTTGTAATTGAATTTTATTCGGTAAGCATTCGCCTTATGTTTTTATTGGCAAACATTCGCCTTCCTGTAATGTTTATAATTGCATGAATCCTTAGGCATTAGGATTAGATGTATGTTAAGTTAGATGGTGGTTAGCAGCAACAATTGGGCCGAAGTTTAGCAGCCCACTGATGCAACAAATGGGCCAAAGCTTGAAGAGTGATCTGGTGTGCAAGTGGACTAAGAATGGCCAACCATGTGGCCCATTTCGAAGCCCAAGCCCATTCTAACCTTCAGCCACCCTAGGTCAATAAATACATGGGTATTGGTGTGGGTAAAGATTGTTGAATATATGAGAAATAGCCCTTTTGTGTTCAGCCGTTGTAGTTGAAGCTTGGTGCATGGTAAGGCTCGGTTCGGTCAAGAACCGAGAAGGAGTTCATCTCCTTGAGCTTTCAAGCCCGAGGTTGCTTGAATAGCCATCGTTCCACTCGTCTTCCCTCTCTTTTCCAGAGAAGGATACACAAATAGAGTGGCTAGAAATCGGTCCCGTTTGCTGCCATCTTCCTTCGAAAGATTGTTATGCCGAGTGCCAAAAAGGTTGCTCATCGGATAGCATTTGGTTTTCTGCTTATATTTTATTTTTCTGTTTCGTTTGTGGGTAAAACACGACTCATTCGAGGTCGAATCGTGTCATGTGGTATCAGAGCCATGGATAGCTTCCCCTGAATGTCTGTAAACTTTTCATTTCTTCTATGGTTTGTTGGTTTTGAACAAGGCAGAAACCGGTTCTATTAATTTTGTGTTTAACATATAAGGATAAGCTTGAACACTACCGTAGATATGTTATTACTGGACAAAATTTAAAAACTGGAAACTCAAAACCATTTGGGGTTCATGTTCATATTCGTATGTTCAAAATTTAAAAATCGTATTGTGTTTTCTGCACAAGTCTTACTCAACTGATTGGTTGCTATTTGAGGGTAGGTGCAGGTGAGGACAGAACACCCTACAGCTTAGCTGCTGTTAGAGGGTAGGTGCAGGTGGTAGGTGTCTATTGCTGGACCACTGGTATTGTACGTTTATGTTATTATGCATATGGGTGTGCTATGTAGCAGCTAGTGTTATTACCTTATTCGGAACAACCATTCTGTTGCTACTCTGTACCTGGTGATTTAATACTATTTTTGTGCTGATTATGTTGTCTGCTGTCTCATTCTATGCTAGCTAACACTTTGCAGAATACTTTGTTTACTTGCCTAATCTGTGATTATGTTATTATATCCTTACTGTGTGGTTTAATGATAACTGAGTTGATGCATGATATAAACACTAAAGGAAAAACATGTTTATCAGAATATGTTAATACCCTGGTAAAATTTTATGCCTAGTTTGCTTGTTGTTTTGGTAGGTTTGACCAATTGAACTTAAAACGATCATAACTTTTGCTACGGACGTCAGATTTTTGCCCGTAAGATACCGATTCGAAGCTCTCTCAAAGCTCTACGACGGTATGACATGCTCTGCCTATGTCAACCACCTCGAATTCCAAAAATTGGCCATTTAAGCCCTCAAATTCCCTTTCCAAGTTTAAGCATTCGGGATCCACAAAATTTTTCCATTCTTTCTAACACTTAGGGTCAATCTAGCGTAACAACTCATGCTTTCCCTATAACCTTAGGAAGTCACATGAAGACTAGGAGTGCACTCAACCGAGAATTAAACCACGATACTATGACTCAAGAACCAAACCGGTGTAAGAACGTTCCCCAACCCGAGACTCGTACCCATCAAGAGGGAGAGTGCAGCCTTCAAGGACAACTAAATGGACTTAATGGAGAAGTTAGTAATCTAAGCCAACAACTCAAAGACTTAACCCTTGGTATGAAATTCATAATGGATAACCTCAATAAGATTAACTCTAGAGAGCCCTCTCGAGATGACCTTCCTAGGATGCGACCTGATAACCCTAGGAGAACTGAATACCCTCCCAGCAGATTTCTTGACCAGGACCCTTCCCCAATGAGTGAGAGGCAACCTAACCCAAGAAAGAGGTTCCAAGACTTTGACTATCATGATGATGATGAGTGGACCCTAGATGAAGAAGAGAATTTCAGGTCTAGCCGTAGAAAGGACTTAGATGATCTTAGGAACATCAAGTTGCATGTTCCGTCATTAAATGGCACATGTGACGGTAACACCTTCCTAAATTGGATAGATAAAGTGGAGAAAGTCTTTGATTACTATGAATATTCAGATAAGGTTAAAATCCAGCTAGTTTTGGTTGAGCTCACGGGATACGCAGCCCTCTGGTGGGCCAACATTAAATCCCAAAGACAGAAGATAGGAGACGACCCTCTCACCACTTGGAGAGTGATGAAGTCCCTCATGACCAAAAGATTCATACATAGCCAATACCGACAAGAGCTATTCTTACAAATCCAAAACCTGAGACAAGGAGGTCGATCTGTTGAAGAATACCTTACTGAGTTTGAGACCCTTAGGATTCGTGGCGATATGGATGAGCCTGAAGAGCAAGTACTTGCAAGATTTATTCGAGGATTGCAACAAGATATAGGAGACATTATTGAGCTGCATCCCCTAGAATCCCTTGACGCGGTGGTACAAATGGCTATGAAAGTAGAGCGACAACTTAGTAGGAAGAGAAAAACTAGTTTCACCCAGAAATTTCCGCTCAAGACTACCCCTAAGATCACCCCTCCGTAACCAGAACCAAACAAAACTTTCACCAAAGCTGAGGGAAAGAAACTATTTACACGTAATTAGCCACCCAAAGAATCAAGCAACTAGACCTTAGTAGAGAGTGCCAATTCCCCTAGATCGCGAGACCTTAAATGCTTTAGGTGTCATGGCTTGGGTCATTTCATGGCTCAGTGTCCTAATAGATGAATGATGATCCTCCAGGAGGACACTAGAGAGTTTACGAGTGAAGACGAGCGAGAAGGTATAAAAGAAGATGAAGAGGATAGTGACTCCCAAGAGGAAGTTTTCCACGCCCCTGAAGGACCCATGCTTATGGTAAGAAGACGTGTTCTCGTCACTAAGAATTCTGGCGAAGACTGTCAGCGCGAGAACATCTTCCATAGCAAGTGTTTCATCAAGGAGAAGTTATGTTCCCTGATTATAGACGAAGGTAGTTGTGCTAACGTAGCCTCCACAGAGTTAGTAACAAACTTAGGGCTAGAGACCAACACTCACCCCCACCCCTACAAGTTACATTGGCTAGATGATAGAGATGATGTCAAGGTTACCAAGCAAGTGAAAGTTGAATTTGCCCTCGGGAAGTACAAGGACACGGTCCTCTGCGATGTTGTTCCTATGAGTGCAAGTCATTTACTCCTAGGCCGACCCTGGCAGTTTGACCGACGAGTAAACCACAACGGCTACACTAACTACTATTCCCTTAAGTTTGAAGGAAAGACCTTTAAGTTCGCTCCCATGACCCCCGAACAAATATCTAGAGATGACGCCGCAAGAAAGGAAGCTAAAGATAAGGCTACTTTATTCATGACTAAGAAAGAGATAGAGACGTCTGTGCGTAGAGGAGATCCCCTGATTTTGGTACTTTTTCGAGATAGAATTATGGAACTAGGAGTTATTCCTCAAGCCGTTAAAACTTTACTTAACCAGTTCCAAGATGTATTCCCAGAAGACTGGCCCCAAGGTCCACCACCCTTGCGTGGCATTGAACACCAAATTGATCTCCTACCCAGAGCTGTACTGCCTAATAGACCAGCATACCGAATGAACCCCGAAGAAACCAAGAAGCTGCAGGACCAAGTACAAGAACTTTTGAATAAAGGTTACATTAGAGAGTCCATGAGTCCCTTTGCAGTACCCTCCTTATTAGTTCCTAAGAAAGACGGCACCATGAGGATGTGTGTCGATAGCCGAGCCGTTAACCAAATTACTGTCAAGTATAGATTTCCCATCTCCAGGCTCGAGGACATGTTGGATGAGCTCAGTGGAGCCTCCATTTTCTCTAAAATAGATCTTAAAAGTGGCTACCATCAGATCAGGATGAGAGAAGGCGACGAGTGGAAGACAGCCTTTAGGACAAAATATGGATTATTCGAATGGATGGTGATGCCTTTTGGTTTATCTAACGCCCCAAGTACGTTCATGAGACTCATGCACCATGTGCTTAAAGAGTTCTTAGGAAAGTTTGTCGTGGTATACTTCAATGAGATCTTAGTGTATAGCATGGATCTCACTCAACACCTCTCCCACCTTAACTCCCTTTTCCAGACCCTTAGAAAGGCTAAACTATTTGGTAACTTAGGGAAGTGCTCTTTCGCACAGGACAAGGTGTACTTTCTAGGATTTGTCATCTCAAAAGACGGGATGGAAGCGGACGTGGAAAAGATCAATGCCATCAAGGATTGGCCTATACCGAATTCCATCACAAAAATACGCAGCTTTCATAGGCTCACCACGTATCATAGAAGATTCATTAAGGACTTCAGTTCGATAGTTGCTCCGCTTACCGATTGCACTAAGAAAGGGAAAGAGCTCTCTTGGACCCCAACGTGCCAAAAGAGCTTTGACCTTATTAAAGACAGATTATGTCATTCCCCCGTACTTGCCCTCCCGGATTTCAACAAGGCCTTTTAGGTCAAAAGCGATGCATCTGGAGTCGGCATAGGAGCAGTGCTTATGCAAGATGGCAAACCCGTGGCATACTTTAGCGAAAAGTTGAAAGGACCCCTACTAAATTATTCCACCTACGACAAAGAGTTCTATGCAGTTATACGTGCTTTAAAACATTGGCAGCATTACCTCTTACCTCGAGAATTTGTTATCAACACTGATCACCAGGCCCTAAGACATATCAAGAGTCAGCACAAGCTCAACAAGAGACATGCCAAGTGGGTGAAGTTCTTAGAAAGGTTTCCTTACACCCTTAAGTATTTGAAAGGAGAGAATAACGTTGTGGCCGATGCCCTCTCTAGAAAGCGCATTCTATTCACCGAATTAAGGGTTAGGTTATTTGGCTTTGAATGGATTAAGGAGACCTATGAAACCGACCCCGATTTTGGCCCTTACATCAAGTGTATGGACAAGGCCGAAGGCGAATATCGCCTCATGGAAGGCTATTTACTTAAAGCGGGAAAGTTGTGCATTCCCCAAGGTAGTTTAAGATGATGCCTAGTAAAAGAAGCTCATTGCGGAGGCCTAGCAAGTCACTTCGGCGAGAAAAAGACACTAGAATCGCTTAAGGAACACTTCTATTGGTCTCGCATGATGAAAGATGTGCCTAGCATGGTGGAGACATGTGTGATTTGCAAGAAGGCTAAGAGTAAAGTTCTGCCTCAAGGTTTATACATCCCCTTACCCGTCCCATCACACCCTTGGGTAGAGGTTAGTATGGACTTCGTTTTAGGACTACCACGGACAGCCCGGAATAAGGACTCTATAATGGTGGTCGTGGACCGGTTATCCAAGATGGCACATTTCCTTCCTTGTGCCACGACCGATGTGTAACACCCCGAGAAAACCCCGCGTTCTCGGTGCGCTACAGTGCATCTACACACTACACACACACACTAACACTTGACACAACTAACTCAATTCAATACCCCTTTCGTTTTCAAATCATTTTCAAAAGAACATTTGTGAGTAGGAAAATTTTTTTGACTCGATTCGAAAAAAAACAACTCGCGTCCCGAAGAAGAAACACGAAGTCCTCAACATAAAACTATGCAGCGGAAAAGAAAATCATTTAAAACAATTTGAGATAAAACGGTGAGACTTGAAATCCTAGGAAAGAATCCCACGCACCCCATGAACTATCCAGTCCGGTCCCAAGCACTCACGTCCCCACTCCGACACCCCGCGTACACCATCGCGGTGCCAACCCAACGTCACTGTATCTCGCGCACGGTCACAGCGCCGCGTGCCCCACGCACCCTGCCTCTGTACAGCACGTCCGCGCCCACGCCCTCACCCGGCGCCGCATGACTCGTGTGCACCCGCAGGGCCGCGTGCCCCGCGCACCTGCGATCACGCCACACTTCCACGCTCATCTACCTTTTTCTAGCATTTACTGTTCACACCTCAACCTATTTCGTATCTCCTCGACTCCCAACCTCTCTCCCGGAATTTCGGCAGAGTAACGCCTAAAAACTGACTATCCCAAAATTTAAACCCTGCACACAATTCACTATAATCCAACAATGTTTATCTATCCATCATCCAGAGAAATCACCATAACCAAATCAGAGTAAGAAGACAATAAGAACCCATCAAATAGAAATGAAGAAAGTCCTCCAAAACACTACAACTCCTCTATACAATCTCAAAAGATCAATGTCTATACAACCCCGCTATCTACACAAATACCCAACATGAAATGATAAATCTACTATCACCTACCACCACCACGGGTCGGGTCGCCCTAACAAAAATCCGCCATCCGGTGCCTCGGGTGCACGCCGCCAACCATCCTACGCCTCTGGACTAGTCTCTCGAGGCTCACCAGCGGTATCGTCAGCACCTACACCACAGAACACACAACATAAGCCTAACGCTCAGTAAGTAATGCGATATGAAAGTAAAAGCCGACAATGCAATCCTATCACATGCAGTCTCTACACTCACACTCATGTTGTCACATCTGTGACGCGTAGTGCAGCCGAACCAAGGTAAGGAGGAACCTCTCGCCACCCTATACCCTGACACGTCGCCACCGTCCCGGACTCCCCAGCAACGAGGCCCACAAGCTATACCCACGCATCACCACACGGCAACCACATCAGGGTAAGGGTGTACCTCGCGCCACTCTACACCCTGACACGTCGCCCCCGTCCCAGCCTCCCCAGCACGGGGCCACAGTTGCCACACGCACACGTTTCGCGACAGCCCAGCCGGCCCACCCCTCGAGTAGGATCCGCGACTGGTGTTACACCGGCCCACACACTAGTAGGATCCGCGGTACCACTGCCCATATCCTCACCGTCAACACATTCACGCCGCATGACGGCCCAGCCGGCCCACCCCTCGAGTAGGATCCGCGACTGGTGAAGTACCGGCCCACACACTAGCGGGATCCGCGGTACCACCGCCACACGTCTCACCTCATACATCAAAGCATGCTAAAAATCAATTTCGTTCCCGTTTTAAAAAAAATATGATGCATGTCACACAATACGCACACACACCGCAATCAATCACATAAACACTAAAGTTCTACAGTGTAGGCCCACTTGGGCAAAACACATGCATGCACTACTTACCTGGCGTCCTAAGCTCGCTCGATACACAGCTTCGCCAACAGGAAGGCTCAACCTAAAACACAACCAATTCTCATCAGTATTTCTCCCAACATTTACCAATTAGCTAAAAATAACCTTATCTAACTACACTCATTAAATTCCAACTAAAACTGTCCATTGGTTTGGTTTAGCCAAATACCAGCTCAACGTTCGGATTCGCATAACTTTTGCGTCCGTCAACGGAATCAAACGATTCAAGTGGCTAAACGTTCCCTTAGGAACCTAGTTTAACATCCCAAGACGGATTTTAAATCGGTAGGCCGCAGATAGGCGAAAAACGCCAATAACCGAATCTGTCATTTTATTAAAATTTCACATTTTCTCTTCCCTTCAACCAAAACTCACTCCCAACTAGTTATATGCATCAAAATGGCTATGCTACTCTCACACGTCGAATTTTCCACGAAAGACGGTCACTAATTTGACTTAAACCAAAATCTCGCATAAACTTCCGACGCGCATAACTTTTTCGTCGGATATCGGAATCGAACGATTCCAGTGGCCACACGTTCCTCTAACAACCTATTTTTAACCCGCAAAACAAAATTTAAAACGATTAACCAAAACTAGGCCAAAATGGCCAAAAACAGAATCTGTTTTTTATATGAAAATGTGAAATTCAACCTTAACCCGAACATTTCCAAATTTCTCCGCCAATCCATCACATTCTAACCTATTAAACATGAACTAGCTAAAATCGAAGGCCTCCAATTCAGAAAACAAAGTTTTGAAAATCACAGCCCCTCGGTTTATCCTCCCCCCCCCTCTCTCGGCCACCGATGCTCCCCACCACTCTTAACTCCACAATTGTCGACAATTCCCGCCACCAATTGGTCGAACAGGAGAGCAGCATCACGCCCTGTTCCCCTCGACCAACAGAATAGACAGAAGAAAAACAGGGAGGGCTCCGAGCTCTCGGCCCTGTGCCCTGCTGCCCCCCGATCACGCGGCACATACACGCCGCTTACACCAACCCCACGTTCGGTTTAGCCTTCAGAAAACTAGTGGGAATGCGGCCATAAATTCTACCAAGCAAATTCAGAGCAAGGAAGGGAAACGTACCTTCAGTATTAAGCTCGGGAAACCGAACTCAATCCCCTCCCACCGCAGTCTTGTCGGCGAACTAGCGTTCGATTCTTCTCCGTCGTCGGTGTCGACAGACCACCGGCTCTCTCTCTCTCGGCTACCCGCGCTCCCCCTCTCGGTTTCGCTCCCTCTCGGCCGCGAACAACACAGGGTGGAATGGCTTCCACCCGAAGCCATTCCACCTGTTATGTTTTTTTTTTTTTTTTAAATTAATTACAAATTACAAAAATGCCCCCACGTACTTCAATCGTCCGAAATTTCGTAACTTCCCGACCTCCCGGCTTTAAATTCTGAAAACCAATCGCAAAAGTAGGCCTCGAGCCTATAATTTAAATCTTTCCCATTGAAATATTTCTCAAAACTCCGACCGGGATTAAATTAAAAATTCCAGAAATAAAAATATAAATTCGAAATTCCCGGGTTATTACACGATGACTCTGTCTTAATAGCTAACCTATATTTTAAAGAGATCGTTCGCCTGCATGGTATACCGCGTTCTATCGTGTCGGACAGAGACATTAAATTTTTAAGCGCCTTTTGGACCACTTTATGGAAAAAGTTGGGGACTAGATTGTGTTTCAGCACATCCTTTCATCCCCAAACTGATGGTCCAACGGAAGTCGTCAACAGGACCCTAGGTACCCTCTTACGCACCGTTGTAGGTAAGAAACTGTCTAACTGGGATATAGTACTCCCAGGCTTGGAGTTTGCCTACAACCGCACCCTTCATTCCACTACTCAGCAATCGCCCTTTGAGGTTGCATATGAGTTTAATCCATACACACCGTTAGATCTTGTCCCATTACCTTTACAGACTTAGCTAATCCATCAGGAGCGGACAAGGCAGATCGAATTAAGGAATTGCATGAGACTGTACGCAGAGCCACCGAGAAGAGCAACATCAAGGTCGCCAAACATGCTAATAAAGGACGACGCGAAGTTATCTTTAATGAAAAAGACTTAGTTTGGTTGCATCTAAAGAAAGAAAGGTTCCCCGCTAAAAAGAAATCCAAGATGATGCCTAGAGCAGAAGGACCATTCAAGGTCTTAGAAAGAATCAACAATAACGCCTATAAGATAGAGCTACCCGGCGATTACGGAATTTCCTCCACCTTTAATGTCCAAGATCTCTCGCCATACAAAGGAGACGATGATGACATCGAAGTGACCCCATTAACGGATTTGAGGTCAAATCCTCAATCACCTTGGGAGGATGATGTGCCCCAGAGGGCCGTCACTCGATCACAAACCAAGCCACGAACTTTAACCAACCTTTTAACTAACAACCTCAATTCTTTTGCAAGAATTACAGGTGTCGAATGCCTCTTCGCGGATTTGGAATGGGACCCGAGCACAAATGATAAGGATCAACCTTTGCACTTGCTATTGTGGGAACTAAAGGTGGAAGCACATGAAGAAGGGATTTGTCTCCCTCGGAATTAATTTGTAATTGAATTTTATTCGGCAAACATTCGCCTTATGTTTTTATTGGCAAACATTCGCCTTCCTGTAATGTTTTATAATTGCATGCATCTTTAGGCATTAGGATTAGATGTATGTTAAGTTAGATGGTGGTTAGAAGCAACAATTGGGCCAGAGTTTAGCAGCCCACTGATGCAACAAATGGGCCAAAGCTTGAAGAGTGATCTGGTGTGCAAGTGGACTAAGAATGGCCAACCATGTGGCCCATTTCGAAGACCAAGCCCATTCTAACCTTCAGCCACCCTAGGTCTATAAATACATGGCTATTGGTGTGTGTAAAGGTTGTTGAATATATGAGAAATAGCCCTTTTGTGTTCTGCCGAAGTAGTTGAAGCTTGGTGAACGGTAAGGCTCGGTTCGGTCAGGAACCGAGAAGGAGTTCATCTCCTTGAGCTTTCAAGCCCGAGGTTGCTTGAATAGCCATCGTTCCACTCGTCTTCCCTCTCTTTTCCAGAGAAGGATACACGAAGAGAGTGGCAAGAAACCGGGCCCATTTGCTGCCGTCTTCCTGCGGAAGATCGTTATGCCGAGAGCCTAAAAGGTTTCTCATCGGACAGCATTCGGTTTTCTGCTTATATTTTGTTTTTCTGTTTCGTTTGTGAGTAAAACACGACTCATTCGAGGTGGAATCGTGTCAGTTAAACTAGTTTACTATTATAGCGTTTAGCTGCTGCAATCGTGTGATTCCAGTAACCGACGCAAAAGTTATGCGCGTCATAAGTTAAGTAGATTTCAAAGCCGAATAGGTTAGTAAGCAATTTTGGTGAGTGCGAGAAGTGTTGAGCTAGTGTGGTAATTTTAGTGCAAAAATAGATTAGTGGGATCAGTTTTGACAAGAAGATGGTTTTGTTGTAGGTTGAGCAGGTTTTATGTAAGACGAGCACCACGGAAAGTGAGGACGCCAGGTAAGTAGTGTATGCATGCGTTTTGTCCAAGTAGATTTACACTAAGGAGTGTTAGGTTGTGTGGGTTGATTGTGATGTGCGTGTGTATTGTTTGACATGCATAATTTGTTTTTAGAACGACAACGAAAATGAATTTGTGCATGGATTTTTGTGCGAGTGTGAAGTGCGAGGTGTAGCGGGAACGACGGGTGTGTGGGTAGCTAGGCCCTGTTGCTGGAAAAACTGGGACAGTGGCAACGTGCTAGGGTGTGGTGTGGCGAATGCGTCAAGCCTCACCCTAGTATGGCTTCCGCTGTGTGCGTGTCGTGGTGTGCAACTATGGCCTCGTTGCTAGAGGAACTAGGATGATAGCGACGTGCCAGGGGATTGTGTGGCGAGTGCATCCAGCCTCACCCTTGAATGGTTGCGGTGCGCATAGTGACGAGTGGGTACGGATTGAGGGCCTCATTGCTAGAGATACCGGAATGATGGCAATGTGGCAGGGTGTGAAGTAGCGAGAGAGTCAAGCCACACCATGGTGCGCCCGTACCCCGCGGCGCTGGTTGTGACAACATGAGCGAGAACGTAGAAACTGCATGTGATAGGATTGCATTGTTGTTTTACGATTCATATTACACTGTTTACTGAGCGTTAAGTTTATGTTGTGTGTTCCATGGTCTAGGTGCAAAGATCCCTGAAGGTGAGTTGCCAGAGCCTGGACAGACGAGTAGGCGGTTGGCGGCGTACTCCCATGTGCTGGCAGTGCGCGACGACCCGACCCGTGGGGTAACGTAGTGATGTGCCCCATAGGCCCGTCACACGATCTCAAGTCCAAGCACACACTTTAATTAACTTACATTCTCACACATTTGATTCTTGTGCAGGTTATGATTAAATGGAGCCAGAAATTGCAAGCTTAAGGTGGGAAGTGGAGGCTCAAGACATGGAGCAACCGAGACACATCCTTGCATGGGAAGCCACCATTGAAGATCATGAAGCTCTTAAGGGAATTTGTCTTCCCGAGCCAACTTTTATGTAATGTTTTGTTTTGAACTTATTGGGCAAACATTGGCCTTCTTGTTTAACTTATTATTATGTGCATGCATTAGGCATTTAGGATTAGATTGAATGGTTAGGATAGATGATGGAAAGGGTTTCGGGATTGGCTTAACTTGAAGAAGCCATCGGGCATGCAGACATGCCACTCTCGGTCGCAAGCGCGCCAAGGAGGAAGTGCCGCAAGTGGTCGCCAACTTTACCCGATTTGGCCACACCATTGGGCTGCCATTTGAGATGCTTGTCCCCTTTACCTTTTGTGGAAGAAACATGGATCCATGACATGACATTCAGCAAGCCATTGATCAACCTCTTGGCTGCCATCATCTCGGCCGCACACTACAACATTTTGGAGCCGGTTACAAGCTTCTTTGCACCAAGTTTTGAAGACCAAAGCACAGCCCTAAAACCCTCCATCCTAGGCCTATATAAGCATAGCATTGGTGTGTGTGTTTCGGTTGGCAAAGTTAATGAGCATCGGCATATTTTCTAAGAGGAAACCGAGGGAGTTTTCACCACCTTTCCAAGGTAAGTGCTCGGTTCCATGAACCGATTAGGAGTAGCCTCCTAGCTTGGCAACTCAAGGTTATTGCTCGAGCTTGTGTTCCACTTTTCTTTCCTCCCTTTCGAGGGAAGGAAACAAGAAGGAAGTGGCCAAAATCGGTTCCCCAAGTTGAGAACCTTTCCATGGAAAAGTTGTGATTGCCGAGAACATAACATTGTTTCTTCGGCCGACTTGCGGGTTTGCTAGCACAAGTTTGTAATTTCTAATCAACCTGGACCACGACCACCACCATCACACACCTCACTCACTCCACTAATCTCACACCAAATTTCATTTCATTTCAAACTCATTTGGTCGTTCATTTTGTTGTTTTTCTCATGGGTTTCTCAGCTTGGCCGAGATCCGAGGGCCTAACTGATCCTTTCGTGCATTCTAGTGACCGAGCAGGGGCTTGGCTGTAACACGTAGGGAGGTAGATTTCTGGGAGTAGTGTTTTGGTGAGGGCTATATCTAGTGTATAGGTATGAGGCATAGATGGGTTTGGTAGTCCGTAATCGGAATTGATGTATAGGTGCATTTTGGAATTGTTACAAATGATTGAATGAACGATTCAGGTTTCCAATCGGTTGTTTTAATTCGGGGAAGCTTTCGTGTCCTTCTTCCGTAGAACAATTGTTATTTTTTTGGGTTGCTGGTGTGAAGTGTCGACCGAATTCCATAGGTGTCGATCGGTCAGTGTAAATTGGAGCACGAGTGTCGACCGCGGGGTTCGACCGGGGCAGGCAGAGAGAAATGAGGTGTCGACCGGCGACCGTGGGTGTCGGCCGGTCAGTGTAAAATTAGTGAGAGTGTCGACCTGCACGGGCAGAGAGGGTCAAAGTGTCGACTTACGAAAGCAAGTGGGGACTACTCTCCTAGCTGAGCGTAGAACTGTCGACTAATGATTTCTAGTGTCGACAGACGTGATGACACGAGGGGAATGCTGTGTCGACCGATGTTTGCCAGTGTCGACCGATGGAAACCCGAGACGATCCAGCTGTCGACCGGCAATTACAAGTATCGATCGGTCTCTGTATTTATGTGTTTTAAACGAGTGAAGTCTATTTAAACCGATTTTAAATGAGTTTTTTGCTGCGTCTTTTCGTAAACAATTGTCGAAGACGTCGTTTTGAGTGGAGTAACCAAAAGTTTTAAATTCTTTATGAAATTGTCGAAATGGGAAGCGAGCGTATGGTTGGCGACCCGAGTGTGGGGATGACTTGGGGGCGTTATAGATGTGGTATCGGAGCGGTGAACGTACCGAAAACAGGTAGTTTTTCAAGGCGTTATAGATATGGTATAAGAGCTTTTACCCAACCCGGAAGTGTGGCCGACGAGGATGTCGGTTTTATCAGAGGAGGGGTGAGATTGTGAAGGTGAGAGGGTCTGTCACAATTCCCACACCACTTGGGGGGAAGGTAGAGGGGACGAATAATAGGTGGGAAGAGGGTATGTTACTAGTGTAAGAGTCACGAGATCGACGTCATTTAATGGATCTCCTAATACCACCAGCTGATGCATGGGAGTGCTCCACCAACTGTAAGTATTGCTTAGAGCCCTCGTAGTTTTGTTTGGACTCACTAGATGTTGTGGTGTACAGGTTTAGCGTTATGGTTAGAGTAACGCGTAGAGCTGTAGGCGATATGGATGACACCATCAGACAGCTCACCGAGTTGGTCAACCGCCAATCGCAACAACTGGAGCGGTTTATGAGTAGAGAGGACCAGAGCAAGTCTTGTGCTCAGACTTCAACGGATCGTGGGATTACGCCAAGGTAGACATGATGGATTACGCCAAGGTAGAGGAAAAGGAAAGGGTATCTAGTGCAGCATTCCACCTTGCCAAGGATGCCCGATTTTTGTGGGATTCGGTGAAGGCGACCACCAATGTGAAGTCCATGACATGGGAGGAATTTAAGATGACGTTCTTTAACAAGTATTTTAGCTGCTCGGTCCGAACCCAGAAGATGGTGGAGTTTGCCGAGTTGAGTCAGACAGGTACAGTGGCCGAATATATGAGATAATTCGAGGCATTATCTCAGTTTGCTAGTGATCTGGTGAGCCTGATTGAGAACAAAGTGTAGCAATTTATACAGGGGCTGAAGCCGGACATATATATGGGTATGCGAATAGCTGGGACTCGAGGGGTACCTTATGAGGAGGTGGTGGCAAAGGCGTTGGACATTGAGGAGGCTAGGACGAAACTTCCCAGTTACAGAGAGTTGCTGAGAGAACAGCCTAATAGGTATTTCGAGGAAGTGTTGCCAATATCGAGTGGAGAGGAGTCGTCTCAGCGAAAGGGCCTGAAGAGGTCCAATGACAGCTCCAGCAGCCAGGGGAGCAACAAGCGGTCTCAGAGACCTGGGCAGTTTTTGGTATGCCCAAAATGCCAAAAGAGTCAACTCAGTGAGTGTAGGGGAGGTGCAGGGCGATGCTACAACTGTGGTGAGGCGGGCCACATGTGCAGAGATTGTCAGAAGCCGTAACAGAATCGGTGATTCAACTGCAACGAAGTGGGGCATTTTGTTAGGAGTTGCCCGAATTTGAGCAAGGCCCCAGCAAGAGTGGCCCCAAGAGTTTTCGCCCTCATAGAACCAGACGATGCCGCCCAGCCATCGATGATTTCAGGTAGTATTCTTATTTCGGGCATGACGGCTTATATCCTTGTCGATACGGGTGCTACTCACTCGTTTGTGTCCACTGCCTACGTGGTCAAGGTAAATCTAGTGTCCAGCCACTCTGGGCAGTTCTATGATGTATTGTTGCTGTTGGGGGAGCGCCTATACTCAGATTAAGTGGTACAAGGCGACATTGTGACAGTGGGAGAAAAACCGTTGTATGCGGATTTGATCATACTCGACATGAAAGGGTATGAGGCTATTTTGGGGATGGATTGGCTGTCTAGGCATTTTACCACGATAGATTGCAGGACTAGAGAGATCGACTTTCGGCTCCCGAGTGGAGAGGGTTGCTCCTTCAGGGCAGGAAAGGGTTTGAGTAGAATCCAGATAGTGTCGCCAATGAGAGCCCAACAGTTGTTACGGGGTGGATACATGGGCTTTTTTGCTAGTGTCATGTACGTGCAGCTTCAAGGCAAGGCTCAACTCTAGGACATCCCCATCGTGCAGGATTTTCCAGGGGTATTTCTTGAGTATCTGCCAGGTCTGCCCCCTGACAGGGAAATTGAGTTCATTATTGACATGTACGCTGGAGCTGAGCCAGTGTGTAAGAACTCGTATAAGCTGGCACCTACCGGGTCGATGGAGTTAAGGACACAATTAGAAGAGTTAACGGATAAAGGCTTCATAAGCCCTAGTTTTTTTTCGTGGAGAGCATCGGTGCTTTTTGTTAAAAAGAATGACAGATCTCTACGCATGTGTGTTGACTATAGGGAACTGAACAAGTTGACGGTGAAAAATAAATACCCGTTGCCAAGGATAGATGACCTGTTTGATCAATTTCAAGGGCACGGGTGTTCTCTAAAATTTATTTGAGGTCCGGTTATTATTAGTTGAAGGTCAGAGAGGAAGATATCCTGAAGACAACTTTCCGAACGCGGTACGGACACTATGAGTTTTTAGTAATGTTGTTCGGATTGACTAATGCCTCGGCCGTTTTTATGGACCTGATGAACCGAGTATTCTGGGAGTAACTGGATAGATCCGTGATAGTGTTCATCGAAGTAATCTTGATATACTCACGGAGTGAATAGGAGCAAAGAGAGCATTTGAGGATCGTGTTGACGACTCTCGGGCAGCATCAACTATATGCTAAGTTCTCTAAGTGCGAGTGGCTGGATATCTTCGCGGTACCAATTGGTTGTCGGGACGATAAACGGCGGGATTCGGGTCGGATTAGAGAGTGGAGAATATGTAAGGTTAGATGGAGATTTATTTCGAGCCTAATTGTGTGGAGAAAATTTTAGAAATTTGACCGGAAACGAATTAAATAGGCCTTTGATTAAAAATTAAAGTGGGAGGACAAAAAGGTAATTAGATTATTAAAAAAAAGAATATAAAATTAGGAAACAAAGAGGAGGGATAGTAAACATCCCGAGAAACCCCGCGTTCCCGGTGCCCTACAGTGCATCACACTTAGACTTGACATAACTCATTCAATTTAATACTCCTTTCGTTTTCAAATCATTTTCAAAAGAACATTTATGAGAATGAAAAATTTTCGACTCGATTCGAAAACAACTCGCGTCCCGAAGAGGGAACACAAAATCCTCAACATAAAAACTACGCAGCAGAAAAGAAAACTATTTAAAATAGTTTAAAATAAAACGGTAAGACTCGAAATCCTAGGAAAGAATCTAACGCACCCCTCGAACTACACAATCCGGTGCCGCGCATTCACGTCCCCACTTCGACACCTCGCGCGCACCCTCGCGGTGCCGCACGTGCTAACTCAACATCACTGTGTCTCACGCACGCTCACAGCGCCGCGTGCCCCACGCACCCTGCCGCTGTACAGCACGTCCGCGCGCACGCCCTCACCCGGCACCGCATTACCTGTGAATACCCGCAGGCTGCGTGCCCCGCGCACCTGCGATCACGCCGCACTCCCACGCTCATCTACACTTCTCTAGCATTCACTGTACACACATCAACCTATTCCATATCCTTTCGATTCCCAACTCCTCTCCCGAAATTTCGGCAGAGTAACGTCTAAAAACTAGCTATCCCAAAAATTTAAACCCTGCATATAGTTCACCAAAAACTAACAGTATTTATCTATCCACCATCTAGAGAAATCACCATAACAAAATCAGAGTATGAAGACAACGAAAATCCATCAAATGCAAATGAAGAAAATTCACAGTATAGAGCAATACTATACTCTAACATATAAAAATACATACGCGTCCCCAAAACACTACAACCCCTCTATATAATCCTGTACAACCGACGTCTATACAAACTCCTCTATCTGCATAAATATCCGACAAAAAAATAACAACCCAATGCATCTCACCGTCACCTACCACTACCAAGGGTCGGGTCGCCCTAACAAAATCTGTCATCCGGTGCCCGGTTGGACGCCACCAACCATCATATGCCTCAGGACTAGGCTCTCGAGGCTCACCAGCAATATTGTCAGCACCTACACCACAGAACACAAACATAAGCCTAACGCTCAGTAAGTAATGTGATATGAAAGTAAAAGCCGAGAATGCAATTCTATCACATGCAGTCTCTACACTCACACTCATGTTGTCACATCTGTGTAGCGTAGTGTAGACGCACAAAGGTAAGGAGGAACCTAACGCCACCCTACCCTGAAACGTCGCCACCGTCCCGGACTTCCCAGCAACGAGGCCTACAAGCTACACACACGCATCACCACACGACAACCACATCAGGGTAAGGGTGTACCTCGCGCCACACTACACCCTGATACGTCGCCCCCGTCCCAGCCTCCCCAGCATGGGGAAACAGTTGTCATACATACACGTTTCGCGACAGCCCAGCCGACCCACTCCTCGAGCGGAATCCGCGACTGGTGTTGCACCAGCCCACACACTAGTAGGATCCGCGGTACCACTGCCTATCACCCTCACCGTCAACACATTCACGCCGCATGACGGCCTAGCTGACCTACTCCTCGAGCGGAATCCGCGACTGGTGAAGCACCAACCCGCACACTAGCGGGATCCGCGGTACCACCGCCACACGTCTCACCTCGTACTCAAAACATGCTGAAAACCATTCCTCCACCTTTTTTTTTTTAAATATGATTCATGACAAACAATGCGCACGCACACCACAATCAATCACATAAACCCTAAGGTTCTACAGTGTAGGCCCGTTTGGCCAAAACGCATGCATGCACTATTTACTTGGCGTCCTAAGCTCGCTCGACGCACAGCTTCGCCAAAAAGCCTTTACCTAAAACACAACCAATCTCTTATCAGTATTTATCTCAAAATTTACCAAATAATTTAAAATGACATTCCTTAACAACCCTTAAGAAATTCCAACTAAAACGATTCACTGGTTTGGTTTGGCCGGAAACTAGCGTAAAGTTCGGAAGCGCATAACTTTTGCGTCCGTTAACAGAATCAAACGATTCAAGTGGCTAAACGTCCCCTTACAAACCTAGTTTAACATACTAAGACGGATTTTTAAAGGAAAAGCCGCAGACAGGTGAAAAATACCAAAAACCAAATCTGCCATTTTTATCCAATTTTCTCATTTTTGTTTTCTTCCACCAAAACTCACCCAAAACTAGATTTACGAATAAAAAACGGCTATGCTACTATCATACGTCGCAATTCTATGAAAAATACTCGCTAATTTGACTTGGACCAAAATTCGAAATAAACTTCCAGTGCGCATAACTTTTGCATCAGATATCGGAATCGAACGATTCCAGCGGCCATACGTGCCTCTAACAACCTATTTTAACCCACAAAAACAGAGATTGAAACGATCTACCCAAGCCTAGCCAAAACAGCCGGAAACAGAATCTGTTTTTTACACGAAAAAATTGAAAATCTCAACTTCGACCCAATTTCACCAGTATCTTTACCAAGCAGTCACATTACAATCCAATATGCATAAACTAATAACAATTCGAAGGTTCTCTATCAGAAAGTTTGAATGGCAGCATAACCGTTCCTGGTTTTCTTCTCAAAACCAGGACACCACCAATGCCCACCCCTCCTCCCCTGCTGCAATTCCTCCACACTCTGGCACAACGAGCCGAAGCAGGAACACAACCAGTACTACACCTTCAGCCACAAAAATAGAAGAGGAGCAGGGGACATCTCGACTCGGTCTTGGTCGGGTTCGGGGCAGGAATGCCGAGCCCCCTAGCACACCTGCCCTAGCCTCTAAACACCAGGGACCGGGGTCAAACAAAGCGAGAGTTCGGAAGCAACCAAACTCCCCACTTGCTGGCAGAAATTGAAATGGAGGAGGGCGATTTACCTTGAGTTTTTAGCACGGGAATGGTCGAGCTACACGTCGTCCTGATCCGTCGGAGTTCCTTACCCACGTCGGCTGCCGCTAACCTCTCCTCCGGTTGCTAGCCGTCATCGGAGCTCGGAGTCTTCGCTCCCTCTCCCGCGTCTCCCTCTCGGTTCTCTCGGCGCCAAGGTGTAACAGCCGAATGGCTTCCTCCCGAAGCCATTCGGTTGTTATATTAAATTTTCTTTTTTTATATATATAATAAATAAAGATTACAAAAATGCCCTCACCTATTTTTATCGTCCGTAACTTTGTTAAATTCTCGTCCTCCCGACTTTAAATTTCAAAAACCATCACAAAAGTAGACTCCGAGTCTTATTATTTAATTTTTTCGTTGAAATATTTCTCAAAACTCCGACTGAGATTAATCTAAAAGTTTCGAAAATTTAATTTAAAAAAATCCAAAATTTTCGGGTTATTACATCCCCCCCACCTTATAATAATTTTGTCACTAAAATTTACGTACTGAATAAGTTGGGATACTGCTGCTCCATATCATCACGCCGCTCCCAGGTAGTTTCCTCCACACCATGGTTGCACCATATCACCTTGACCAGTGGAATCTCCTTGTTGCGCAACACATTCACAGCTGATCCTAAGATCCTCACTTGTTTTTCCTCATAAGACAGCGTCGGCTAAATCTCTATGTCCTGTTGTGGCACTACCTGAGAGGGATCGCGCATACACTTTCTTAGCATCGAGACATGGAAAGCGTTGTAGATGACATCCATCAACGAAGGCAACTGAAGCTGGTACGTAGTTCTCCTAATCTGCTTGACAATCGAAAATGGTCCCACAAATCGAGGGTTGAGTTTCCCCCGCTTTCCAAACCTCACCACTCCCTCGAACGGTAAGATCTTCAGAAATATCTCATCGCCCTCAATAAACTCCAACTCCCGACGCCTCTGATCAGCATAACTCTTCTGTCGACTCTGAGCTGCTTCAATCCTCTTCTGTATTATAGAAATCTTGTCGACAGTCTGCTGTAAAATCTTAGGACCTATCAATCGGGCCTCCCCAAGCTCATTCCCATACAATGGCGACCTGTACTTCCTTCCGTAGAGGGCCTCGTACGGCGCCATACCAATAGTGGACTAGTAGCTGTTATTATACGAGAATTCCACTAGCAGTAAGAACTTGCTCCAAGTCGCCTGAAACTCCAACACACAGGCCCTGAGTATATCCTCCAGAATCTGTATAGTTCGCTCTGACTGCCCGTCGGTCTGAGGATGAAAGGCCGTACTGAAATCTAACCATGTCCCCATAGCCTTATGCAAACTCCTCCAAAACTTGGACGTGAACCTGGGGTCTCGATCTGAAACAATCAACACCGGAATCCCATGAAGTCTGACTATCTCCTGAATATACAACTGGGCAAACTGATCCATCGTATAAGTCATCATCACAGGTAAAAAGTGAGACGACTTCGTCAACCTGTCTACAATCACCCAGATAGCATCATGGCCCTTGGCAGTCCTCGGCAGTCCCACCACAAAATCCATAGTGATCCGCTCCCACTTCCACTCCCGTATTGGCAATGGTTGGAGCATCCCGGACGGTCGCTGATGTTCCGCCTTCACCTGCTGACAGACTACGCAGGTCTCAACATACTCAGCCACTGCTCGTTTCATATTAGGCCACCAATAGTGCTGCTTCAAATCCCTATACATCTTAGTGCTTCCAGGATGCACAGAGAAAGAAGATGAATGGGCCTCTGATAGTATATCCCTCCTAAACTCCTCATCCTTCGAGACGTACCACCTATCCTGAAATTTCAGAATCCCGTCCTCTGAATAATTGAACACAGAATCAGGCCTGGCCTCTATACTCGCCTTCAGCTCGCTACACTCCGAGTCAATCTCCTGAGTCTGCTTGATCCTGTCCAGAATAGTCGGCCTCAACGACAAGGCCGAAACAGTGGCTGCCAGATCAGAAACTACCTCTAGACCAAAACTCCGCATCTCTGTCACCAACTCAACAGGCACTATCGAAGTCATGGCAGAAGTCGCAGCCGCCACCCTACTCAAGGCATCCGCCACCACGTTCGCCTTCCCTGGGTGATACCTGATCTCTACATCGTAGTCCTTGACCAGCTCGAGCCATATTCTCTATCTCAAATTCAGCTCCTTCTGCGTGAAAATGTACCTCAAGCTCTGATAGTCTGAGTAAATCTTGCACTGCTGCCCATACAGATAATGCCTCCAAATCTTGAGCGCAAATACAACCGCCGCCAATTCTAAATCATGAGTGGGGTAATTCTGCTCGTAAGCTTTCAACTGCCTAGAGGCATAGGCAATGATTCTCCCACTCTGCATCAAAACACACCCCAAACCAATCCTGGAGGCATCGCAGTAAATGCAGAACTTCTCTCCTTCCACGGGCAGCGTCAGTACAGGAGCCGTAGTCAACTTCTGCTTCAATGTCTGGAAGCTGTCCTCACACCTGTCGGTCCATTCATGCTTTGCATTCTTTCTGGTCAGCCGGGTCAAGGGGGCCGAGATCTTAGAGAACCCCTCAATGAATCTCCGATAATATCCAGCCAACCCCAGAAAACTACGTATCGCGCTAGCACTGGTTAGCCGCGGCCACTCCTTTACAGCTTGAACCTTCACCGGATCAACTGAAATACCATCACAAGAGATAACATACCCCAAGAAGTGAATCATGTCCAACCAAAACTCGCACTTCGAGAACTTAGGATACAGCTAATGCTGGCTCAAAATAGTCAATACAATCCTCAGATGCTCCCTATGCTCCTCCTCACTCCGCGAGTAGATCAGGATGTCGTCGATAAACACAATCACAAACTTGTTCAGGTACTCCCTGAACATCTGGTGCATCAGATCCATGAATATTGCAGGGGCATTGGTCAATCCGAAAGACATAACCAGAAACTCGAAGTTTCCATACCTCGTCTTGAAGGCTGTCTTCAGTACATCTTTCTCTTTCACCTTTAACTGATGATAGCCGGAGCTCAGGTCGATCTTAGAAAACACTCGGGCACCCTGCAGCTGATCAGACAAATCATCAATCCTCGGCAATGGATACCTGTTCTTCACCATCAACTTATTCAGCTCCCGGTAGTCAATACACATACGTTGGGATCCGTCCTTCTTCTTGACGAATAGAACTGGAGCTCCCCAAGGTGAAAAACTAGCGCGTATAAAGCCCTTATCTATCAGTTCCTCCAACTTAGCCTTCAGGTCCTTAAGTTCAGTAGGTGCTAATCTGTAAGGGTTCTTGCACGCCGGCTCGGCACCCAGGAAAACATTTATCTCAAATTCAATCTCCCTGTCAGGGGGCAACACTCGCAAATCATCACGAAACACCTTCGGGAACTCCTACACAACAAGAATATCCTGTATCTGAGTATCACCTTGTGACTGCGCATCCCCGACACTAGCCAAAAACCCTTGGAAACCCTTGTCCAACAACCGTGGAGCCTGACGAGAAAAGATAGCAGAAATCCTAGCAAGACCTTTACCTGCTTAAAATATGTAGCTCTCTCCGCCCGGGGGCCAGAAATGAACCTCTCTGGTCCTGCAGTCAATCTCCACATAATGTCTGAACAGCAAGTCCATTCCCAAGATCACCTCATAACCGCTCATATGGAGTATGACTAGCTCGACGTATAATTGCTTCCTCCCCACTGTCACAACATTGCCCTGCACCACCTGTTCTGAATACAAATGCTCCCCGGATGGCAAGGTCACATCATAATGTCGCTCGGCGGGACTGAACTCCAAGTTGGTCTTAACCACAAAGTCCATCGACACAAACGAGTGCGTAGCGCCCGTATCAATCAAGGTATAAGCTGCCACACCAGAAACAAAATGTTACCTACAATCACTGATGGCTGGGCAGCATCATCTGGCTAAAAAAGGGCAAAGACCCTTGGTGTAACTCTAGCTGACGACCTGCTCGCCACTGGGCATCTGCTAGCAAAGTGTCCCACCTCATTGCAGTTGAAGCAGCGGTTTTGACGCGGCTTTTGGCACTCTCTGGACATGTGGCCCACCTCGCCACAGTTATAACACCGCACTGGGCTCGTTCTACACTCGCCCGAGTGGCTCCTCTGACACCTTGGGCACACTGGAAACTGTCCCGACACCTGCGGCCTCTTAGTGCTCCCTTGGCTGCTGGAACTGTCACTAGGCCTCTTCAAGCCTTTCTGCACGGACGCCTCCCCGGTCGCTTGTGACAGCGACTCTCTGAATGATCTCCGAGGCTGCTCTATGGGTACCTCCCTATAACTAGGAAGCTTCGCCCGAGCCTCCTCAATGTTAAGGGCGTTCGCTACCACCTCATCGTACGGCATGCCTCAGGTCCCCGCAATCCGCATGCCCATATAAATATCTGGCTTCAGGCCCTGCATAAACTGATGTACCTTATTCTCATCAAGGCTCACCAAATGCCCTACAAACCGCGACAAGGCCTCGAACTACTGTACATACTCTGCTACAGTGCCGGTCTACTTCAGCTGTGCAAACTCCACCATCTTCTGTGTCCTGACAGAATGGCTGAAATACTTGCTGAAAGACACCGACCTGAACTCCTCCCAGGTCATGGCCTCCACATCTCTCGTGGCCACCACAGTATCCCACCAATGGCTTGCATCCTTGGCAAGATTGAATGCTGCACTAGAAACTCTGTCCTGCTCCTCTACCTTGGCAAAACTCATCATCCTCTCCATGCTCCGTATCCACTCCTCAGCACTAAGAGGATCCAGGGATGATCCGTCAAAAGTCGGGGGTCTAAATCTATGCAGCCTGTCACCCCCCCCTGTCAGACGAACCCTGGGCGCTAGACTGATCCTGGTCGTCCCTGCTCATAAACCTCTCCAACTGTTGAGACTGACGATGAACTAACTCGGTAAGCTGCTGGACGGTATCATCAATGTCGCCCACAGCTTTAGGAGGCGCCTCTCGTCGTGGCCGCCCTCTACCTCTACCTCTCGCATCTCTTGACATTTTCTACCTTTAACAGAAATATAAAGCTCACATTAGTACTACAATAAATTCAAATCTAAACACTTACAGTTGGTGGAGTGCACCCGTACAGCGGCTGGCGGTGTTAGGTAATCCTCTGAACGACGTCGACACTGTGGCTCTGATACCATACCTGTAACACCCAGAGAAACCCCGCGTTCCCGGTGCGCTACAGTGCATCTACACACTACACACACTAACAATTGACACAACTCACTCAATTTAATACCTCTTTCGTTTTCAAATCATTTTCAAAATAACATTTGTGAATATGAAAAATTTTCGACTCGATTCGAAAACAACTCGCATCCCAAAGTGGGAATACAAAATCCTCAACATAAAAACTACGCAGCGGAAAAGAAAACCATTTAAAATAGTTTAAGATAAAACGGTAAGACTCGAAATCCTGGGAAAGAATCCAACGCACTCGTCGCACTACACAATCCGGTCTCGCGCACTCACGTCCCCACTTTGACACCCCGCGCGCACCCTTGCAGTGCCGCACGTGCCAACGCAACGTCACTGTGTCTCGCGCACGCTCACAGCGCCGCGTGCCCCACGTACCCTGCCACTGTACAGCACGTCCGCGTGCACGCCCTCACCCGGCGCCGCACGACCCGTGAGTACCCACAGGGCCGCGTGCCCCGCGCACCTGCGATCACGCCGCACTCCCATGCTCATCTACACTTCTCTAGCATTCACTGTACACACCTCAACCTATTCTATATCCTTTCGACTCCCAACCTCTCTCCCGAAATTTCGGCAGAGTAACGTCTAAAAACTAGCTATCCCAAAAATTTAAACCCTGCACATAGTTCACCAAAAACTAACAGTATTTATCTATCCACCATCCAGAGAAATCACCATAACAAAATCAGAGTATGAAGACAACGAAAATCCATCAAATGCAAACGAAGAAAATTCACAGTATAGAGCAATACTATACTCTAACATATAAAAATACATACGCGTCCCCAAAACACTACAACCACTCTATACAATCATGTACAACCGACGTCTATACAAACTCCTTTATCTGCATAAATACCTAACAAAAAAATAACAACCCAATGTATATCATCGTCACCTACCACCACGGGTCAGGTCGTCCTAACAAAATCTGCCATTCGATGCCCGGTCGCACGCCGCCAACCATCCTATGCCTCAGGACTAGGCTCTCGAGGCTCACCAGGAATATCGTCAGCACCTACAACACAGAACACACAACATAAGCCTAACGCTTAGTAAGTAATGCGATATGATAGTAAAAGCCGACAATACAATTCTATCACATACAGTCTCTACACTCACACTCATGTTGTCATATCTATGCCGCGTAGTGTAGCCGCACCAGGGTAAAGAGGAACCTAACGCCACCCTACACCCTGACACGTCGGCACCATCCCAGACTCCCCAGCAACGAGGCCTACAAGATACACACGCATCACCACACGGCAACCACATCAGAGTAAGGGTGTACCTCGCGCCACACTACACGTTGACACGTCACCCCCGTCCCAGCCTCCCCAGCATGGGGCCACAGTTGCCCCACACACACGTTTCGCGACAGCCCAACCGACCCACTCCTCGAGCGGAATCCGTGACTGGTGTTGCACTGGCCCACACAGTAGTAGGATCCGCGGTACCACTGCCCATCACCCTCACCATTAACACATTCACGGCGCATGACGGCCCAGCCGACCCAATCCTCAAGCAGAATCCACGACTGGTGAAGCACCGGCCCGCACACTAGCGGGATCCGCAGTATCACCGCCACACGTCTCACCTCGTACTCAAAACATGCTCAAAACCATTTTCGTCCACATTTTTTTTTAAATATGATGCTTGACAAACAATACGCACGCACACCACAATCAATCACATAAACCCTAAGGTTCTACAGTGTAGGCCCGTTTGTCCAAAACGCATGCATGCACTACTTACCTAGCGTCCTAAGCTCGCTCGACGCACAGCTTCGCCAACCAATCTCTCATCAGTATTTATCTCAAAATTCATCAAATAATTTAAAATGACATTCCTTAACTACCCTCAATAAATTCCAACTAAAACGAGTCACTAGTTTGGTTTGGCCGAAAACTAGCGTAAAGTTCGGACGCGCATAACTTTTGCGTACGTTAACGAAATTGAACGATTCAAGTGGCTAAACGTCCCCTTAGAAACCTAGTTTAACATACAAAGACAGATTTTAAAACAGCAAGCTGCAGAGTGGTGAAAAACACCAAAAACGGAATCGGCCATTTTTATCCAATTTTCATATTTTTGTTTTCTTCGACCAAAACTCACCCAAAACTAGTTTTACGCATCAAAAACGGCTATGCTACCATCATACGTCGCAATTCTATGAAAAATGCTCGCTAATTTGACTTGGACAAAAATTCGACATAAACTTTCGACGCGCATAACCTTTGCGTGGGATATCAGAATCGAACGATTTCAGCGGCCATACGTGCCTCTAACAACCTATTTTAACCCACAAAAATAGAGGTTGAAACGATCAACCCAAGCCTAGCAAAAATGGCCGAAAACAGAATATGTTTTTTATACGAAAAAATTGAAAATCTCAACTTCGACCCAATTTCACCAGTTTCTTCACCAAGCAGTCACATTACAATCCAATATGCATAAACTAATAACAATTCAAAGCTTCTCGATCAGAAAGTTTGAATGGCAGCACAACTCTTCCTGGTTTTCTTCTCAAAACCAGGACACCACCGATGCCCACCCCTCCTCCCCTGCTCCAATTCCTCGACACTCTGGCACAACTAGCTGAAGCAGGAACACAGGCAGTACTACACCTTCGGCCACAAAAATAGAAAAGGAGCAGGGGACATCTCGTCCCGTTCTTGGTCGGGTTAGGGGCAAGAATGCCGAGCCCCCTAGCACACCCGCCCTAGCCTCTAAACACTAGGGACCAGGCTCAAACAAAGCGAGAGTTTGGAAGCAACCGAACTCCCCACTTGTTGGTAGAAATTGAAATCGAGGAGGGCGATTTACCTTGAGTTTTCAGCACGGGAATGGTCGAGCTACACGTCTTCCTGACCAGTCGGAGTTCCATACCCACATCGGCTGCCGCTAACCTCTCCTCCAGTAGCCAGCCGTCGTCGGAGCTCGGAGTCTTCTCTCCCTCTCCTACATCTCCCTCTCGGTTCTCTCGATGCCAAGATGTAACAGTCGAATGGCTTCCTCCCGAAACCATTCGGTTGTTATATTAAATTTTTTTTTTATATATATAATAAATAAAGATTACCAAAATGCCCTCATCTGTTTTTATCGTCCGTAACTTTGTTAAATTCTCTTCCTCCCGACTTTAAATTCTGAAAACCATCACAAAAGTAGACTCCGAGTCTTATAATTTAATTTTCATGTTGAAATATTTCTCAAAACTCCGTCCGAGATTAAATTAAAAGTTTCAGAAATTTAATTTAAAAAAATATAAAATTTATGTGTTATTACAGGTTTTCTCTCCTCCATTTCAACGGTTAAGATAAATCTAAGTTGTTTATGGTTTAATTTTTGTTTGGTGTTGGAATTGAGGGGATATGTGGTGCGTAGAGAGTTGAGGTTTTAGGGTTAGAGTGTTTATTGAGTGTAATGTTGATTGTTGTGGGTTGTTGAGGATAAATGTAATAGAGTGGTGAAGGATGTACTGACTTTTTTGTGGAATGCTTGTGGAAAGGGTATTTTGACCCTAGAGCTTTCTCCATTTTTGGTTTTTTGCCTTAGCTACGGTTAACGGTTTTAGATTCTGTTATGGTAGGTTAAACTATGTTATGATTGGAGCGTTTAGCCGCTGGAATCTTGTTATTTCGATAACCGAAACAAAAGTTATGTGCATTGGAAGTTAGGTGGATTTCAGAGCCGAATAGGTTAGTAAGCGATTTTGGTGAGTGCGCGAAGTGTTGAGCTAGTGTGGTGATTTTAGTGCAAAAGTAGAGTAGTGGGATGAGTTTTGACGAGAAGATGGTTTTGTTGTAGGTTGAGCAGGTTTTGGGTGAGATGAGCACCATGAAAAGCTAGGACGCCAGATAAGTAGTGTATGCATGTATTTTGCCCAAGTGGGCCTAAACTAAGGAATGTTAGGTTATGTGGGTTGATTGTGATGTGCATGTGTATTGTTTGACATGCATCATTTTTTTTAAATGGGAACGAAAATGAATTTGTGCAAGGATTTATGTGCGAGTGTGAAGTCCAAAGTGTGGCGAGTACGATGGATGTGTGGGTAGCTAGGCCCCGTTGCTGAAGAAACCTCATAGGGGCGATGTGCTAGGGTGTGGTGTGGTGAGTGCGTCCAGCCTGACCCTAGTATGGTTGTTGCAGTTTGGGTGTGTTGGTGTGCAACTATGGCCTCGTTGCTGGAGGAACCGGGACGATGACGACATGTCAAAGGATGGTGTGACGAGTGCGTTCAGCCTCACCCTAGAATGGTTGCGATAGGATTGCATTGTTGTTTTACGATTCATATTGGACTGCTTACTGAGCGTTAGGCTTATGTTGTGTGTTTCGTGGTCTAGGTGCAGAGATCCCTGAAGTTGAGTTGTCGGAGCCTAGACAGGACGAGTAGGCGGTTTGGGGAGTACTACCATGTGCCGGCAGGTGGAACTTGTTGCGACGACCCGACCCGTGGGGTAACGCAGGGAGGTAGATTTCTGGGAGTAGTGTTTTGGTGAGGGCTATGTCGAGTGTATAGGTTTGAGGCATAGATGGGTTTGGGAGTCCGTAATCAGAATTGATGTATAGGTGCATTTTGGAATTGTTGGAAATGATTGAATGAACGATTCAGGTTTGCAATCGGTTGTTTTAATTCGGAGAAGCTTTCGTGTCCTTCTTCCGTAGAACTGCTGTTATTTGTTTTAGGTTGCTGGTGTGAAGTGTTGACCGAACTCCATAGTTGTCGATCAGTCAATGTAAATTGGAGAACGAGTGTCGACCGCGGGGTTCGACCAGGGCGGTCAAAGGGAAATGAGGTGTCGAACGGCGACCGTGGGTGTCGACCGGTCAGTGTAAAATCAGTGAGAGAGTCGACCACGGGGGTAGACCTGCGCGGGCAAAGAGGATCAAAGTGTTGACCTACGAAAGCAAGTGTCGATCACTCTATTAGCTGAGCGTAGAAGTGTCGACAGGTGATTTCTAGTGTGGACACCCGAGATGACCTATGTATCGACCGGTGTTTACAAGTGTCGACCGGTCTCTGTATTTCTGTGTTTTAAACTGGTGAAGTCTATTTAAACAGATTTTAAATGAGTTTTCCGCTACAGCTTTTCGTAAACAATTGTCGAAGACGTCGTTTTGAGTTGAGGAACTAAAAGTTTTAAATTTTGTACGAAATTATCAAAATGGGGAGCGAGCATATGGTTGGCGACCCATGTTCGGGGACAACTCGGGGCGTTATAGATGTGGTATCGGAGCGGTGAACGTACTAGAAACGGGTAGGTTTTTGGGACATTACAAATGTCCATTGATATAGTCATTACATATGTATTAATCCTCCATTAAGATTCGTAGTAAAGTTAGGTATAAGATCCGTTAACCTCTCATATTACATCTTTTTTCTTGACTACCATTAGTTATTAATTGAATAATTAATTCATAACATTTATGAATTGTGCGCTAATTATTCAATCTCTAAATTAACAAACAAGGTAATCTTTTATTATGAATTTCATTATATCAATATTATCATTCCTACCTACTCATTTAATTTATTTCCAAAATGCAAGGTTTATGTAATGTAACTCACACAAAACGTTACCGAGTAAATCAAAAAATAAATTAAAATGAGTAGGAATCTACTAAATACAATAAATTAAGATCATACATAAATGGTCATCATTATAATAAAATTAATTATTCTTTATTTAACGGATATTATAATAACAATATAATTTCATCTGGTTCAATCATATATAATCATATTATATAAAATACTATAACTTTATGTTACTACATATATAGTCGAGATACGACTATACGTTCTCAACGAAGTTAACTGTATTTATGATTTTATTAAATTGAAAGATCTATACTTCAAATATAAGTCACGGACTAATGCGATTATTTCTATTTAATTTTAGTCCCACATATATCAATATATATATGTAAATTTAAAATTGCAAAAATAATCAAAGATTTTTCTTTGAATTTATAAAGCATATCAAATAATGCAAATATAAAAATTAATCATAAAAGTTATTCATTAATTACAGTAAAAAATATTCATAACATTTGCTTGTTGGGCAAATTATTCCCAACAAGGACGCCAAGTAAGTATTGGTTGCATGTGCGTTGTAATAAGCCAGAAATTTTGGATTTTTAAATTGAATTTCTGAAACTTTTGGTTGGAGTTTCAGAAAATATTTAACGGGTAAATTAAATTATAAAACTCGGAGTCTACTTTTGTGATGGTTTTGGGAATTTAAAGTCGGGAGGTCAAGAATTCAATGAAATTACGGACGATAAAAGCACGTGAGGGCGTTATGGTAATTTAATTAATTAAAATTAAAAAAATTAAAGTAAATATACCAGCCGAATGGCTTCGGGAGGAAGCCATTCGGCTGCTGCCCATCGACGCCCGAGGGGATCGAAGCCCTACCGAAGGGGGAGCGTGCTGCCAACGGGCGACGACCGTGCAAAGGGTGTGTCGACGAGCTGGAGGGAGAAGTTGGTTCAGCCTTCCCGTGCTGAAAGACCGAAGGTAAGTGTCCCCTGTTTTCGGTTCTGTCGACCGATCGTGAAGGCTTTGTTGTTCTTGAACTCCCGACGGTTAGAGCTCGACTTTTGGGGTGTTTTAGAACTAGTGTGCGTGTGTGTGTGGCTCTGTAATAACTCGAAAATTTTGAATTTTGAATTTTAATTTCCGAAATTTTTACTTTAATCTCGGTCAGAGTTTTGAGAAATATTTCAACGGAAAATTTAAATTTTTAGACTCGGAGCCTACTTTTGCGATGGTTTTCGTAATTTAAAGTCGGGAGGTAGAGGAATTAACGAAATCACGGAAGACTAAGACATGTGAGGGCAGTTTTGTAATTTTGTAATTTATAAAAAAAAAAAATAATATATGAAATCACCCTAATGGCTTCGGGAATAAGCCATTCGGCTGATTTCTGTAAGCACCCGAGTGCCGGGAGAGGGCGATTGCGTGCCGTAGTCGGCGCTGCGATCGACGGCTGACGAGCGTGGGCGCGAGGTGCGAGTGGCGAGCAGGTGCTGCTGTCCCGTTGAACCAAAGCCGTCCGGTTTCAGCAGGTCGAGTCGTCAAAGTGAGAGCCGAGTGTTTCGGCCGACGACCGCGAAGGGCGAATTTCCAACCAAGTTTGCCACCGATGATTTGGGCGTCTTGCTGGAGTCCTTCTTTCCCGTTGTGTGCAGAACTCCATTGCTCGGTAAGTCTTTCCCCTCTTGCTGCCCGTCTCATTAAATTTTTTTGGTTTGGCCGCGTTTAGTGCTCGGCCTGCTTTCGTCATTGATGGAATTGGCCGCAAGGTTGTAGTGTAACACGAGGGAGATGCCACGAGTTTAAGGGAAACCAAAGGTGAGCCCTGTCGGTTTCCTGTTTTGGCCGAGCTTAGTGCTCGGGCTCCTTGCATTTGCGGTGAGCTTGGCCGAGAGATATGGACAAAATAGGGCTACTTGTGTGTAGAAGTTCGTAAATTGAAGTTTGAAATCAAAAATCAACCATTTTTCGTGCAGGGGCAGTTTGGTTTTTAGCCATTTTGGCCTTGCTTCGGTTGATCGTTTCCAATTCTGTTTTTGTGGGTAAAATAGGTTGTTGGAGGGATGAATGGCCATTGGAATCGTTCGATTCCGATATCCGACGCGAAAGTTATGCGCGTCGGAAGTTTATCTTGGATTTTGGTCCAAGTCAAATTAGCGAGCATCTTTCATAGATATTCGACGTATGAGAGTAGCATAGCCATTTTGATGCGTATATCTAGTGGTAAGTGAGTTTTGGTTGAAGAAAAACAAAGGTTGAAATTTTATAAAAATGGCAGATTCGGTTTTTGGCATTTTTTGCCTGTCTGCGGCTTACCGTTTTAAAATCCATCTTAGTATGTTAAACTAGATTTTTAAGGGGACATTTAGCCACTTAAATCGTTCGATTCCGTTGACGGACGTAAAAGTTATACGCGTCTGAACTTTAAGCTGGTTTTCGGCCAGACCAAGCCGATGACCCGTTTCAGTTGAAATTTCATGAGTAGAGTTAAGAAAGGTTATTTTTAGCTATTTGGTGAATTTCAAGATAAATACTGATGAGAGATTTGGTTGTGTTTTGGGGTTTATGTTGTTGATTGTGGTGTGGGTGCGTATTGTTTGACATGCATCATATTTTAAAAACGTGAACAAAAATGGTTTTAAGCATGCTTTGAATATGTAGTGAGACGTGTGGCGGTGGTACCGCAGATCCCGCTAGTGTGCGGGCCGGTGCTTCACCAGTCGTGGATTCCACTCGAGGGGTGGGCCGGCTGGGCCGTCATGCGGCGTGAATGTGTTGACGGTGAGGATATAGGCAGTGGTACCACGGATCCTACTAGTGTGTGGGCCGGTGCAACACCAGTCGCGGATCCTACTAGAAGGGTGGGCCGGCTGGGCTGTCGCGAAACACGTGTGTGTGGCAACTGTGGCCCCGTACTGGGGAGGCTGGGACGGGGGCGACGTGTCAGGGTGTAGAGTGGCGCGAGGTACACCGTTACCCTGATGTGGTTACCGTGTGGTGATGCGTGTGTGTAGCTTGTGGGCCTCGTTACTGGGGAGTCAGGGACAGTGGCAACGTGTCAGGGTGTAGGGTGTCGTGAGGTTCCTCCTTACCCTGGTGCGGCTGCACTACGCGTCACAGATGTGACAACATGAATGTGAGTGTAGAGACTGCATGTGATAAGATTGCATTGTCAGCTTTTACTTTCATATCGCATTGCTTACTGAGCATCAGGCTTATGTTGTGTGTTCTGTGGTGTAGGTGCTGACGATACTGCTGGTGAGTCTCTAGTGCCTAGTCCAGAGGCGTAGGATGGTTGGCGGCGTGCGACCGCAGCACCGAATGACGGATTTTTGTTAGGGCGACCCGACCCGTGAAGACGGTAGGTCGTGACCTGGTTGGTTTGGGGATTTTTCTTTCTTTTGTGGTGATTATGTACAGTTGATGAGATGAGTTATATATGCGTCAGTATATAGGTGTATATGGAGTGCGTGTGATTTTGGCGACGTACGCATATATTTTGCATGTTAGAGTATAGTATTGCTCTATATTGTGAACTTTCTTCAGTTGTATTTGATGGATTTCCATTGTCTTCATAGTTTGATTTGGTTATGGTGATTTCTCTGGATGATGGATAGATAGATACTGCTAGTTTTTGTAAACTGTGTGCAAGGTGCGTGGGGCACGCGGCGCTGTGAGTGTGCGTGAGACACAGTGACGTAGAGATGGTACGTGCGGCACCGCGAGGGCACTCGCGAGGTGTCGAAGTGGGGACATGAGTGCGCGTTACCGGATTGTATAGTTCGAGGGGTGCGTTGGATTCTTTCTTAGGATTTCAAGTCTTACCATTTTATCTTAAACTGGTTTAAATGGTTTTCTTTTCCACTGCATAGTTTTTATGTTGAGGACTTCGTGTTCCCTCTTCGGGAAGCGAGTTGTTTTCGAATCGAGTCAAAAATTTTTCATACTCACAAATGTTCTTTTGAAAATGATTTGAAAACGAAAGGAGTATTAAATTGAGCAAGTTATGTCAAGTGTTAGCGTGTGTAGTGTGTAGATGTACTGTAGTGCACCGGGAACGCGGGGTTTCTCAGGGTGTTACAAGCTCGGCCCTTCCCGCAACAAATACGAATGAGAAACAAGGTGTTTCCCTTTCAGTCTTGTTCTGTTTTGATGGTCGAGCGTGGAGTTGTTTTGCCTCTAAATCTCGGAGATCTTGTGCTGCAATTCAGGAAAATAAGAGGTGAATTTCATGGTTAAATAAGCCGGTTGAGAAATGCTTAGTTTTGGGAAGGAAACCAAGAGAATTTTGTGCTGCCCTTGCTTTTTTTCTAATTAGGAACCCCCAAATTTGTAAATGTATGCATAGGTGAGGTAAAATGTGATTGTTCGGTGAAGAAATTGGCGAGATTCGATCGAAGTTGAGATTTCGGCTATTTTTCGTAAAAACACAGATTCTGTTTTTGGCTGTTTTGGCCTGGCTTCGGTTCATCGTTTCTGATTCAGTTTTTGTGGGTTAAAATGTATTATTAGAGGAACGTATGGCCGCTTGAATCGTTCGATTCTGATATCTGACGCAAAAGTTATGCGAGTCAAAAGTTTATGTCGGATTTTGGTCAAAGTCAAATTAGTGAGCGTTTTTCGTAGAATTTCGACGTGTGATAGTGTCATGGCTGTTTTTGGTGCGTAAAGTTAAATTGAGTGAGTTTTGGTTGAATAAAAACAAAAATGTAAAATTTAGTAAAAATGGGCAGATTCGGTTCAGGATTTTTCAACCTAGCTACGGTTTACCGTTTTAAAATCCGTCTTAGGGTGTCAAACTAGGTTCCAAAGGGGACGTTTAGCCACTTGAATCGTTTGATTCCCTTAAAGGATGCAAAAGTTATGCGTGTCCGAACTTTAAGCTGGTTTTCGACCGAACCAAACCAGTGAATCGTTTTAGTTGGAATTTCATGAGGGTAGTTAATGAATGTCATTTTAAATTATTTGGTGAATTTTGAAATAAATATTAATGAGTGATTGGTTGTGTTTTAGGTTGAGACACTCTTTGGCGGATCTGTGCGTCGAGCGAGCTTAGGACGCCAGGTAAGTAGTGCATGCATGTGTTTTGCCCAAGTGGGCCTACACCGTAGAACTTTAGGATTTTATGTTGTTGATTGTAGTGTGCGTGCGTATTGTTTGACATGCATCATTTTTTTTAAAACAGGAAGGAATTGAGCATATGTTTAGTAGGTGACGAGATGCGTGACGGTGGTACCGCAGATCCTGCTAGTGTGCTGGCCGGGCTTCACCAGTTACGGATTCTGCTCGAGGAGTGTGCCGGCTGGGCCGTCACGCAGCGTAAATGTGTTGACGGTGAGGGTGATGGGCAGTGGTACTGCAGATCCTACAGTGTGTGGGCCGGTGTAACACCAGTCGCGGATTCTGCTCAGAGTGGGCCGGCTGGGCTGTCGCGAAACGTGTGTGTATGGCAATTGTGGCCCCGTGCTGGGGAGGCTAGGACGGGAGCGACGTGTCAGGGTGTAGTGTGGCTCGAGATACACCCTTACCCTGATGTGGTTGCCGTGTAGTGATGCGTGTGTGTAGCTTGTGGGCCTCGTTGCTGGAGAGTCCGGGACGGTGGTGACGTATCAGGGCATAGGATGGCGTTAGGTTCCTCCTTACCCTAGTGTGGCTACACTACGCGTAACAAATGTGACAACATGAATGTGAGTGTAGAGACTGCATGGGATAGGATTTCATTGTCGGCTTTTACTTTCATATTGCATTACTTACTGAGCGTTACGCTTATGTTGTGTGTTCTGTGGTGTAAGTGCTGACGATATTACTGGTGAGCCTCGAGAGCGTAGTCCTGAGGCATAGGATGGTTGGCGGCGTGCGACCGAGGCACTGGACGGCAGATTTTGTTAGGGCGACCCGACCCATGGGGGATGGTAGGTGGTGGCTGGGTTCGTTTGCGGGTTTTTTTTCTGTTGCTGTGTTGATGTACAGTTGATGAGATGAGTTGTATGTGTCAGTGTATAGCTGTATATGGAGTGCGCGTGATTTTGGCGATGTACGCATATATTTTACATGAAGGAGCTTAGAATTGCTCTATACTGTGAATTTTCTTCATTTGTAGTTGATGAATTCGTTGTCTTTAAACTCTGATTTTGTTATAGAGACCCTCTGGATGGTTGATAGATATATACTGTTGTGTTTGGTGAACTGTGTGCAGGGTTTAAATTTTGGGGATAGCTAGTTTTTAGGCGTTACTCTGCCGAAATTTCGGGAGAGAAGTTGAGAGTCGAGAGGATATAGAATAGGTTGGGATGTGTACAGTAAATGCTAAAGAAGTGCAGATGAGCATGGGAGTGCGGCGTGATTGCAAGCGCGGGGGGCACGCGGCCCTGCGGGTGCTCACGGGTCGTGTGGCGCCTTGTGAAGGCGTGCGCGGACGTGCTGTACCACGACAAGGTGCGTGGGGCACGCGACGCTGTGAGCGTGAGCGTGCGCGTGACGTAGTGATATTGAGTTGGCGCGCGCAGGGCACCGCGAGGGTGCGCGCGGGGTATCGAAGTCGGGACGTGAGTGTGCGACACCGATTTTGGGTAGTTCGAGGGGTATGTTGGACTCCTTCCTATAATTTCGAGTCTTGTCGATTTAATTTAAAACTATTTTAAATTATTTCCTTTTCCGCTGCATAATTTTATATTGAGGATTTCGTGTTCCCTCTTCGGGGCACGAGTTGTTTTCGAATCTAGTTGAAAATTTTTCATACTCACAAATGTTCTTTTGAAGATGATTTGGAAACGAATGTATTATTAAACTGAGTGAGTTGTGTCTAGTTTTAGTGTGTCATAGTGTGTGGATGTACTGTAGCGCATCGGGAACGTGTGGGTTCTCGGGGTGTTACATGCGTTGCCCTCATGGGTCTACATCATAGAATGGTAGGGAGGATTTGTATGTATTGTATGTTTCGCATGTTTTGTTTCAGTCATGCATCATGTTTTGAAAAAAGTAACGAAAATGAACTTGAGCATAGTTTTAAGTATGAATTTGAGGTGTGATATGTGAACGGTGAGGATAACAGTTTGCGGCCTCAAAGGAAGTGATTTGCCCTTTGACGCAGATAGAGAATCGACTTGGGAAACTTGATCTACTTCCAAACTCTGTAGGAGGATCGTTGGTGCGTGATTCCTGTGCAGCTCTTAGGCCATGTCACTGGTTAAGTTGGGACAGTGGTAACGTGTCAGGGGCAGTGTGGCATAAGGGGCAACTACCTACGGCAGCTATACAACATGGTCTCGAACGAAGTGATTCGCCCTTCGACACAGTAAGAGAATTGACTTGGGAAGACTGATCTGTTTCCCTATTCTATACGAGGATCATACGAGCGATGACAAGAAACAACAACATGAGTGTGAAAGTAGAGATTTCATATGATAGGATTGTATTGACCGTTTTACATTTCATATCACACTACTTACTGAGCATTATGGTTATGTTTTGTGTTATGTGGTGTAGGTGTTGAGGATACAACAGGTGAGTTTCGAGAGCTTAGTCAGGGCGAGTAGGCAGTTGGCGGCGCATGACCAAGGCATTGGTTTGGTGCACTGTGATAGGGCAACCCCACCCGTGGAGAGTGTTCTGGGTATGGTGAGTTTTTGGAAGATTCATTTTGAGGAGTCTATGTCAATGCATAGGACTCGTGTATAGATTTTTGATGTATAGATAGGTTTTAAATGCTTGTAGTCGTGATAATGTATAGTAATATTTTGAAGCTATTTGGGAGATTATGACTTGAAAATTTAGATTTTTTTGGTTTTAAATGATTGAAACATGTTGTTGTTTGTTTTCTCTTCATGACTTTAGAATTTTATTTAAGGCTACTGGTGTAAACTGTCGACCTGTATACGTAAATGTCGACCGAACTAGGAGAATGTCAATTGCGAGTGTCGACCTATGGGAATAGAACCAAACGAGGTGTCGACCAGTGTGTGTAGGTGTCGACTAGTTAATGTAAAAATAGTAAAAGTGTCAACCACAAGTTTCGACCAGTGCAAACAGAGAGGATTAAGGTGTCAACCTGTTAGTGAGATGAACGTCGAGGTGTCGAGGTGAGATTATATGATTAGTCAATAAATTGATTTATTAGATAAATCAACTGCTAATCAAATTAAATTTGATTAGATAAGATTTATTTTTTAAAATTTTTTTTATTAAAATAAATCTAAAATTAATTTCAAAATAGATCTATAAAAATTGTCAAATGTAATTTGACAGTAAGAGAAGACAAAAAGAGAAAAGAGCTTTTAAAATGAAGATCTAATTCCTTTGAGAGAAAATGAGTTACCTTTCCCTTATTCGATTTTAGAAAAACATTTTCTAAAATCGAATAGAGACGTCTCATATGTCAAGAATGTGTCTCTCAACATATATAAAAGTGTGTTATTCTTGTAAGTTGTACGTTCATACGTTAGGAAATTTAACTATAAAGATCTCCAGAGAAAACTTGATGGTTTCAAAGTTTTTAAGAGAAACACTTGAACACGAGTTAAGGCTGTTAAGATCAGACGGAAGTATCGGAGTAAAAACGTTTTTCCAAGAAGTATTTTCTTTTATTATTCTACAATCTAAATTTAATAATTTTTCTCAATGTAAATTATTTACATTTTAAAAATACATATTTCTCAAAAATATTTTTTTCTAGACTAACGATCAAAATTTATAGTTTTTGTGATTTTAAAATAGTTTTAAAATCACGTGGATAATGCATGTCACTATTATTACAAATAATAGTGAATTTCACCACGCATAGGGACCATGAAAACTAACAATTGGTATCAAACATATTGTTTTATTACTCCAAAAATATTTTTGATAATACAATTTAATATAAATTATGATATGTACTATAATTAGATTTTATGCATTATATATTTATAAATATATATTGTTGATGTATGTTTTGCATGGCATTAAATACTGATCAAAATTAAGTCGGTTGTTTGGTTTATTATTTATTTAATTTATGCATTTTTTATTTATATCAAATTTGTAATCTTAAGATGGAGATCTGACACCACAAGACCATGGATGGATTTTTCATCACAGATTTGATCTATTGACGAAAATAGATGATGATGCATATACGAATGCAAATTCACATATTTGAGTTGTGAATTTTTGAAGATAACCATGTGGATGAGGCAATTTCGAAGAAAATCAAGGTTTAGAATCTTAGGTTTATTTTTTATTTTAAATTTTGAGGTCATAATTTTAGAAATACCCAAAGATCAACCCAGTCACTATTTCATTTTACTTTATGTTGATAAAATTTGTTATATTGCCAAGCATTAACATATCATATAGATTTTGCATGTTTAAGTTTATTTTCACATGTCATGCATTTAAACGTATATTAAATTGCATATTGATTTAATAAAGAGTTTATTAAATAAATTAGTTTTAAATTGATTAAAAATAATATTGATTCATTTTAATGAAATGTGTGAGAATGTAAAATAAATTAATTTTTAATTTGTCAAAATTAATTTTATTTTTCAAAATTTAAATAATTTAATTATTTAAAATTATTAATTTTATAATATGACTATAAGATTAATAATTTAAGTATGAGAAATTAATATGATTAATTTATCATTATAAAAGTGTAACACCCCGAGAAACCCCGCGTTCTCAGGGCGCTACAGTGCATCTACACAAGCGCCGTATGCCCCATGCACCCTGCCACTGTAGAGTACGTCCGCGCGCACGCACTCACTCGGCGCCGCACCACCGGTGAGTACCCGCAGGGCCGAGTGCCCCGCGCACCTGCGATCACGCCGCACTCCCACGCTCATCTCCACTCCTCTAGCATTCACTGTACACACCTCAACCTATTCCATATCCTTTCGACTTCCAACTCCTCTCCCGAAATTTCGGCAGGGTAACGCGTAAAAACTGCGTATCCCAAAAATTTAAAACCCTGCACACAGTTGACCAAAAACTAACAGTATTTATCTATCAACCATCCAGAGAAGTTACCATAACAAAATTAGAGTATGAAGATGACGAAAATCCATCAATTACAAATGAAGAAAATTCACAGTATAGAGCAATTCTAAGCTCCTACATGTAAAATATATGCGTACGTCGCCAAAATCACACACACTCCATATACAACTATACATTGACGCATATACCACTCATCTCATCGACTGTACATCATCACGGCAAAAGAAAAATACCCGCAAACAAACCAGGACACACCCTATCATCCCCACGGGTCGGGTCGCCCTAACAAAATCCGCCATCTGGTGCCTCGGTCGCACGCCGCCAACCATCCTATGCCTTAAGACTAGGCTCTCAAGGCTCACCAGCAATGTCGTCAGCACCTACACCACAGAACACACAACGTAAACCTAACGCTCAGTAAGTAATGCGATATGAAAGTAAAAGCCGACAATGCATTCCTATCACATGCAGTCTCTACACTCACACTCAAGTTGTCACAGCTGTGACGCGTAGTGTAGCCGCACCAGGGTAAGGAGGACCTAACGCCACCTCACACCCTGACACGTCGCCACCGTCCCTAACTCTTCAGCAACGAGGCCCACAAGCTACACACACGCATCACCACACGACAACCACATCAGAGTAAGGGTGTACCTCGCGCCACACTATACCCTGACACGTTGCCCCCGTCCCAGCCTCCCCAGCATGGGGCCACAGTTGCCACATACACACGTTACGCGACAGCCAAGCCGACCCACTCCTAGAGCAGAATCCGCGACTAGTGTTGCACCGGCTCACACACTAGTAGGATCCGCGGAACCACTGCCCATCACCCTAACCCTCACCGTCAACACATTTACGCTGCATGATGGCCCAGCCGGCCCACTCCTCGAGCAGAATCCACCACTGGTGAAGCACCGACCCGCACACTAGCAGGATCCGCGGTACCACCGCCGTGCGTCTCACCACATACTCAAAACAGTCTCAAAACCATTTTCGTTCACGTTTTTAAAATATGATGCATGTCAAACAAAATGCACGCACACCACAATCAATCACATAAACCCTAAAGTTCTACAGTGTAGGCCCACTTGGGCAAAACGCATGCATGCTTACTTACTTGGCATCCTAAACTCGCTCGACGCACAGCTTCGCCAAAAAGCCTCAACCTAAAACACAACCAATCTCTTATCAGTATTTATCTCAAAATTTACTAAATAATTTAAAATGACATTCCTTAATTACCCTCATGAAATTCCAACTAAAACGAGTCACTAGTTTGGTTAGGCCGGAAACTAGCTTAAAGTTCGAACGCGCATAACTTTTGCGTCCGTTAACGGAATCGAACGATTCAAGTGGCTAAACGTCCCCTTAGAAACCTAGTTTAACATACTAAGACGGATTTTAAAACTGTAAGCCGCAACTAGGTGGAAAAATCCCGAAACCAAATTTGCCCCTTTTTATTAAATTTCACATTTTGTTTTTTTTTTTTAACTAAAACTCACTCAAATCTAGCTTTATGCACCAAAAACAGCCATGCCACTATCAGACGTCGAAATTCTACGAAAAAGGGTCACTAATTTGACTTGGACAAAAATCCGACATAAATTTTTGATGCGCATAACATCCGCGTCGGATATCATAATTGAAAAATTCTAGCGACCATACGTGCCTCTAACAACCTATTTTAACCCACTAAAACAGAATTTAAAACGATTAATCGAAACCAGGGCAAAACAGCTAAAAACCAAATCTGTTTTTACACAAAATAAACCAATTCCGTCATCCACCCGATTTCTACAAATCTCTTCACTAAACATCCACATTCCAACCAACTAAGCATAATCTGAGCAAAACTCGTGATTTCAGACTCAAAACCCGAACCCCACAGTCAATAAAAATATTGGGATTTTCCTCTCAACCCGGGCACTCGGCCAAATCAACTGGTAAACACGGTTGAGGCCCCCTTCCAGACGTCCTGGTTACATGCTCAGACCTCGGAAGTCTAGCTCAGGGCATACCGACCACAATCGGTCGCAAATCCGAAGATAAACAGGGGAAGGTTACCTGTTTCTCGGTCAAATTTCTGGCCCAGAAAATTGAGCCACCAGCTAACCATAGTTCGCCGGAGTACCCTGCGCGCTGGCTTCCCACTCACGGCAGTTGATCGTCGACGCCACCTCCTGGACAAGGCCAAACTCGATCTAGTAAAGTGACACATCTCGCGGTCCACCTCTCTAGACAAGGTCACCACGTAAAGCATAAGAAGATAGATACACTTCGCGATACACCTCACAGGACAAGACCACTCATCCTCACTTTTATTATCTTCTTACGTATCTTCTCGTTTCATTCATCTTATCACATACTACTGTGTTACTTCATAAAAACATGGAAATTCATTTTCGTTTCGTTTCGTAATTTAAAACCATGATACATATTACAAAGCATAACATAAAGTAAATGTGCAATGATTTTTACTGAACTGTGATGTAGGCCCGAAGGCAAAACTCCTACTACATTACTTACCTAGCATCCTTAGCACTCATATATGAATCTCATATTTCGCTTGCTTACGGGGAAACCTATAAATTACATAACTATCAGATTTACAGTCCATGAAATCCACAATTTCTAAGGAAACAACCTCTATCAACCCATCTAACTAAACTCCCAACATTCTACACAAATTCTGACCAATTTCAGAATTGCCAAACTATCCAATACTCGTCCTATTCGGACGATTCAAAATGCTACGGATTCCACATGACGTCTAGTTTCTAACGGTTTCGTCCATTTCCTAATTGGACCTGCACAACTTGGCCGAATGTGACCGAACAAAAACCGTTCAACAATTTGAGCATTCGGCTATCCAAAGGCTCGATCTTTCCCGTAAAGCCCCGTAATCTACTCCTATTTTTAGCTCAAACACCAACATGTTGGTGAAAATCAACTTTACACTCAATTTCTCTCCTAGGTTTTCATCGAATCCCCCGATACCCTAGCTAACTCTGTTTTTGTCGCTAAAACAACGAACACACTAACTATCTACTCAGAACTAGCTAAAACATACCGTAATCTGAGAAAATGGAAAAGAAATCAGCCGAACTTGCTGAAGGAGGGCGCCGATCGTCGCGCGGGGGAGAAGAAACGAGGGAGGGGGGGTTTGCTGGGGAAGGAGTGGAAGAGGAGATTTCCTCTTCTCTGTTTTAAATTTTTTATTATATATAATAATAATAATAATTGCTAATTACTATTTCGCCCTTAACACTTAACCGTTTCATAAATTCGTTATACGGTCCGATTTCGAATGGATTTTAAAATTCTTCTCTCCCCCATTAGCCTCAAAATAATCTTTTATCTAAGAGTAAAAATGTTCCACCCACAATTCTGACCATTACTCCGCCGATTACAATCATGTACTTCCAAAATTTACTTAAATGAAAAAATTCTGGGTGTTACATTTTACCCTCCTTAAAAGAAATTTTGTACTCAAAATTTTGTTACCTGAACAGTTCTAGGTATTGGCTTATCATGTTCTACTGCAGCTCCCAGGTTACCTCTTCTACATTGTGATTGCGCCATAAAACTTTCACCAGTGGAATCTCCTTGTTGCGTAGAGTCTTTATCGCATAATCTAGAATCTCCACTGGTTTGTCTTCATACGCTAATGTGGGTTGAATCTCCACATGTCGCTGTTCCACCACATGAGAAGAATCTCGTATACACTTTCTCTGCATGGACACGTAGAATACATTGTGAATCCCATCCATCGGGGTTGGCAACTGCAACTAGTAAGCTGTTTTTCCTACTCTCTTCGTAATAGAAAATGGTCCAATGTATCTTGGATTTAGCTTGTCCCTCTTTATGAATCTCACAACTCCCTTGAACGGAGAGATCTTCAAGAAAACTTCATCATTCACTTTAAATTCTAGCTCTCTTCTCCGACGATCTGGATAACTCTTCTGTGAGTTCTGAGCTGTTAAGATACGCTGCCGAATAAATGCAACTTTCTCTACTGTCTGCTGCAAAATATCCAGACCTACTAAACTAGCCTCGCCAACTTCATCTCAATAAAGCGGGGACTTGCACTTTCTCCCGTAAAGGGCCTTGTATAGAGCTATACCTATCGTGGCTTGGAAACTGTTATTATAAGAAAATTCTACCAACGGCAGATATTTGCTCCATGACCCTTGGAACTCCAGTACACAAGCTCAAAGCATATCCTCCAGCGGCTGAATAGTCCTCTCAGATTGTCTGTGTGCTAAAATTGAGCTGCGTATCCATGGCCTTGTGCAAACCCTTCCAGAACTTCGATGTAAATCTAGGGTCCCTATCTGATACAATTGAAGTTGGAACTCCGTGCAATCGCACGATCTCTCAAATATATAGTTCGGTGAAGTGATCCATAGAATACGTCATCTTCACTGGCAAAAAATGGGCCGATTTGGTTAACCTGTCTACTATCACCCATATTTCGTCATAGCTCTTTGTCATCCGAGACAGCCCTACAACGAAATCCATCGCTATTTGCTCCCATTTCCATTCAGGTAACGGCAATGGCTGTAATTTTCCTGCCGGCCTCTGATGCTCTGCCTTAACCTGTTGGCAGATCAAACATGCCTCTACGTACTTCGCCACCATTCTCTTTATATCAAGCTACTAGTAATGTTGTTTAAGATCTCTGTACATCTTGGTACTCCCTAGATGCATAGAAAATCTCGAGGAGTGGGCTTCAGCTAATATTTTCTTCCGTAGTTCCTCATTATTCGGAACGAACCACCTATTTCAAAACTTAAGAATTCCGTCGTCCAAATAACTAAAATCTGATCTATCATTGGAAGCCATGCTTGACTTAATATCTATGCATTCAGTGCTGTCCTTCTGGGCCTGCTTAATCTTCTCCAAAATAGTGGGCTGTAGAGACATAGCCGATACGTTCGACACCACCTCTAATTCGAACTTCTGAAACTCCGCACCAAAAGCCACAAGGATGCCTGAAGTCATAGCCGAAGTAGATGCTGTCACTCTGCTCAAAGTATCAGCTACTACGTTTGCCTTGCCGGGATGGTACTTAATCTTGAGATCATAATCCTTCACAAATTCTAACCACCGCCGTTGTTGCATGTTTAGTTTTTTCTGAGTAAAAATATACTTCAGGCTTTTATGATCGGAATATACTTCTCACTGCTATCCATATAAATAATGCCTGTAAATTTTCACCGCAAAAACTATTGCAGCTAGTTCCAGGTCGTGCGTCGGGTAGTTCTACTCATAAGCCTTCAATTGTCTAGAGGCATATGCTACCACCTTCCCTTCCTCCATTAATACACATCCTAGTCCCACCTTTGAAACATTGCAGTAGATACTAAACTTCCCGTCCTCAGTAGGAAGCGTCAGGATCGGAGCAGTAGTTAATCTCTGCTTCAACGGCTAGACACTATGCTCATAATCCTCAGACCACAGATATTTCACACTTTTCCTCGTTAATCGGGTTAGGTGTAACGTAATTTTTTAAACTCCCTCAATGAATCTCCTGTAATAACATGCTAACCAAAGAAAACTCCGTATCTCCTTAACATTCTTCGACTGTGGCCACTCCTTAACTGACTGGATCTTTGCTGGATCAACTGCTATTCCATCGCTTGAGATTCCATCGCACTTTTAAAACTTTGCATAAAGTCGGTGTCGCTTCAGAGTTTCCAACACCAATCTCAAGTGCTCTTTATGCTCCTCCTTGCTCCGATAGTACACTAAAATATCGTCGATAAACACTATAACGAATTTATCAAGATAATCGTGGAACATCCTGCTCATCAGGTCCATAAAAGCTACTAGAGCATTTGTCAGTCAAAAAGACTTCACTACAAACTCATAATGTCCATACCGCATCCAAAATGCCGTCTTCGAAACATCCTCCGGTTTGACCTTTAACTGATAATAACCCGATCTCAGGTCAATCTTCGAAAACACATGCGCACCTTGGAGTTGATCAAATAAATCGTCTATCCTTGGCAGAGGGTACTTATTCTTAATCGTTAGCTTATTCAACTCTCTGTAGTCGATGTACATGCATAACGACCCGTCCTTCTTTTTGGCAAAAAGAATCAGCGCGCCCCACAGCGAAAAGCTAGAGTGTATAAACCCCTTCTCTACCAATTCTTCTAATTGCCTCTTCAACTCTTTCAACTCGGCTGGCGCCAATCTGTAGGGATTCTTTGATACTGTTTCAGCTCCCGGATACACATCTATTGCAAACTTTATTTCTCGGTCTAGAGGCAAACCATGTAAATCATCTAAGAAAACTTCAGGGAAGTCTTGAAGAAATAAAACATCCTGCGGTCTTGAATCCTTGGGAATCTGCTCATCCATAATACTGGCAAGAAAACCAAAATACTCACTAGTTAAAACTTGACGAGCACTGACAGGCGTCATCACAGATATCTTCCGGACATTCTTTTTGCCTTGAAAAGTATGCTTCTCACCATCTGGCGATTAGAAGTTCACCGTGCCTGTCCTACAGTCAATCCTGGCGTAGTCCTTGAACAGCCAATCCGTTCCCAGTATCATGTCATATCCCGTTATACCCATAATAATGAGATCGATCGATAAATTCTTGCTTCCCACTGACACCACGCTATCACGCACTACTTGATTTGAGTGCATACGCTCACCAGAAGGCAACATTACTACATAACCACAATCAGTTGATACAGGCCATATATCCAACTAAACCACGAATGTAGCCGCAATAAACGAATGTGTTGAACTCGAATCAATCAATGTATAAGCAGGTAGAAAGTTTACAAATATAGTACCTGACACTACGGCTGGCTGGTCATCCTCGCCCGACTCGATCATGGCGAATTCTCTCGGTGCTGTGTGCATCGGACCCTTTTTGAAAGCTAGATAGTCTCTGCTGATGTGACCCACCTCGTTACAATTAAAACATCGTACAACCCAAGGCTTCGGGCAGTCTCTGGCCACATGTCCGGCTTCATTGTAGTTGTAGCACTTTCCTGAGTTCCATCTGCACTCTCCTGGATGATACTTCATACATTTGGGGCACTGGGGGTACTGTACCGGTCCTTGCGGCCTTTTGCTACTCCCCTGGCTACTAGAACCCTCGCTAAATATCTTTGTACCTCTCTGTTGTGGCGGCTGGGAGACACTTCTGCTCTGCTGTGGGGCCACTTCCCTTAAGGATTGCCTGGAAGCCTCCCTCTGACTGATACACTTCGTCTCGGCTTCCTGTACCTCCAACGCCTTGGCCATCACCTCCGAGTAAGGGACATCCCGTATGCCCGCTATCTTCACTGCTTTGTATATTTCCGACCTCAACCCTTGTACAAACTGAAACACTTTATCCTCATTCCGGCTTACCAAATTGCTGGCAAACCGGGACAAGGACTCGAATTCCCAGTTGTACTCGGTCACTGATATAGTTTGCTTAAACTGTAAGAAATCCATCTTCTTAGTTGCCTGCACCGTACTATTAAAATACTTGTCGTAGAAGGCCTTCTTGAACTTCTCCCAAGTCATGTGCAGAGTATCGACAGTGGCTTCTATAGACTCCCACCAAAACTGGGCATCTTTTGCTAAATGAAAGGTAGCCAGTATAACTTTATCCTCCTCTTCCACCTTCGCATATTTAAACATGCTCTCTATTGCTTGAATACACTCCTTGGTAGCCATCGGGTCTGATACTTGTCATTCGAAAGTCGGTGGCCGCAATCTCCGAAATTGGTCACCTGACTTGTCCTTGCTAGAACTAGGGCTTGCACCTCCCTGTACTTCTCGGTTCAGCAACATTCCTAACTGCTGAGACTACGAATTTACTAATTCTGTCAATCGTGGGATTGTCGCAGAATCGTCCTCACTTCTTGGTTTGGTTGTCTCTCTTGGCACTCTGGGACGTCCTGGTCGTCTAGACATTCTGACTCTCTTTCCTGGACAACGGTCAACTATGCTCATAAGTATTTACTAAACAACACTAAACTTAAACACTTACAGTTGTTGGAGCACGTCGTGCGGCGATAGGCGTTGTTGAGTAATCGTTTGAACGTTTTGACCAAATGGCTCTAATACTAACACTGTAACGACCCAAAAATCCTCCGTGATTCTCGGTTCGCTACCAGCTATTACTCGTCACCATCCCTCATATTCCTATACTAAATATTTCCTAGAAATTTGAAAACTTTATATTTCGACTCAAAACGACTTTTTTTTTTCAAACGTCTTCCAAAAGAAATACATGTAAATACTCGAGCAAAAACTTCGTTTAAAATCGTTTTAAATAATTTTACTTTTAAAACATAAAGATTAAAGAGACCAGTCGACACATGTAAGAACCGGTCAACACTTAAGTTGTCTCGGGTTTTCATCGGTCGACACTAACTTTCTCTTGGGTCTTTTCATCGGTCGACCGGAGACACCGAGCGACACCTCCACACTCATTTTATAGAGGTCGACACCTGCTGTCGCAGGTCGACACCTTGATCCTCTTTGTCTGCGCAGGTCGACCCTCGCGGTCGACACCGCTGCCAATTTTACACGGACCGGCCGACACTTGTAGCCAGGGGTCGACACTTACTTCCACTCTGCCCTGCGCAGGTCAAGTCTCGCAGTCGACACTCACCCTATATTTTACACTGACCGGTCGACACCTATGGATTTCAGTCGACACTTTGCACCCAGAAACTGCAACAGAATGTAACAAAACAACACGAATTTTAAATAAACGTTTAAAATCAATAAATCTACTTCTTAACTCAACTTACAATCTATTATGTACACCAAAATACTAAACCCAAATTCAAACATCTCTTTTATATTAAAATAACTACGTACGACTCAAAATACTTCACCACCCATACTTACACCTGCCATAGTCAAAACGCTTTAACAACTGGCCCAGTCATGCCACGAGCGTTCTACTCCAACTGCCTCCTATTCCTAGGCATGCTCGAGATACTCACTAGCTGCTGCGTCGTCACCTACATCACTGAAGTCAAATATTAGTCTAATGCTAAGTAAGCAATGCATAAAAACTTAAACACTGAAAAACATTCACATCCTAACATATGCAGTTTCTACAGTTTGGTCTCTACTTTCATTTTCGTCTCTTTCTTACATCTTCTTTATCTTCTTACTACTGGGTTCTTCTTTACGTGCTAGATCGAGATAACACACCTCACGGTCCACTTCACTGGACAAGGCCAAACTCGATCTAGTAAAGTGACGCACCTCGCAGTCCACTTCTCTGGACAAGGTCACCACGTAAAGCAGAGGAAGAGTGATACACCTCGCGGTACACCTCACTAGACAAGACCACTCAATCTCATCATTATTATCTTCTTACGTATTTCTCATTTCATTCATCTCATCACATCCTACTGTTTTACTTCATAAAAACATGGAAATTCATTTTCGTTTCGTTTCGTAATTTAAAACCATGATGCATATTACAAAGCATAACATAAAGTAAATGTACAATGCATCCTACTGAACTGTGATGTAGGCCTGAAGGCAAAACTCCTACTACATTACTTACCTGGCGTCCTTAGCACTCGTATATGAACCTCGTATTTCGTTTGCTTACTGGGAAACCTATAAATTACATAACTATCAGATTTATCCATGAAATCCATAATTTCTAAGGAAACAACCTCTATCAACCCATCTAACTATACTCCCAACATTCTACACAAATTCTGACCAATTTCAGAATTGCCTAACCTATCCAATACTTGTCCTATTCGGACAATTCAAAATGCTACGGATTCCAGATGACGTCTAGTTTCTCACGGTTTTGTCCATTTCCTAATTGGACCTGCACAACTTGGCCGAATGTCACCGAACAAAAACCGTTCAACAATCTGAGCATTCGGCTATCCAAACGCTCGATCTTTCCCGTAAAGCCCCGTAATCTATTCCTATTTTTAGCTCAAACACCAACATGATGGTCAAAATCAACTTTACACTCAATTTCTCTCCTAGGTTTTCATCGAATCCCCCGATACCCTAGCTAACTCTGTTTTTGTCGCTAAAACAACGAACACACTAACTATCTACTCAGAACTAGCTAAAACATACCGTAATCTGAGAAAATGGAGAAGAAATCAGCCGAACTTGCTGGAGGAGGGCGCCGATCGTCGCGCGGGGGAGAAGAAACGAGGGAGGGGGGGTTTGCTGGGGAAGGCACAGAAGAGGAGATTTCCTCTTCTCTGCTTTAAATTTTTTATTTTATATAATAATAATTACTAATTACTATTTCACCTTTAACACTTAACCGTTTCATAAATCCGTAATACGGTCCGATTTTGAATGTATTTTTAAATTCTTCTCTCCCTTATTAGCCTCAAAATAATGTTTTACCTAAGGGTAGAAATTTTCCGCCAACCATTACTCCGCCAATTACAACCACGTACTTCATAAATTAACTTAAACGGAAAAATTCGGGGTGTTACAACTTGTCACACCCCGAGAACCCACACGATTCCTTGTATGCTCACTACTATTAGACACTCTGATGTTTGAAAGCTCGACGTAAACTCACTCAATTTAATACCACTTTTATTTTCCACAGGTCGGGTTGCCTTAACAATCCGTCGTCTAGTGCCTCGGTTGCACGCTGCCAACCGTCTTACGCCTCAGGACTAGGCTCTCGGGGCTCATCAGCGACAATGTCTGCACCTACACCATAGAACATACATCATAAGTCTAACGCTCAGTAAGTAGTGCGATATGAAAGTAAAACTAACAATGCAATCCTATCACATGCAACCTCTACGCTCACGCTCATGTTGTCATAATCTGTCACGCGTAGTGCAGCCATGCCACGCTGAAGGCAAACCTCGTGGCACGCTACACCCTAACATGTCGCCACCGTCCCAGACTCTCTAGCAACGAGGCCCACAAGCCACACACACATGCACCTCACAGTAACCACCATGGTGAGGGTGAACCTCACGCCACTCTAAACCCTGATGCGTCAGCACCGTCCCGGACTCCGCAGCAACAGGGCCACAATTGCCACACACACACACACATTTTGCGATAGCCCAGCTGGCTCACTCCCTGAGCGGAATTTGCTACAAGTGATGCACTGGGCCACTCCCCGAGCAGGATCCGCGGTGCCACTTTCCATCATCCTCACCGTCAACACATACACGCTGCGTGACGGCCTAGCCGGTCCACTCCCTAAGTAGAATCCGCGGTTGGTTACGCACCGGTCCATTCCCCGAGCAGGATCCGCAGTACCACTGCCACACGTCTCACTATCACTTAGTCAAAACAATGCTCAAAACCATTTTCATTCCCTTTTTAAAACATGATTCATGTCAAACAATGTGCATGCAAGTCACAATAAAACCACATAAATCCTAACATTCCACGGTGTAGGCCCTCCTGGGCAAAATGCATGCATACAATACTTACCTGACATCCTAAGCTTTCCTAATGCACGACTTCAAAATCTGGTTTGCCTAAACATAAACAATCACTCATCAACATTGGCATCGAAATTCTCTAAACATGCTAAAATCACATTGACCAACTAAACCAATGAAATTCGAACTAAAACGAGTCACTAATTCGATTCGACCGAAGATCGGCCTAACTTCAGACGCGCATAGCCTTTGCATCCGTTATTAGAATCGAACGATTCAAGAGGCTAAATGCTCTTCTAGGAACCTAGTTTAACATAGTAAAACAGATTTTAAAACGATATGTCGTATCTAGGTGAAAAACACCAAAAATTGAATCTGCCTTTCACCCAAAAATTTCACATATTTGGTTCTTCAACAAAACTCAGTCAAAATTCACCTTACGCACTAAAATCTCCAACACTAATATCACGTGTCACAATTCCACTAAAAACGCTCACTAATCCCACTCGGCTCAAAACTCAACGTAACCTTCCGACGCGTATAACTTTTGCGTCGACTATCGAAATCAAACGATTTCAGTGGCCAGACGTTCCTCTAACAACCTAATTTTACCCACTATTATAGAATTTAAAACGAATAACTGAAGCTAGGCCCAAACGCCCAAAAATAGGACTTGTTTTTACAAAAAAAAATCTGAATTTACACATCAACCTGATTTCCACCAATCTATCACATTTCCTCCATTCAAGCTTCAATCTAATCAAATTCGAGGTTTTTAAAACTTAGAATTCGAGGTGGCCAAAGGAAAACTCCCTTTCAGTTTTTATCCAAATCTCCCAGCCCTCGGCTTTCAGCATTTTCACCAACTCCCCTCACACTCCAACCAAAATTCGATCACCTATCCTTGCCCTAACACACACTCACAGGCAGAGATGAAACCGACCCAACCGAGCTCAACCTCTTGGTTTTTTCTCCATTTGTAATAACCCAGAAAAATTTTGGATTTTTAAATCTGAATCCTGAAATTTTTAATTTAATCTCAGTTGGTGTTTTGGGAAATATTTTAATAGAAAAATTAAATTATAAAACTCGGAGTCTAGTTTTAGTGACGGTTTTTGAAATTTTAGAGTCGGGAGGACAGGAATTTGAAAAACATTTCGACGGTTAAGGCACGTAGGGGCATTTTAGTAACTTTCAATGATTTAAATTATAGTTTTGTTTTAGTTTATTTTTATTTTTTAATTTTATTTATTTATTTTTTTTAAAACAACCGAATGGCTTCGAAATGAAGCCATTCGACTGAATAACAAATGAGAGAGAAAGCAAGAGTAAGCGACCGAGAGGGAGAGCGGGATCCGAGAGGAGGCGTCGATGATCAACTGCCGGTGCACAAAGTACTCCGGCGAACTGTGGCTAGCTGGTGGCTCAATTTTTTGGGCCAGAAATTTTACCGAGAAACAAGTAACCTTCCCCTTTTTATCTTTAGTTTTTTCAACCGATCGTGGTTAGTATGCCCTGAGCTAGACTTCTGAAGTCCGAGCGTGTAACCAGGACGTCTGGAAGGGGGCCTCAACCGTGTTTAACTGTTGATTTGGCCGAGTGCTCAGATTGGGAGGGAAAAACCTGAAATTCTGTTGACTGTGGGGTTCGAATTTTGAGTCTGAAATCACTGGTTTTTTTCTGATTATGCTTAGTTGGTTGGAATGTGGATGTTTGGTGAAGAGATTTGTAGAAATCGGGTGGATGACAGAATTTGGTTCATTTTGTGTAAAAACATATTCAGTTTTTAGCCGTTTTGGCTGGCTTCTGTTAATCGTATTCAATTTTGTTTTTGTGGGTTAAATAAGGTTGTTAGAGGAACGTATGGCCGCTGGAATCGTTCGATTCTGATATCCGTCGCAATAGTTATGCGCATCGGAAGTTTATGTCATATTTTGGTCCAAGTCAAATTAGTTAGCGTTTTTCATAGAATTGTGACGAATGATAGTAGCATGGCCATCTTTGATGCGTAAGACTAATTTTGAGTGAATTTTGGTCGAGGGAAACAAAAAGTTGAAATTTAATCAAAAGCGCCAGATTCAGTTTCAGGGCTTCTCCACCTAGCTGTGGCTTACCGTTTTAAGATCCGTTTTAGTATGTTAAACTAGATTTCTAAGGGGACATTTAACCACTTGAATCGTTCAATTCTGTTGACGACCGCAAAAGTTATGCCCTTCCGAAGTTTAGGCTAATTTTCGGCCGAACCAAATTAGCTACTCGTTTTAGTTGGAATTTCATGAGTGTAGTGAAGAAATGTCATTTTAAATTATTTGGTGAGTTTTGAAGTAAAGATTGATGAGTGAATTGTTTCCGTTTTAGGTGGAGGCATTTTTGGCGAAGCTGTGCGTCGAGCGAGCTTAGGACGTCAGGTAAGTAGTGCATACATGTGTTTTGCCAAATGGAGCCTACACCGTACAACTTTAGGATTTTATGTTGTTGATTTTGGCGTGTGTTTGTATTGTTTGACAGGCATCATTTTTTAAAACGGGAACGAAAATATTTTTGAGCATATTTTGAGTAGGTGACGAGATGCATGGTGGTGGTACCGCGGATCCTGCTAGTGTGTGGGCCAATGCTTCACCAGTCATGGATTTTACTCGAGGAGTGGGCCGGCTGGGCCGTCACGTGGTGTGAATGTGTTGACGGTGAGGGTGATGGCCAGTGGTACCACAGATCCTACTAACGTGTGGGCGGGTGCAACACCAGTCGCGGATTCCGCTTGAGGAGTGGGCCAGTTAGGTTGTCGCGAAACGTGTGTGTGTGCAACTATGGCCCCGTGCTGGGGAGGTTGGGAGGGGAGCGACGTGTCAGGGTGTAGTGTGGGGCGAGGTACACCCTTAACCTGATGTGGTTGCTGTGTGGTGATGCGTGTGTGTAGTTTGTGGGCCTCGTTGCTTGGGAGTCCTGGACGGTGGCGACGTGTCAGGGTATAGGGTGGCGTTAGGTTCCTCCTTACCCTAGTGCGGCTACACTACGCGTCACTGATGTGACAACATGTGAGTGAGTGTAGAGACTGCATGTGATAAGATTGCATTGTCGGCTTTTACTTTCATATTGTACTACTTACTAAGCGTTAGGCTTATGTTGTGTGTTCTATGGTGTAGGTGTTGACGACATTGCTGGTGAACTTCGAGAGGCTAGTCCTGAAGACTAGAACGGTTGGCGGCGTGCGACCTAGGCACCGGACGACGGGTTTTGTTAGGGTGACCCGACCCTTGTTGGTGGTAGGTGATGGTGTGATTCGTGGGTTGTTATTTTGTGTCAGGTATTTATGTGGATAGAGGAGTTCGTATAGACGTTTGTTGTACAGGATGGTATAAAGTGGTTGTAGTGTTTTGGGGATGCGTACGTACTTTTATATGTTAGAGTATGATATTGTTCTATACTGTGAACTTTCTTCGTTTGTATTTGATGGAATTTTGTTGCCTTTAAACTATGATTTTGTTATGGAGATTCTCTGAATGGTTGATAGATAAATACTGTTAGTTTTTGTTGAACTATGTGCAGGGTTTAAATTTTGGGATAGCCAGTTTTTAGGCGTTACTCTGCCAAAATTTCGGTAGAGAGGTAGGGAGTCGAAAGAATATGGAATAGGTCGGGATGAGTACAGTGAGTGCTAGACAAGTGTAGATGAGCGTGGGAGTGCGGCGTGATCGCAGATGCTCGGGGCACGCGGCCCTGCGGGTGCTCAGTTGTTTTCGAATCGAGTCGAAAATTTTTCATACTGACAAATATTCTTTTGAAGATAATTTGAAAACGAAAGTACTATTAAACTTAGTGAGTTGTTTCAAGTTTTAGTGTGTATATGTGGATGTACTTAAGCGCACCAGGAACGTGTGGGTTCTCTGGGTGTTACAATTATGGTATCAGAGCCCCGAGGTCGACGTCGTTCAGAAGATTACCTAACATCGCCAGTCGCTGAACGAGAGCACTCCACCAACAGTAAGTGTTTAGATTTGAATTTATTGTAGTACTAATGTGAGCTTTGTATATGTTAAAGGTAGAAAATGTCAGGAGAGGGGAGAAGTAGGCGTAGAGGGCGACCACGACGACAGGCGCCTCCTAGAGCTGTGGGCGACATGGATGATACCGTCCGGCAGCTTACCTAGTTAGTCCACCGTCAGTCTCAGCAGTTGGAGAGATTTATGGGCAGCGACGACCAGGGTCAATCTAGCGCCCAGGGTTCGTCTGACAGAGGGGGTGACAGACTGCATAGACTTAGACCCCTGACTTTTGACGGGTCATCTTCCGATCCTCTCATTGCTGAGGAGTGGATATGGAGCATGGTGAGGATGATGGGTTTTGAAAAGGTGGAGGAGCAGGACAAAGTTTCTAGTGCGACATTGTATCTTGCCAAGGATGCAAGCCATTGGTGGGATACTGTAGTGGCCATGAGAGCTGTGGAGGCCATGACCTGGGAGGAGTTCAGGTCGGTGTTTTTCGGCAAATATTTCAGCCATTCTGTCAGGACACAGAAGATGGTGATGTTTGCACAGTTGAGGCAGACCGGCACTGTGGCCAAGTATGTACAGCAGTTTGAGGCCTTGTTGCGTTTTGCAGGGCATTTGGTGAGCCTCGATGAGAATAAGGTACATCAGTTTGTGTAGGGCCTGAAGCCGGACATCGACATGCTCATGCAGATTGTGGGAACCTGAGGCATGCCATACGAGGAGGTGGTGGCGAAGGCCCTAGACATTGAGGAGGCTCGAGCAAAGCTTCCTAGTTATCGGGAGGTACCCAAGGAGCAGCCTCGAGATCATTTAGAGAGTCGCTGCCACAGTCGAGTGGGGAAGCGTCCATGCAGAAGGGTCGGAAGAGGCCTAGAGACAGTTCTAGTAGCCAGGGGAGCACCAAGAGACCGCAGGGGTCGGGACAGTTTCTAGTATGCCCAAAGTGTCAGAGGAGCCACCCGGCCTAGTGCAAAGTGGGCCCAGTGTGGTGTTATAACTATGGCGAGGTAGGCCACATGGCTAGGGAGTGCCAGAAGTCGCGTCAGAACCACTGTTTCAATTGCAATAAGGTAGGACACTTTGCCAACAGATGCCTAGCTGCGAGCAGGACGTCAACCAGAGTTACACCGAGGGTCTTTGGCCTTTTTGAGCCAGATGATGCTGCCCAGCCATCAGTGATTGCAAGTAACATTTTTGTTTCCGGTGTGGCAGCTTATACCTTGATTGATACGGGCGCCACGCACTAGTTTCTGTCGACGTTTTTTTGTTAAGGCAAACTTGGAATTCAATCCCGCCGAGCGACATTATGATGTGACCTTGCCATCAGGAGAACATTTGTATTCGGAACAGGTGGTGCGAGGCAATGTGGTGAGAGTGGGGAAGAAGCAGTTATATGCTGAGCTAGTCATACTCGATATGAGCAGTTATGAGGTGATCTTGGGAATGGATTGGCTGTTAAGACATCATGTGAAGATTGACTGTAGGACTAGAGAGGTTCATTTTCGGCCCCCGGGTGGGGAGAGTTACACATTTAAAGCAGGTAAAGGAATTGCCAGGATTTCTGCTATATTTTATCGTCAGACTCCACGGTTGTTGGGCATGAGTTGCCAGGGGTTTTTGGCAAGTGTCGGGGATGCGCAGTCACAGCGTGGTTCTCGGTTACAGGATACTCTTGTTGTGTAGGAGTTTCCGGAGGTGTTTCGTGATGATTTGCCAGGGTTGCCCCCTGACAGGGAGATCGAATTCGAGATAGTTATTTTCTGAGGTGCCGAGCCGGTCTGCAAGAACCCATACAGGTTAGGACCTACCTAACTTAAGGAGCTGAAGGCTCAGTTGGAGGAACTGACGGATAAGGGCTTTAGACGCCCTAGTTTTTCCCCTTAGGGTGCACCCATTCTGTTCGTCAAGAAGAAGGACGAATCCCTACGAATGTATATCGACTATCGGGAACTGAATAAGTTGACGGTGAAGGACATGTATCCATTGCCGAGGATTGACGATTTGTTGATCAACTACAGGGTACCCGAGTGTTTTCTAAGATTGACCTGAGGTCCGGCTATCATCAGTTGAGGGTAAAGGGGGAAGATGTACCGAAGACGGCCTTCAGCATGAGGTACGGGCATTTTGAGTTCCTAGTTATGTCTTTCGGGTTGATCAATGCCCCTGCAACATTTATGGATCTGATGCACCGAGTGTTCAGGGAGTACCTGGACAAGTTTGTGATCGTGTTTATCGACAACATTCTGATTTTTTCACGGAGTGAGAAGGAGCACAGAGAGCACTTGAGAACCGTACTGACTATTCTGAGCCAGCATCAGCTGTATAGGATTCACTTCCTGGGACATGTTATTTCCTCTGAGGGTATTTCAATCGATCCGTTGAAAGTTCAGGCTATAAAGTAGTGGCCGCGGCCTACCAGTGCTAGCGAGATACGGAGTTTTCTGGGGTTGGCTGAATACTATTGGAGATTTATTGAGGGGTTCTCTAAGATCTCGACTCCTTTGACCCAGCTGACCAGAAAGAATGCGAAGTACGAATGAACCAAGAGGTGTGAGGACAACTTCCAGACATTGAAGTAGAGGTTGACTACGGCTCCGATACTAACACTGCCCGTGGAAGGAGAGAAGTTCTGCATTTATTGTGATGCCTCCAGGATTGGTTTGGGGTATGTTTTGATGCAGGATGGGAGAGTCATTGCCTATGCTTCTAGGCAGTTGAAGGCTTACAAACAGAATTATCCCACTCACGATTTGGAACTGGCGACGGTTGTATTTGCACTCAAGATTTGGAGGCATTATCTTTATGGGCGGCAGTGGGAGATTTACTCAGACCATCAGAGTTTGAGCTACATTTTTACGCAGAAGGAACTGAATTTGAGACAGAGGAGATGGCTCGAGCTGGTCAAAGATTACGATGTGGAGATTAAGTACCACCCGGGATAGGCGAATGTGGTGGCAGACGCATTGAGTCGGGTGACAGCTTTGACTTCTGCCATGACTTCGATGGGGCCTGTTGAGCTGATGACAGAGATGCAGAGTTTTGACCTAGAGGTGATTTTTGATCTGGCCGCAGGTCTCTTGGCCATGTCGTTGAGGCCGACTATTCTAGGAAGGATCAAACAAGCCAAGGAGACTGACTCGGAGTGTAGCGAGTTGAAGGCGAGTATGGAGGCCAGGCTTGATTCTGAGTTCAGCTATACAGAAGACGGGATTCTAAAATTTCGGGATAGGTGGTACGTCTCGAAGGATGGGGAGCTGAGGAAAGATATATTATCAGAGGCCCATTCATCTTCTTTCGCTGCGTTTCTCGGAAGCACTAAGATGTACAGGGATTTGAAGCAGCACTACTGGTTGCCTAACATGAAGCGAGCGGTGGCTTAGTATGTTGAGACCTGCCTAGTCTGCCAATAGGTGAAGGCAGAACATCAGCAACCGTCTGGGATGCTCCAACCACTGGTAGGATTTTGTGGTTGGGCTACCGAGGACTGCCAAGGGACATGATGCTATCTGGGTAATTGTGGATAGATTGACGAAGTCGTCTCACTTTTTGCCGGTGAGGATGACTTATACCATGGATCAGTTTGCTCAATTGTATATTCAGCAGATAGTCAGACTTCATCGGATTCCTGTGTCGATTGTTACAGACCGAGACCCCATGTTCATGTCGAAGTTTTGGAAGAGTCTGCATAAGGCTATGGGCACCAGGTTGGATTTCAGTTTGACCTTTCATCCTCAGACGGACGGGCAGTCAGAGCGGACTATACAAACTCTGAAGGATATGCTCAGGGCATATGTGTTGGAGTTTCAGGCGGCTTGGAGCAAGTTCCTACCATTAGTGAAATTCTCGTATAATAACGTCTACCAGTCCACCATTGGTATGGCACTGTACGAGGCCCTCTACAGAAGAAAATGCAGGTCACCATTGTATTGGGATGAGGTTGGGGAGGCCCGATTAATAGATCCTAAGATTTTACAATAGACTGTTGACAAAATTTCTGTGATACGGAAGAGGATTGAAGCGGCTTAGAGTCGACAGAAGAGTTATGCCAATCGAGGCGTCGGGAGTTGGAGTTTAATGAGGGTGACAAGGTATTTCTGAAGATCTCACTGTTTGAGGGAGTGGTGAGGTTCGAAAAGTGGGGGAAGCTCAACCCTCGGTTTGTGGGACCATTCCCAATTGTCAAACGGATTAGGAGAACTGCGTACCAGCTTCAGTTGCCTTCATCGATTGATGCCATCCATGATGTTTTTCATGTCTCGATGCTAAGAAAGTGTATGCGCGATCCCTCTTAGGTAGTGCCAAAACTAGATATAGAGATCCAGCCAACGCTGTCCTACGAGGAGAAGCCAGTGAGGATCTTAGGATTAGCTGTGAAGGTGCTGCGCAACAAGGAGATCCCTTTGGTCAAGGTGTTGTGGCGCAACCATGGTGTGGAGAAAACTACTTGGGAGCGGCGTGAAGACATGGAGCGTCAGTATCCCAACCTATTCGATACATAAATTTTGGTGACAAAATTCTTATAAGGTGGGGGGGATGTAATAACCCGGAAAAATTTCAGATTTTTAAATCTGAATCCTGAAATATTTAATTTAATCTCGGTTGGTATTTAAAAAAATATTTTAATGGGTAAATTAAATTATAGAACTTGGAGTCTCATTTTAGTGACGGTTTTTGAAATTTTAGAGTCGGGAGGACACGAATTTGACAAAATTTCGGACGGTTAAGGCACGTAGGGGCATTTTGGTAACTTTAATTATTTAAATTATAGTTTTGTTTTAGTTTATTTTTATTTTTTTAATTTAATTTATTTTTTTCCTAAAACAACCGAATGGCTTCGAAATGAAGCCATTCGGCTGTTTAACAAACTAGAGAAAAAGAGCGAAAGTAAGCGACCGAGAGGGAGAGAGGGAACTGGGAGGAGGCGTCGACGATCAACTGCCGTGAGTGGGAAGGCAGCGTGTAGGGTACTCCGCCGAACTGTGGCAAGCCTGTGGCTCGATTTTATGGGGTAAAAATTTGACCGAGAAACAGGTAACCTTTCCTTGTTTATCTTTGGTTTTTGCGACCGATTGTGGTCGGTATGCCCTGAGCTAGACTTTCGAATTCCGACCGTGTAACCAAGACGTCTAGAATAGGGCTCAACCGTGTTTAATTGTTGATTTGGTCGAGTGCTCGGGTTGGGAGGGAAAAATCTGAAATTCTGTTGACTGTGGGATTTAGGTTTTGAGTCTGAAATCACTGGTTTTGTTCTGATTATGCTTAGTTGGTTGGAATGCGGACGTTTGGTGAAGAGATTTGTAGAAATCGGGTGGATGACGAAATTTGGTTTATTTTGTGTAAAAATAGATTCGGTTTTTAGCCATTTTGGCCTGGCTTTGGTTAATTGTATTCAATTATGTTTTTGTGGGTTAAATTAAGTTGTTAGAAGGACGTATGGCTGCTGGAATCGTTCGATTTCGATATCCAACGTAAAAGTTATGCACGTCGGAAGTTTATGTCAGATTTTTGTCCAAGTCAAATTAGTGAGCATTTTTCATAGAATTGCGACCTGTAATAGTAGCATGGCCATCTTTGATGCGTAAGACTAATTTTGAGTGAGTTTTAGTTGAGGGAAATAAGAAGTTTAAATTTAATAAAAAAGGGGCAGATTCAATTTCGGGGCTTTTCCACCTAGATGCGGCTAACCGTTTTAAGATTCGTCTTAGTATGTTAAACTAGGTTCCTAAGGGGACGTTTAGCCACTTGAATCATTCGATTCCGTTGACGGACGGAAAAGTTATGCGCGTCCAAAGTTTTGGCTAATTTTCGGCCGAACCGAATTAACGACTCATTTTAGTTGGAATTTCATGAGTGTAGTTAAGGAATGTCATTTTAAATTATTTGGTGAGTTTTAAAATAAAGATTGATGAGTGAATTGTTTGCGTTTTAGGTGGAGGCATTTTTGGCGAAGCTGTGCGTCGAGCGAGCTTAGGACGCCACGTAAGTAGTGCTTGCATGTGTTTTGCCCAATTGGGCCTAGACCATAAAACTTTAAGATTTTATGTTGTTCATTTTTGTGTGCGTATGTATTGTTTGACATGCATCATTTTATAAAACGGCAACAAAAATGGTTTTGAGCATATTTTGAGTAGGTCACGAGATGTGCGGCGGTGGTACTGCGGATCCTACTAGTGTCTGGGCCGGTGCTTCACCAGTCGCGAATTTCGTTCAATAAGTGGGCCGGTTGGGTTGTCACGCGGCGTGAATGTGTTGACGGTGAGATGATGGGAAGTGGTACCACGAATCCTATTAGCATGTGGGCCGGTGCAACACTAGTCGCGGATTCCGCAAGAGGAGTGGGCCGGCTAGGCTGTCACAAAACGTGTGTGTGTGGCAACTGTTGCCCCGTGCTAGGGAGGCTGGGACGGGGGCGACGTGTCAGCGTGTAGTGTGGCGCAAGGTACACCCTCACCCTGATGTGGTTGCTGTGTGGTGATGCGTGTGTGTAGCTTATGGGCCTCGTTGCTTGGGAGTCCGGGACGGTGGCGCCGTGTCAGGGTATAGGGTGGCGTTAGGTTCCTCCTTACCCTGGTGCAGTTACACTACGCGTCACAGATGTAGCAACATAAGTGTGAGTGTACAGACTGCATGTGATAGGATTGCATTGTCGGCTTTTACTTTCATATTGTACTACTTACTGAGCGTTAGGCTTATGTTGTGTGTTCTATGGTGTAGGTGCTGACGACATTGCTGGTGAGCCTCGAGAGGCTCAGTCCTGAGGACTAGGACGGTTGGCGGCGTGCGACCTAGGCACCGGACGGCGGATTTTGTTAGGGCGACCCGACCCTTGCTGGTGGTAGGTGATGGTGTGATTGGTTGATTGTTATTTTGTGTCAGGTATTTATGTCGATAGAGGAGTTCGTATAGACGTTGGTTGTACAGGATGGTATAAAGTAGTTGTAGTGTTTTGGGGAAGCGTATGTACTTTTATATGTTAGAGTATGATATTGCTCTATACTATGAACGTTTTTCATTTGTATTTGATGGAATTTCGTTGCCTTTAAACTATGATTTTGTTATGGAGATTCTCTGGATGGTTGATAGATAAATACTTTTAGTTTTTGGTAAACTGTATGCAAGGTTTAAATTTTGGGATAGCTAGTTTTTAGGCGTTACTCTGCCAAAATTTCGGGAGAGCGGTAGGGAGTCAAAAGGATATAGAATAGGTCAGGATGAGTACAGTGAGTGCTAGAGAACGTGGGAGTGCGGCGTGATCGCAGGTGCGGGAGGCACGTGCCCCTGCAGGTGCTCACGGGTCATGCGGCGCCAGGTGAGGGCGTGCGTGCAAACATGCTGTACGGAGGCAGGGTGCGTGGGGCACGCGGCGCTGTGATCGTACGCATGATGCGGTGATGTTGAGTTGGCAGGCACGGCATTGCGAGGGGCGTGCGGGGCATCGAAGTGGGGACATGAGTGTGCGGCACCGATTTTGGGTAGTTCGAGGGGTATGTTGGACTCCTTCCTAGGATTTCAAGTCTTGTCGGTTTATTTTAAAATTATTTAAAATTATTTTCTTTTCCGCTGCGTATTTTTATATTAAGAATTTTGTGTTCCCTCTTCGGGGCGAGAGTTGTTTTCGAATCGAGTTGAAAATTTTTCATACTCACAAATGTTCTTTTGAAGATGATTTGAAAACGAAAGTACTATTAAACTGAGTGAATTGTGTCAAGTTTTAGTGTGTCATAGTGTGTATATGTAGACGTACTGTAGCGCACCGGGAACGTGGGGTTTTCTCGTGGTGTTACACTCTCCCCCTCGGACGTCTACCGTCCATCCACTAAACACACACATTCTTACTTCCAATTCACTCTAATATCTCAACCAAGCCTACATAAAATTGGAGGAAACCGAGTGCTCAGCTCGGGACAAACTAAAAACTAAAACAGGGCTCACTTTCACTTTTGAGCTTGGGAAGACCAAACCACGCCCGCCCTTGCCTCGTTGGAACTCTTTGCATATCGGCATCTCCCTCTCTGTCGTCGATCGTTGACCGCTTGCTCTCCGGTTCCAGCTCTCCCTCTCGGTCTTTCTCTCGGGCGTTCCATGTTCAACACCTGAATGGCTTCTCTTCGAAGCCATTCAGTTATTTAAAAAAAAAAAGAAAATTAATTTAATTAATTTTTCTTTTACGTAACAAATTACCTAATTGCCCTATCGTGTTTTCAATTATCCAAACCTCCGTTATTTTGCATCCTCCCGACTTCAAAACTCACAAATTCTTTTACGAATTAAATTCTCAATTTTCATCAAATAAATTTCCCACTAAAAACCTTCCTGAAAATCTTAACGGGAAAATAATTTCAATTCCAAAAATTTTCAGGTTATTACACAACAAGTGATGGGGCCCACAAGTTACATATGAATCCCCTGACAACGATACTCATGCTGAGTTTGGATGCAGATCAAATATTCCAAATAGATTCTCGGTCTGTGTCGAAAGGCGAATCACTTCATTTGAAACCTGTTTTCACTATCTTCACCGTTTACATCTCTCACTACTTACACGTGCTTAAAACCATGCTTAAATTCATTTTCGTTACACTTTTCAAAACATGTGCATGACTGAAACAAAACATAGAAATATGCAAATCATCCCTACAGTCCTGTGGTGTAAGCCCATAAGGGCAACACACATGCAAACATTACTTACCTGACGTTTTTTGCTTTCTGTGGTGCTCGGTTATACTAATACCCGGGCTCAACCTAAAACAAAACCATTTCTCATTAAATTTCATACCAAAACTCATCCTACGCACTAAAACTACGATCACTAACTCAACCCACAAAACCCAACCAAAAATGGCTAACTAACTCATCTAGGTAAAAAATCGATCTAAATTTCGAATGTGCATAACTTTTCCTACAGTTATTGAAATCGCTTGCTTCTAGCAGCTAAACGCTCCTCAAGAAACCTATTTTAACATAATAAAAGGGTTTCTAAAACAAACAACTAAAGCTAGGGAGAAAAACCCAAAAAACAAAATTTGTTTTATGCAAAAAATTTCACATTTTCAGTTATTATCAACTAACCCAATTTTCCACCTCTTTCAACCACATTGTAATCCATCTAACCTATTCTATCTAAATTTGAGGGTTTCCAATTTTGAAAACCATAAAACACTACCACACCCTTTTCTGGTTTTCCTCCCAAATTCGGTGCATCCCTCATCAATGGTCAAACACCATTGATTTACCCACTAACACCCAAAATTATAGCACAAGCAATCAAAAACTTGCAACCAAATTGAGCCCTACACAATCAACCCTCATGATAGTAAAGGGAGAGAGAGGCTTACCGAGAACATGAGAGCTTGTTCGCTGGCTGCTTTGCGCAGGAAAGGGAGGGAATCAGAAGGGAAGCTTCGTGGGCAAGTGAAGAGGCTGGGGAATGGCAGAATGTTGCCAGAAAAAGGGAACTCATCATCGGGAAAGGGGAAATTTCTCGCGGTTCTCTCTTGGTGGGAGGCTTCGGCTAAATTAGAGAAAATTGGTGGCTTCCACAAGAAACCACCCATTTTACACTTAGAAATTTTCGCCTCCCCCCTCTTTTTATCGTTTTGCCCTCACGTTTTTAATACTCTGAATTTCTATCAAATTTTATCATTTTTTCGTTTTCTGATTCAGAAATTTTCCTTGAAATTTCTCTTAGATTTGAGCGGGAATTTTAATTCGCCCAGAAAATTCTCGGGTGTTACCCTAAGGTTGCTTGTATAGCTTTTCATTTCATTATGTACTACTTGCTGAACATTAGTCTTATGTTTTGAGTTCTGTGGTGTAGGTGTTGAAGAATAGATTGGTGAGTTCCAAGAGCCCAACAAAAATTAGAGCAACAGTTGGCAGCACACAACCACGGCACCGGCCCGATGGATATTGTTACAGTGACCCGACCCGTGGAATGATGGTATGGTGGGTTTTGGGATTTTATGTTTTGGATTTTTGATAGATCTTGCTGTATAGATCTTTTTTGTGGATACGGTAATGGATTTTGGATGTAAATGTTTCGATAGGGATATTTTATGAATTGATCTTTTTCTGAAATTGAAATTTTATGTTGTGATTTGATTTAAGGTTTAGAATTGTGGATTTGATTTGAGGATTTAGGTTGATATTTTGTAGGGTTATTTTGACGGATTTTTTTGGGTTATGTTTTGGAAGGAAAAAGAAAGAGCAAGGCATGGCAAATCGATTGACCAAGGTAGCTGATTGATTGTCGAGAATTTGGCGTCAGGCTCTTGGTAGAGAGTCTACCGACCAATTTCCGAGACAGCCAATCTGTCAGTCCGTACGACGAACACAATAGCTCTCGGTAGAGAGCAGCCGATCTATCGGCAGCATGACGCCTTTCAATCGGCCAAAAAGAGTGCTAGGCAAGCTCTAGGCAGAGAGCTTGCCGACCGATCGGCCATCAACGTCCAGTACTTTTAAAAAAAAAAAAGTGTATTACTTTTTGAGTTTCACAACAACGACTTTAACAATGGGTTTTACACAAAAGCTTTCGCTACATTTTCTTTGAAAGTTTTCAAAGGGAATGTGTTTTAAACGACTTTGAATTTTTAAAGCTTACAAACGTTCTTTTAAAAGGATTTGATTGTAGAGATTCTGAGCAGTCAAGTTAAGGGTGAGTCTGCGGGATAGTCTTGTTCGCAGCCCGAGAACTCAGAGGCTGGTCCCCGGGGTCGCGACATGTTAAGCATATTAATGTGTGTCCTTGGAAAATTAATGTTGTCAAAGTCGTGCATAATTTTGTTATAGCATGTCTCTTGAACGATTATTCTATTTGTGAAAGTTTTAGATATTGGCATGATAGTGATTGCTTTTTAAAATTTGTTTTACTTTTGAATGGTTTGAATCTAGTTTTTCATGTTGGACTTGCATATTTCAAAACCATTTATTTTATAGAGAGAACTTTGAGCTTCAAGCTATGGATGAATTTTGTTGGTTTCACATATGTATGGATTACTTGAATTTTACAATTAATTATTGTATCATGTTAAAAGAACTTAACCTTATTAGACTTGAAGATTTTTATATTAAGTTCTTTTACATTTTGAAACCTATGGATGAGCCTCTCATCTATGAATTGAACATGGAAACATGTTATTAGTTTGAGGAAAAATTTAGAATGGTTAATCATAGTTTTTGTGATCATTTTTATCACCAAGCTGAATTTATTTGTTATACTTTGGACAAAAATTGTTTCTCTATAATATCTTCTTGTTTTGAGAAAAGGAAGGATCCTTTGACTATCACATTGCTACCTAAATCGTTGACGGAGAACATCAGCCAAGATGTAGCAAAGAAAGTGGCGAGTACTTTACAAACAAGGTATGTTCTACTTGACACTTTATTAACTTTGCTACTTAGGATAGGTTGGTTGGATTATTTTGATGGTAATGCCGATGATCTGAATTTTGGATATAATTTTTACAATCCTTCTTTGTTTATCACTTTTGAAGATTATTTGAAAGAGAATTCATTTTGTTTAGTAGCACATAATATAGTCCATGCTTTCTTGCATCTATTTTTGAAATTGAAATATTATGTGATGGATGAATTTGGTGGTAATTCCCTAATTATATCTTATGTTGTCAATTTAGGGAATTTATTTTTATGAAACCTATCATTGTTGAATTTTGAAACTATTGTTCATTGTATAAGAATACCTCTTATTTTCAATTTGGAATACATTTACTTGTTGGAGGAAACTTTGTTGAATTTGAAGTTTGCAGATAGCTTTATAATTTTGCCTCTTTTTTTTACTTGGGAATATAACCTTTTGTGCACGCTAACATTGTTGAGAAATGTACTACACTACCTACGGCCAAATTTTTCTATTAATGTTTTTAATTATTTTCTAGGCTTTATTGGTCAAAGAAAACTCACTAACCCTGGGATAGTTGGTAGAACTCATTGAAAAAAGTCTTTAGATTTGAGGACAAATCTTCAGCAAGTCGGAGGAGATGACGTGCCTACGGTTAGCCTTCACCGACCAAGGCCAAGTCCATGGCCGAACTTTCATATTATGGACTTTGTTCATTTTGTAGGTAGTCCTCTTCATGAGGCTAAGATAGATACCAAACAATGCAAAGAAATGCATGAAGGTGATCTCTAGATTTGTGGACAAATCTTTAATCACCTAAAGAGGATGATGTGCCTCAGAGGCCGAAGACTCAAACTCAAATTAAGGTAAGTGATCAATCAAGTTCTGTCACTAAAACGTATGTTTATTTCGTAGGAAAAGATATTCGGATTACTTGGATCGGGGTGGTGGACATGAGAAAGGAGGATGACACATAAAAGAAGAAACATGGCCAAGACAAGGCTCAAGAAGGGCGCACAAAAACAAGCATGGCACGTGCATGGAGGAACCACGGTGCATAGTTGGCGCGCACCCAGGAGACGCCAAAGCACACTGCATGGAGTGCCCAGGAAGTAACATGTAGCAATAGGTGGCACGCGTACGAGGCAGCCACATGCACATAGACACATCAGAATATGCATACAGGAGAGGACACATCACAGAGGGAGCGTCGAAGACACCAGTAGGCACGGGCAAGGAGAAACGTTTGGCCGAGCACAGCAGGCGCACACCACGGCGTGCATGGCATCATAAGGGTGCACACGACATTACCAGGGAGCGCAGATGACTGCACATCAGGAGATCCCGCGTGAGCACAATGCATCACCATCAGCCGCCCAGCCACCCAACGACATTTTTTTGATAACGACTATTTCTGCTTTTTTTGTCTTTTAGCAGATCACCCGATCACTTGTAACTCTCTTTAAACTCATACTGAATATCTTGTAAGGGTTAGACATGGCAAAGAATTAATGAAATGTTGTTGCTTCATGAAAACCCGAAGTGGTTTGGATTACTGTTTGGTAATTGCCTCGGTTGCTTACACAAAGTGGAGAACTACTCTATTGCCACCATGACCTTCGTTTCTTGGCTGGTTCTCATTCCATCCTTCCTTCCAAGCTGTTCATGTAACACCTAGAGAACCCACACGTTCCCGGTGCGCTACAGTACGTCTACGCACTACACGTACACTAACACTTGACATAACTCACTCAATTTATTACCCCTTTCATTTTCAAAAGAACATTTGTGAGTATGAAAAATTTTCGACTCGATTCGAAAACAACTCGCGTCCCGAAGAGGGAACACGAAATCCTTAATATAAAAATACGCAGCGGAAAAGAAAAACCATTTAAAACAGTTTAAGATAAAACAATAAGATTTGGAATCTTAGGAAAGAATCCAACGCCCCCCTCGAACTACACAATCCAGTACCGCGCACTCACGTCCCTACTTTGACACCCCGCGCGCACTCTTACAGTGCCGCACGTGCCAACTACACGTCACTATGTCTCGCGCACACTCACAGCGCCGCGTGCCCCACGCACCCTGCCACTGTACAGCACGTCCGCGCGCACGCCCTCACCCGGCGACGCACGACCCGTGAACACCAGCAGGGCCGTGTGCCCCGCGTACCTGCGATCACGCTGTACTCCCACGCTCATCTACCGTTATTTAGGATTCATTACTCACTTCTCAACCCATTCCATATTCCCTCGACTCCCTACCTCTCTCCCGAAATTTCGGCAGAGTAACGGCTAAAAACTGACTATCCCAAAATTTAAAAACCCTGCACACAGCTCACCAAACTAACAGTGTTTATCTATCCATCATCCAGAGAAAATCACCATAATCAAATCAGAGTAGGAAGACAACGAAAATCCATTAAATACAAATGAAGAAAGTCCCCAGTATAGAGTAATATCATACTCTAACATGAAAAATATCTGTGTACGTCACTAAAATCACACGCACTCCATATACCTATACACTGACACATATACATCTCTTCTCATCGACTGTACATAATCCTCACAAAAGAAGAAAACCTCCAAAACCAACCATGCCACAACCTATGAACTCCACGGGTCGGGTCGCCCTAACAAAAACCCACCATTCGGTGCTGCGATCGCACGCCGCCAACCATCCTATGCCTCAGCACTAGGCACTCGAGGCTCACCAGCAGTATCGTCAGCACCTACACCATAGAACACACAAAATAAGCCTAACGCTCAGTAAGTAATGCAATATGAAAGTAAAACTGACAATCCAATCCTATCACATGCAGTCTCTACACTCACACTCATGTTGTCACATGTGTGATGCGTAGTGCAGCCGCACCAGGGTAAGGAGGAACCTCACGCCATGCTACACCCTGACACGTCGCCACCGTCCCAGACTCCCCAGCAACAAGGCCCACAAGCTACACACACGCATCACCACACGGAAACCACATCAGGGTAAGGGTGTACCTCGCGCCACTCTACACCCTGACACGTCGTCCACGTCCCAGACTCCCCAGCACGGGGCCACAGTTGCCACTCACACACGTTTCGCGACAGCCCAGCCGGCCCACCCCTCGAGGAAGATCCGCGACTGGTGTTGCACCGGCCCACACACTAGTAGGATCCGCGGTACCACTGCCCATATCCTCACCGTCAACACATTCACGCCGCATGACGGTCCAGGCGGCCCACCCCTCGAGTAGGATCCGCGATTGGTGAAGCACCGGCCCGCACACTAGCGGGATCTGCGGTACCACCGCCACACGTCTCACCTCATACATCAAAACATGCTAAAAATCATTTTCGTTCACGTTTTTAAAAATATGATGCATGTCAAACAATACGCACACACACCACAATCAATCACATAAACCCTAAAGTTCTACAGTGTAGGCCCACTTGGGCAAAACACATGCATCCACTACTTACCTGGCGTCCTATACTCGCTCAATGCACAGCTTCGTCAAACAGTGTCTCAACCTAAAACACAACCAACCTCTCGTCAGTATTTATCTCAAAATTCACCAAATAGCTAAAAATAACCTTCCTTAACTACACTCATGAAATTTCAACTGAAACGGGTCATTGGTTTGGTCTGGCCGAAAACCAGCTTAAAGTTCGGACGCGCATAACTTTTGCGTCCATTAACGGAATCGAACGATTCAAGTGGCTAAGCGTCCCCTTAGGGGCCTAGTTTAACATACCAAGACGGATTTTAAAACGATAAGCCGCAGACAGGCGAAGAACGCTAAAATCCGAATCTGTCACCTTTATTAAATATTCACATTTTCACTTCTCTTCAACCAAAACTCACTCCCAACTAGTTATATGCATCAAAATTGCTATGCTACTCTCACACGTCGAATCTCCACGAAAAATGCTCGCTAATTTGACTTGGACTAAATTCCGGCATAAACTTTCGGCCTATAACTTTTGCGTCGGATGTCGGAATCGAACGATTTCAGTGGCCATATGTCTCTTTAATAACCTAGTTTATCCCACAAAAATAGAATTTAAAATGATCAGCAGAACGTAGGCCGAAACGGCAAAAAACATAAGCTGCCCCAAAATAAAAACGTCCGATTCTTGATTTCAAATTTTGAATTTCACAACTCCTATACTCAGCTAGTCACATTCCACTTATACGTTCCGGCCAAGTTTGCCGGAATCGAAAGGAGGCCGAGCACCAAGCTCGGCCAAAACAGGGTGCTCGGCCAAAACAGGGGAAAATTGACAGGGGAACACCTTCGGTTTCCCCACCCCCCCCCTTCAAATTCCCGGCACTCCCCCCCCACATTTTGGCCAAATTCACCGAAACTAGAGGGAGACCGAACCTCACTCTCGGCAAAATCAGACAGGACAGTAGAGGGAAGAAGAGAGGGACTTACCGAGCGATGTTCGTTCTGCACAGAACGGGAGAACAAGAACTCCAGTAAGGCGGCCAAATCGTTGGCGGCAGACTTGGCCGGAAACCAGGCCCTCGCAATCGTCGGCCGAAAGACTCGGCTTTCACTTCGGGAACTCGAGCGACTGGAACCGAACGGCTCCGTTTTGTCGGAATAGCAGCCTCTGCTCGCAACTCACACCTCACACTCGCGCTCATTGGCCGTCGCAGCTCCGACTCCGGCAGACAATCGCCCTGGCTCCCGGTCGTTTTCTCTCGGCACTTGGGTGCACTGTGGAAACAGCCGAATGGCTTCTTCCCAAAGCCATTAGGGTGTTTTAAGCTTTTTTTTATTTTATTTTTAAACAAATAACAATTTACCTAAACGCCCTCACATGTTTTAATCGTCCATAATTTCGTAAATTTTCCGACCTCCCGACTTTAAATTCTGAAAAACCATCGCAAAAGTAGGCTCCGAGTCTTATAATTTAAATTTTTCCATTGCAGCATTTCTCAAAACCCCTACCGAGATAAATTAAAATTTCAGAAATTTAAAATTAAAATTCAAAATTTTCGGGTTATTACAGTTCAAGTTTAATAACCAAGAAATTTATGGAATTTAAATTAATTTTCTTGTTAGAATTTTGGGGAGATTTTAACCGGAAGTTTATTTTATAAAACTTAGAATTTAATTCGTAGAAATATTTTTTAATTTTAAAGTTAGGAGGATGCAAATTTAACGGAAACATGGATGATTAAAACATGTGAGGGCATTTTGGTAATTTGTATTTAATTAAAAATTAAAAAAACTAATAAACATGTGGAATAGCTTCGGGTGGAAGCCATTTCACCTTGTCTGGTCCTGAGCCCAAGCACACGCGAAAGAGAGAGCTACCGCAAGAGGGAGAGAACGCAAGCTGTTGTGATCGCCGACGTCAAAGGCGGGAGAGACGTCGGCGTGTGCAGAAAGCTCCGGTGAGCGGTAGGGGGAAGCGTGAGTTTGGTTTTTCCCGAGCTGAAGGCAGTTGGTAAGTCCCCTATTATAGCGACCCGAAAACTGACTCCCCGATTTCCGATCCACTCTCTCTACTACTACACACTCAAATACGCTCGAGTAAAATTCTTGTAAAAATTTAAAACTTTTTTCCTCGACTTAAAACGATATTTTTGAAAATGTTCACAATCATCGTAGCAGAAGACTTTAACGAAGATTAGTTGAAATAAAATTCGAGTTTTCTAAGCATAAAAAAAATTGTTTTTAGTCGACCCCAATAAATACTAGTCGACACTTCCATCTATTTTTCACTATCGGTCGACACTTGCATGCATTGGTCGACACTACATTTCTCTCTGTCCACCTTGGTTGATCTCTTCGGTCGACACCCCCGTCTATTTTACACTACCGATCGACACTTGTATATACCGGTCGACACCTTCTTCCTCTCTGTCCGAGTAGGTCGACCCAAGCGGTCGACACCTACAGAGTTTGGTCGACCCCTTTATATACAGGTTAACACTCCGCACTCATTTTTACACTGGGCGATCGACTCTTTCTAGCACAGGTCGACATTTCCTTCACAAAACTCTGTTTTAGAACCTCAAATCCTTCAAAACTAGTTCAACATCTGACTCAACGTCAAAATAACACAACTTACACTTTTACATCAACTCAAAATCATTATTTACATAGAAAAAGGACTACTAACGTTCGAATTTCGTCTATACATCCACATGACTCCAATCGACTCAAAACGACTTAGAACAAATTCGACTAAACTCAAATCAAATAAACTCCCTCACATAACCCCGCCCTGGTCAAAACGCCCCAACAACCAACCGGACCGTCAACGAACTCACTCTTCCAAATGCCTCCTCGTCCTGGGGACGCTCTGAGTACTCACCAGCTATCGCATCGTCACCTATATCACAGAACTCATCTATTAGCCTAATGCTAAGTAAATAATGTACATAAAAACTTAAACACTTAATGTAACACCCCGAGAAAACCCCGCGTTCTCGGTGCGCTACAGTGCATCTACACACTACACACACACACTAACACTTGACACAACTAACTCAATTCAATACCCCTTTCGTTTTCAAATCATTTTCAAAAGAACATTTGTGAGTAGGAAAATTTTTTTGACTCGATTCGAAAAAAAACAACTCGCGTCCCGAAGAAGAAACACGAAGTCCTCAACATAAAACTATGCAGCGGAAAAGAAAACCATTTAAAACAATTTGAGATAAAACGGTGAGATTTGAAATCCTAGGAAAGAATCCCACGCACCCCATGAACTACCCAGTCCGGTCCCAAGTACTCACGTCCCCACTCCGACACCCCGCGTACACCATCGCGGTGCCAACCCAACGTCACTGTATCTCGCGCACGCTCACAGCGCCGCGTGCCCCACGCACCCTGCCTCTATACAGCACGTCCGTGCGCACGCCCTCACCCGGCGCCGCATGACCCGTGTGCACCCGCAGGGCCGCGTGCCCCGCGCACCTGCGATCACGCCACACTTCCACGCTCATCTACCTTTTTCTAGCATTTACTGTTCACACCTCAACCTATTTCGTATCTCCTCGACTCCCAACCTCTCTCCCGGAATTTCGGCAGAGTAACGGCTAAAAACTGACTATCCCAAAATTTAAACCCTGCACACAATTCACCATAATCCAACAATGTTTATCTATCCATCATCCAGAGAAATCACCATAACCAAATCAGAGTAAGAAGACAATAAGAACCCATCAAATAGAAATGAAGAAAGTCCTCCAAAACACTACAACTCCTCTATACAATCTCAAAAGATCAATGTCTATACAACCCCGCTATCTGCACAAATACCCAACATGAAATGATAAATCCACTATCACCTACCACCACCACGGGTCGGGTCGCCCTAACAAAAATCCGCCATCCGGTGCCTCGGGTGCACGCCGCCAACCATCCTACGCCTCTGGACTAGGCTCTCGAGGCTCACCAGCTGTATCGTCAGCACCTACACCACAGAACACACAACATAAGCGTAGCGCTCAGTAAGTAATGCGATATGAAAGTAAAAGCCGACAATGCAATCCTATCACATGCAGTCTCTACACTCACACTCATGTTGTCACATCTGTGACGCGTAGTGCAGCCGCACCAGTGTAAGGAGGAACCTCACGCCACCCTATACCCTGACACGTCGCCACCGTCCCGGACTCCCCAGCAACGAGGCCCACAAGCTACACCCACGCATCACCACACGGCAACCACATCAGGGTAAGGGTGTACCTCGCGCCACTCTACACCCTGACACGTCGCCCCCGTCCCAGCCTCCCCAGCACGGGGCCACAGTTGCTACACGCACACGTTTCGCGACAGCCCAGCCGGCCCAGCCCTCGAGTAGGATCCGCGACTGGTGTTGCACCGGCCCACACACTAGTAGGATCCGCGGTACCACTGCCCATATCCTCACCGTCAACACTTTCACGCCGCATGACGGCCCAGCCGGCCCACCCCTCGAGTAGGATCCGCGACTGGTGAAGCACCGGCCCGCACACTAGCGGGATCCGCGGTACCACCGCCACACGTCTCACCTCATACATCAAAGCATGCTAAAAATCATTTTCGTTCCCGTTTTTAAAAAGTATGATGCATGTCACACAATACGCACACACACCGCAATCAATCACATAAACACTAAAGTTCTACAGTGTAGGCCCACTTGGGCAAAACACATGCATGCACTACTTACCTGGCGTCCTAAGCTCGCTCGATACACAGCTTCGCCAACAGGAAGCCTCAACCTAAAACACAACCAATTCTCATCAGTATTTCTCCCAACATTTACCAATTAGCTAAAAATAACCTTATCTAACTACACTCATTAAATTCCAACTAAAACTGTCCATTGGTTTGGTTTAGCCGAATACCAGCTCAACGTTCGGATGCGCATAACTTTTGCGTCCGTCAACGGAATCAAACGATTCAAGTGGCTAAACGTTCCCTTAGGAACCTAGTTTAACATCCCAAGACAGATTTTAAATCGGTAGGCCGCAGATAGGCAAAAAATGCCAATAACCGAATCTGCCATTTTATTAAAATTTCACATTTTCTCTTCCCTTCAACCAAAACTCACTCCCAACTAGTTATATACATCAAAATGGCTATGCTACTCTCACACGTCGAATTTTCCACGAAAGACGGTCACTAATTTGACTTAAACCAAAATCTCGCATAAACTTCCGACGCGCATAACGTTTTCGTCGGATATCGGAATCGAACGATTCCAGCGGCCACACGTTCCTCTAACAACCTATTTTTAACCCGCAAAACAGAATTTAAAACGATTAACCAAAACTAGGCCAAAATGGCCAAAAACAGAATCTGTTTTTATATGAAAATGTGAAATTCAACCTTAACCCGAACATTTCCAAATTTCTCCGCCAATCCATCATATTCTAACCTATTAAACATGAACTAGCTAAAATCGAAGGCCTCCAATTCAGAAAACAAAGTTTTGAAAATCACAGCCCCTCGGTTTATCCTCCCCCCCCCCCCCCCTCTCGGCCACCGATGCTCCCCACCACTCTTAACTCCACAATTGTCGACAATTCCCACCACCAATTGGTCGAACAGGAGAGCAGCATCACGCCCTGTTCCCCTCGACCAACAGAATAGATAGAAGAAAAACAGGGAGGGCTCCGAGCTCTCGGCCCTGTGCCCTGCTGCCCCCCGATCACGCGGCACATACACGCCGCTTACACCAACCCCACGTTCGGCTTAGCCTTCAGAAAACTAGTGGGAATGCGGCCATAAATTCTAACAAGCAAATTCAGAGCAAGGAAGGGAAACGTACCTTCAGTATTAAGCTCGGGAAACCGAACTCAATCCCCTCCCACCGCAGTCCTCTCGGCGAACTAGCGTTCGATTCTTCTCCATCGTCGGTGTCGACAGACCACCGGCTCTCTCTCTCTCGGCTACCCGCGCTCCCCCTCTCGGTTTCGCTCCCTCTCGGCCGCGCACAACACAGGGTGGAATGGCTTCCACCCGAAGCCATTCCACCTGTTATGTTTTTTTTTTTTTTTTTTTTTTTTAAATTAATTACAAATTACAAAAATGCCCCCACGTACTTCAATCGTCCGAAATTTCGTAACTTCCCGACCTCCCGGCTTTAAATTCCGAAAACCAATCGCAAAAGTAGGCCTCGAGCCTATAATTTAAATCTTTCCCGTTGAAATATTTCTCAAAACTCCGACCGGGATTAAACTAAAAATTCCAGAAATAAAAATAAAAATTCGAAATTCTCGGGTTATTACACTTAAAGCAAACAAATCCTAACATATACAGTTTCTATAATTTCGTCTCTACTTTCATTCTCGCCTCTTTCTTACATCTTATTTATCTTCTTACTACTAGGTTATTCTTTACGTGCTAGATCAAGGTGACATACCTCGTAGTCTACCTTATGGGACATAGCCAACCTTGATCTAGTAAAGTGACACACCTCGCGGTCCAACTCTCGGGACAGGGCAGCTACGTAAAGTGGGGGAAGAAGTGATACACCTTGCGGTCCACCTCTGTGAACAAGACCACTTAACCCCACCTTTATTATCTTCTTACGTATTTTCTCATTTCATTTATCTCATCAACTCCTACTGTTTCACTTCGTAAAAATATGGAAATTCATTTTCGTTTCGTTTTCGTTCTTTAAAACCATGATGCATAATTACGAAAGCATAACATATAATAAACGTGCATGCATCTTATCGAACTGTGATGTAGGCGTGAAAGCAAAACACCTACTGCACTACTCACAATACTTACCTGGCGTACTTAGCAACTCGTACTTCATATATGACTCGTTAACTAGAGAACCTATAAAACCACATATCCATTAATTCTACTTCATCAAACTCATAAAATTCTAACATGGAAGTCATAAACTTTGACTAAACCACCACTTCTAGCTAAACCCGAAATCCTACATAATTTTTGACCAAATTCGAAAATTCATAATTTATCCAATACTTGTCCGATTTGGACGATTCCAAATGCTATGGATAACTAAGGATGTCGAATTCCTAACGGTCTAATCAAATTCTTAATCGAACACTTACAGCTTGGCCGAATATGGTCTAACAGAAACCATTCCGTAATCCGAGTATTCGGCTATCCAGACGCTCCATCTTCTCTATAAAATCTCGTAATCTACACCTACTTCAATCTTAAACACCAACATACGGATAAAATAAACTCTAATATCAAATTCTCCTATCTCCCTCCTAGGGTTCACCAAAACTACCCAATACTTTCCCTAACTCTACTTTTGTCGCTCAAAACAAATAAGGAACTATCTACTCAAAAACTAACTAAAACTTACCTTACATTTGAAGAAGTGAAGGGGAACTTAGAAGTATCATCGCAGGAAGGAAGAACGTGCTGAAGAAAGAGGGTTTCTCGCATAGTAAAGGGAAAGAAAACACAGAGTGAAGGGGGTTTTCTGCCTTCTTCACTGGTATTTTTTTAAATGATTATATTATTTAATATAATTAACCGTAATTACTATTTCACCCCCAACTATTAATCTTTTAACCGAATGGTTACTTGGTTCGTTTCTGGTTAGATTCTTAAAATCTTCTCTTCTCCATTAACCTCAAAATAATATTTTACCTACTACCATAAATTCTCCTTTCTCGATTTCGACTAAAACTTCACTGATTACAATCACGTAAATCTGAAAATCATTTTAACAGAAAAGTCCTGGGTGTTACACTTGTATTCCGGTGTTGTTCGGCCAAGCTTGATACTCAACTTTTCTTTGGTTTTTTATGAAAATTGTGAAGTGTTGAGTCGGCTTTAGAGCTGTCTGGGTGTGTGAGTGCTTCAGGCTCAATAGATGTTCGAGGGGAGGGATAAAAACCCAGGGGTGGGCTGTGTTTTGTTTGGTTTTGAGCTGGATTATGCAATGTGAGTGTGGATTGTGTCTAAGCGAATTAATTGTGGTGGATTGAGGTAGAAAGAAGTGAAGTGTAGCTTAAAAATCCAAGAAGGGAAAAATTTCAGTTCGGGCGGTTCTGGTTTTGGTGCGATTTTATCTAGTTGTGGTAAAGCATTTTATGTTCTGTTTTAGTGTGTAAAATTAGGTTGTTAGAGGAGCGTTTATCCGGTAAAGTCATCTGATTATGATAACCGACGTAAAAGTTATTTGCGCCAAAAGTTTATCTCGAATTTTGGATCACGTCGGTTTACTTAGCTATTTTGGTTAGTTTGTGGTACGTTAAGTTAATGGTAGTGGTTTTGAGTATGAGTTAAGTGATTAGACGAGTTTTAAAAGGAATTGGTTTTATGTTTAGGTTGAACCAGATTTTTGGTAAAGTCGTGAACTGGGAAAGCTTAGGATGCAAGGTAAGTAGTGCATGCATGTGTTTTGCCCAGGTGGGCCTACACTGTTGATTATGATGTGCGTGCGTATTGTTTGACATGCATCATGTTATAGCGGGGCGCAAGATTCACTTTCACCGTGGCATGCCTGCAATACACATCGCAGATTGTGACAACATGAGCGTGAGTGTAGAAACTGCATGTGATAGGATTGGATTGTCAGTTTTACTTTCATATCGCACTACTTGCTAAACGTTAGTCTTATGTTGTGTATTCTGTGGTGTAGGTGCAGAGGTGTCTGCTGTTGAGATTTAAGAGCCTAGTCCTGAGCATTAGGGCTGTTTGCGGTGAGCGACCGAGGTACCAGATGGCAGACTGTTAGGGCGACCTGACCCGTGGAGGTGGTGAGTTTTGGTGAGGTGTTCGGGTATATTTTTCTTGTTGTATTTTTGGGACGATTCTGTGTGACCAGATGTTTTAGAGTATAGATGTGGATTTTCTTGTTGTTTCAGTGGTTTTGAGAATGCGTGAATATATTATATGTATGAGCATTGTGTTTCCATATACTGTGGATTTTCTTCATTGATAGTTGTCAAATTTATTTACTTCCACTCTCTTTTTTCCTTCGGTGATTTCTTGATGGTTTTGCTTGATGCACTTTGGCAATTTGTATGGTGTATTGTTTGCAGGTTGGGGTCAGTAGGTACAGGGGTGACTCTACCGAATTTTCGTGAGAAAGGTGGGGTATCGGGAAGTCAAACCTTGTGCATGGGGCGCGCTGGCAGGCCGCTCGTGATGCAGTAGCGCAGAGAGGGTGTGCGCGCGGCGCCGAGGTGGATGCGTGCTCGCATAAAGCGCCATTTTAGGGGCGCGGCATCGTGTCGGGGGCGCGCAGCCTCAGGTCTTGAGCGCGCGCTGGGGCGTGCGGCACCAAACCCGAGTGACGCACGGGGCACGTGTCGGGCTCCTTCCCAAAATTTTTTGTCTTTTCATTTTTTTTTAAATCCCTTTAAATTGTTCTTTTTCGCTGTGTATTTTATATTGAGAATTTAAGCGTTCCCTCTTTGGGGCATGAGTCATTTTTGAATCGGGTCGAAAACTTTTATACTTACAAATGTTCTCTTGAATATGATTTAAAAACGAAAGTGGTGTTAAATTGAGTGAGTCCACGTTGAGTTTCTTGATGTCATAGTGTGGGGTCTTATAGGGTGCACAGTGGCGGTATCGGAGCGACCCAAAACTGGTGAGTTTTGGAATGCTTCCGTCTTGGATGTGACAGTTATGGTATCAGAGCAGTGAGTAGTGGTAGTGAGCATATTGGGAACGTGTGGATTCTCGGGGCACGACATCAAAAGTTGGAAAGTAGAAGAAGGTGGTGATACCGATTCCATAAGCTGTGTTTCTTGAAGAAACTTTACCAAAAGCTCTCTTCTTAGCTTCTAGGCTAGCCAAGGGTTATTCTTTCATTTTATCGACATTTTCAGAGGTTCATTAACAGATTTGTTTGCTTGCCCACTATTCCAAACTCAACATTCCATTTCCATGCCATTTTCAGTTTTGCATTGTTTTTCTTGTTTGTTTTTGGGGTGTTCTTTGAGCAATGATCACTCTATTTTTCTTAAGTCTTCCGCATGCATATTTCCATCCCATTTGGAGACTCGTATTCCATCAAAACCTAATTTCTTACCTCATATGTTGCAGGTGAATTGATAGAATGACTCTTGGCTAGCAGATGAGCAACTTTTAGGTCTCGATAAAGTTTCGGTCCAGAGGAAGAAACTTAGCTTTCGACAAAAAGTTTGCCACCTTCTTCAATTTTTCAGCCTTAGAAGACTTGGAGGGAAGATAGAACTAAGAACCATCCAAGCATCGTGGACTTAGAGGCAATTGGAAGTGCTCTCCACTTAGTTGCCAAGCAAGTCGGGGCAATTAGTGTTTGGTAATCAAAAACCCATATGGTTTTTCAACAAAGCCAAAGCTTTTTATTCATCAATCAAATTCTAAAATCAACCTTTACATGAGTTTAGAACAAACTCAAATATAAGCTATAACTATCGGTTCATCTGCAGAAAGGAAAAAGAAGAAAACATGACAATAGTTAATGAGGCAACTAGCTGTTGGAATGGCTGCTACGTCATTGTTGCTAGCGACTCGTGCGCGCACTGCTACGCTGCTCAGCTACGTGTGTTGCTCTCGTGTGTGCCTAATGTCTCCTTTGCGTGCGTTGAGTGATGCCTCGTGCGCTCTTCAAGCGGTCACGTGCGTGGCATAGCTTCTCTCTCGCACGCACCGGTTGATATCTCTCCATGCGCCCCTGCTGCTTCCTGCACGCGCCTCTTATTGCGCCCTGCAATCTCCATCAGGGGCCTCTTATTCTGCCATGTTGTTTCCTGTGCGCACCCTTTTGCGCCTAGCTGCTTCTCACGCGCGTCATGCTTTTGCATCCTGGGTCTTCCTCTCGTGTGTTGCTTCTCGATCGTGCCTTCCTTTCCTAGTGCCACCCTTGTTGATCCATGGTTCAGCTATGTCCTTCCTTGTGCATGCTATCCCGATCCAAGACTCGATCCAAGCAATCCAAAGGTTCTTTCCAACAAAAATCAACAAATGCTTTAGAGAAAGAACTCGATTGAACACTTACCTTAATTTGAGTTTGAGTCTCCAGCCTCCGTGGCACATCATCCTCTTATGGTGATTGAAGATTTTTCCTCAAATCTAGAAGGTCGTCTTCTTGTACTCCTTTGTTTCGAATGGTGGATATCTTTGCCATGTCACGAGGAGTACCTACAAAATGAACAAACTTATGAAAAGAAAAATACGGCCATGGATTTGGTCATGGTCGAATGATGCCAATCCTTGGTACATCATCTCCGCTGGGTTTTTGAAGATTTGTCATCAAATCCAAGGACTTTTCTCTTTGTTTGTTACCAACTAGCCCTGAGTTATTGAGTTTGCTTTTGTCATTACGGCCTACAAAATAAACAAGCAAATTAGTATAAAAATTTGGCCATGGATGGTGAAGTGTTTTCCTTGGAATTTCTCTCAAATAGTACAAATTTAAGATTAAGGGGTTTCTCACATTTATGCCAAGTTCTAATTCCTTCCTTCTTCAATTTCAAGGATACAAAATTTAACAAGGTTAGTCTCCTCAAAAAAATACACTTCAAATTAGAAGATAGAAGCATACTTCTACTACCATCACCAAATTAAAAATTTATCTCCAATAAGAAATTATATTCGAATTAAAATCAAGAGATACTTTTATGGAATGTTTACTAAATTTATCTTTCACATGATAATTTGTAGCGCTCCGAAAACCCACGTGGTCTCCAGCTCACTCTGCTCTGTCACCACCTCTGTTGTGCTCCCGAGTCGTTCATGGACCCGGGTCGCCAATCGTAAACTTACTCATCACGTCGATAAAATTTGTATAAAATTTAAAAGTTTTGTTCCTCAACTTAAAACAACATTTTGAAAACGATTAAATTCTTTGCGACGGAAGACTCAATTAAAAATCAGTTTAAATAAAACTTCACTTTTCAAAACATAAAAAAAAAAAGGAACCGGTCGACTCCTGTAAACATTAGTCGACACCTTAGTACTGTCTGCCCGCACCAGTCGAAACTCATGGTCGACACTCCTACGCTCATCACAAAGAGTGGTCAGCACCTGCCTTCACCGGTCGACACTTTAATGCTCTGTGCCTGCACCGGTCAAACCTTGCAGTCAATACTCAAACCACTTTTACACTAATCAGTCGATAGCTAGTTTGGCTCTGTTACCGTAGGTCGACTCTTGCGGTCAAAATTTGCCTAGTTCGGTTGACACCTATACATACCAGTCGACACTTTAATGCTCTCTGCCCGCACTGGTCGAAGCTCGCCGTCGACGCACCCATCACTTTTTACACTAATCGGTCGACACCTAAAGACACTGGTCGACACCTTGCAACAACAGCCTATAAAAAACAACAGTTCAAAAGAAAACGAACGACAAAAAAACTCCCGCAATTAAAACCACCGAGTAAAAACCTGGAATCTTGAATCAAAATCTCTCAAGTAGTTTCAAAATACATCTATCGACATTTAAAATATCCGTCTATACATCAAAATCTATACACCAATTTCCTATACACTTAATACAGACTCCACAACCCTCCTTAAACCTACCATCCAGCCTTACTCCATGGGTCGGGTCGTCCTCATGAACTCCACCTGCCGGTACATGGTAGCACGCCGCCAACTGTCTACTCGCCCTGCCTGGGCTATCGGAACTCACCAGTAAGGATCACTGCACCTACACCACAGAACACACAACATAAGTCTAACGTTCAGTAAGTAGTGCAATATGAAGCGTAAAACGGACATTGCAATCCTATCACATGCAGTTTCTACTCTCCCGCTCATGTTGTCGTAACCTGTGATGTGTAATGCAACCGCACTAGGCTGAAGGTGAACCTCGCGCTACACTACACCCTTGCACGTCGCCATCGTCCCAGACTCCCCAGCAACGAGGCCCACGAGCTATACACACGCCGCCACACAGCAGCAGTCCCAGGGTAAGGATGGACCACGCATCACGCTATACCCTGACGCGTCATCTACGTCGCGATCTCTCCAACAACAAGGCCACAGTTGACACACATATGTGTTTCGCGACAGCCTAGTCAGCCCACCCCATGGGATTCGCGACTGGGGATGCACCGACCCATTACCAGAGCAGGATTCGCGGCACCACTATTCATTATCGTCACTGTCAACATATACATGTCGCATAACGGCCAAGCCGGCCATCTCCCGAGATGAATTTGCGGTTGGTCATGCACTGGCCCACTACCTGAGCAGGATCTGAGGTACCACCGCCACGCATCTCACCACTACTTAATAACAAAGTGCTCAAATTCATTTTTGTTACATTTTTCAAAACATAATGCATGACTAAACAAAAATGCAAAACACATAATACCTCTCTACCGTTCCAAGGTGTAGGCTCATAAGGGCAATGCACATGCAGACACTACTTACCTGACATCCTAGCTTTTCGTGGTGCTCGTTTCTGTCAATTCCCCGGGCTCAAGCTATCACATAACCAATTCACATTAAGTTCTATCTCAAAACTCATCCCACGTACTAAAATTACGACTACTAACTCAATCCACCAAGGCCAAACCAAAATGGCTGGCTAACCTGAATTCTGGGAAAAAATCTACCTAACTTTCAACACGCATAACTTTTTCTGTCGGTTATCGGAATCGCTCGATTCTAGCGGCTACATACTCCTTAGGATGTTTAGTTTCTAACGGCTTCATCCATTTCACAATCCAACATCTACGGCTTGGCCGCAGGTGGTTGAATGGAAACCGTTCCATAACCCGAGTTTTTCGATTATCCAAACGCTCAATCTTCTCCATAAAAATCTAAAATCTACTCCTACTTGCAGCTTAAACACCAATATACGAACAAAAGTTTACTTTAACTTCTAAATCTTGTATCTCCCTCCTAGGGTTATGAAAACTATCGAACACACCCTTTAACTTTACTTTTAACACTCAAAACAGTAAAGGGATAACTATTTACTTAGAAACTAACTCAAACTTACTGAAAATCTAAACGTTGAAGAAACAACGGAGAAGATCGTTGGGTGGAAGGATTTCTTCATGCGAGGGAGGGAGAAGTAACTGGGAGGGGGCAGGGGAAAATGTAACAACCCCTATTTTGGCCGTTACTAACTTGACTGTTCATAAACTGATATGAAAACCCTTTCCAATTACGTTACATTTTTTTTTCTCCTTGAAAGGTTGAAAATGTAACGACCCGTAACTCGATCGTTACTAACTTAACTTTCTCGTAAAACTTCGTATTGAAGTTCTTTTAAAATTTACTCATTTCCCTAAAACATCATTACCATGAATTTAAAATTGGCAGCGGAAAACAATTCGTGGGTGGAAAGCTCATTTTGCAAGATACTAAACAAACTTAAATTTCAAGGCAGTAAAACGAAATTCTAGCAGACACCTGCGAGCGCCGGTTGGCACCTTAAACAGTTTTGAATGGACCGGTCAACACTTAATTCCTCCCTGTCCGAGTAGGTCGTCCCTCGTGGTCAACACCTTAAATAGTTTTGAACGGACCAGTCGACACCTATATAGACCGGTCAACACTTTATTTCTCTTTGTCGGAGTACGTCGTTCCTTGTGGTCGACACTTTTAGAGTTTGGTCGACCCCCAAACATGTATGCTGACACTCTGGTGACATTTTCTACTAAGCGGTCGACACTTACAAGGATAGGTCGACACCTGATTTCTATCTGCCCGAGTAGGTCGTCCCTCGCGGTCGACACTTGCAAAGTTTGGTCGACTACTGTTATCATTTTTCATGTAGCGGTCGATACTAACAAGCACAGGTCGACACTTTAAGGCAAAATACTGACCTTACTCAACTTCACTTTCTCTTCTATTCTTTAATTCACACGTCATAAAATGACTAGAAATAAAACGTTCCATATACTAACCTATTGAAGTAAATCCATTCATTTAACATTCTAACTACCCAATTTCATTGTTCAAACCATCAAACAATTCCAACATACACATTTTACCCAAAACATCTAAAAATGGTGCCCATGTCCAAATTGCTGAACAACTATAAGCACATGCCATGGACATCCTCCACTAACTGCTTCATCCCTTATATTGAGGATCAACATCCCCACCTGTGACCGTATCACCTACACCACAAAGTAAGTAATGAGCCTAATGCCAGGTAAGTGATGTAGAATTAAATAAAATGCATACTCATGACTATGTTATGTTGTTCGTGAAACATGGAACTGAATCTATTATTTATTTTCTTACATAACATGAGTTATTAAGTTACTACTTCTAGAAGAGAGATGACCGAACTTATTGTCCCACTAGCGGAACGATCAATTCGCTATAGAGGAAGTGTAATGGCATATCTAACAGTCCCTCTAACAGAACCGGTTTCTCTGACGGAACTACCATGCTCAATTCCCTACCCACAATAATTATTTACGTATTTTACTGTACCATGTTCATTCTGTTCTATTAACATGAAAACGTATGCATAAATGATATGAAAAATCATGATGCATGAATGTATGGCACATACACATATCCTCAAGGTTGTAAACGTAAAGTAACATAAACAGATAAACAAAATCCATCAATAAACAAAAACCTATCATAATAGACTCACAACCTAAAATTTCTACCCAACCAAGACTCTCAAAGCTAGAATCTCCAAGTTTCTTATTTAGCCATCAATGAAATAATCTGGAAAATTTTAGATTTTAAATCTAATTTCTGAAATTTTTAATTTATTTTCGGTGGGTGTTTCTAGAAATATTTTAATGGGTAAATTAAGTTATAAAAACTCATAATCTAGTTTTAGTAATGGTTTTCAAAATTTAAAGTCAGGAGGACGCAAATTTGACAAAATTTCGGACGGTTAGAGCGTGGGGGCATTTTGGTAAATTTTAATGATGTAAATTTATTGTTTTGTTTTAGTTTTATTTTATTTTATTTTTTATTTTATTTTTTAGAACAACCCAATGGCTTTGAAGTCAAGCCATTTGGCTGTTTAACAATGAGAGTGAGCGACCGAGAAGGAGAGCGGGAACCGGAGAGGAAGTGCCGACGATCGACTGCCGTGAATGGGAAGTCGGCGCGCGGGGTGCTTCGACGAACTGTAGCTAGCTGGTGGCTCGATTCTTCGCGCTGGAAATTTGACCGAGAAACAGGTAACCTTCCCCTGTTTGTCTTTCGATTTTTGCGACCGATTGTGGTTGGTATGCTTTGAGTTAGATTTCTGAAGTTCGTCCATGAAACCAGGACGTTTCGAAGGGGGCCTCAACCGTGTTTAATTGTTGATTTGGCCGAGTGCTCGGGTTGGGAGGGAAAAACCCGAGATTTGTTGGCTGTGGGGTTTGGGTTTTTGAGTATGAAATCACTGGTTTTGTTCTGATTATGCTTAATTGGTTGTAATGTGGGTGTTTGGTGAAGAAGTTTGTAGAAATCGGGTGGATGACGGGATTTAGGTTTGTTTTTATGAAAAAACAGATTCATTTTTTTGCCATTTTTGCCTAGCTTCGGTTGATTGTTTTGAACTCTGTTTTTGTGGGTTAAATTACGCTGTTAGAGTGACGTTTGGCCGCTGAAATCATTCCATTTCGATATCCGACACAAAAGTTATGCGCGTCGGAAGTTTATGTCCGATTTTGGTCCGAGTACAATTAGTGAGCGTTTTTCGTAGAATTGTGACTTGTGATAGTAGCATGGCCGTCTTTGATGCGGTAGACTAGTTTTGAGTGCGTTTTGGTTGAAGAAAAACTAAAATGTGTAGTTTAATAAAAAGGGGCAGATTTGGTTTCGGGTTTTTCTACCTAGTTGTGGCTTACCATTTTAAAATCCGTCTTAGTATATTAAACTAGGTTCATAAAGGGACGTTTAGCCACTTGAATCGTTCGATTCCGTTGACGGACGCAAAAGTTATGTGCGTCCGAAGTTGAGGGTAATTTTCGCACGAACCAAATTAGCCACTCGTTTTAGTTAGAATTTCATGAGGGTAGTTAAGGAATGTCATTTTAAATTATTTGGTGAATTTTGAAGTAAAGATTGATGAGTGAATGTGATGTGTCCCAGAGGGCCGTCACTCAATCACAAACCAAGACACAAACTTTATCCAACCTGTTAACTAACAACTTCAATTTTTTTGCAGGAATTACAGGTGTCGAATGCCTTTTTGCGGATTTGGAATGGGACCTGAGCACAAATGACAAGGATCAACCCTTGCACTTGCTATCGTGGGAGCTAAAGGTGGAAGCACATGAACAAGGGATTTGTCTCCCTCGGAATTAATTTGTAATTGAATTTTATTCGGCAAACATTCGCCTTACGTTTTTATTGGCAAACATTCGCCTTCCTGTAATGTTTTATAATTGCATGCATCCTTAGGCATTAGGATTAAATGTATGTTAAGTTAGATGGTGGTTAGAAGTAACAATTGGGCTGGAGTTTAGCAGCCCACTGATGCAACAAATGAGCCAAAACTTGAACAGTGATCTGGTGTGCAAGTGGACTAAGAATGGTCAACCATGTGGCCCATTTCGAAGCCCAAGCCAATTTTAACCTTCAGCCACCCTAGGTCTATAAATACATGGCTATTAGTGTGTGTAAAGGTTATTGAATATATGAGAAATAGCCCTTCTGTGTTCAGCCAAAGTAGTTGACGCTTGGTGAACGGTAAGGCTCGGTTCGGTCAAGAACCGAGAAGGAGTTCATCTCCTTGAGCTTTCAAGCCCGAGGTTGCTTGAACAGCCATCGTTCCACTCATCTTCCCTCTCAGAGAAGGATACACGAAGAGAGTGGCTAGAAACTGGTCTCATTTGCTGCCGTCTTTCTTCAGAAAATCGTTATGCCGAGAGCCTAAAAGGTTTATCATCGGACAGCATTCGGTTTTCTGCTTATATTTTGTTTTTCTGTTTTGTTTGTGGGTAAAACACGACTCACTCGTGGAGGAATCGTGTCATGTGGTATCAGAGCCATGGATAGCTTCCCCTGAATGTCTGCAAACGCGTCAATTAATCTTCTTGCACATTTCATTTGCTGCAAACTTTTCATTCTTCTCTGGTTCGTTGGTTTTGAAAAAGGAAGAAACCGGTTCTATTAATTTTGTGTTTAACATATAAGGATAAACTTGAACACTACCGTAGATATGTTATTACTGGACAAAATTTAAAACCGAAAACTCAAAACCATTTAGTCTTTAAAGGCAGAAACTTATGTGTTGATCTGTTCATATTCGTATGTTCATAATCGTATGCTCATAACCGTATGTTCATAATCGTATGTTCATATTCGTATGTTCAAAATTTAAAAATCGTATTATGTTTTCTGCACAAGTCTTATTCAACTGATTGGCTGCTATTTGAGGGTAGGTGCAGGTGAGAACAGAACACCCTACAACTTAGCTACTGTTTGAGGGTAGGTGCAGGTGAGGACAGAACACCCTACCGCCTAGCTGCTGTTAGAGGGTAGGTGCAGGTGGTAGGTGTTTATTGCTGGACCACTGGTATTGTACGTTTATGTTATTATGCATATGGGTGTGCTATGTACCAGCTAGTGTTATTACCTTATTCGGAACAACCATTCTGTTGCTGCTATGTACCTGGTGATTTAATACTGTTTTTAGGCTGATTATGTTGTCTGCTGCCTCATTCCATGCTTGCTAACACTTTGGCAGAATACTTTGTTTACTTGCCTAATCTGTGATTATGTTATTATATCCTTATTGTGTGGTTTAATGATAACTGAGTTGATGCATGATATAAACACTAAAGTTAAAACATGTTTATCAGAATATGTTAATACCCTGGTAAAATTTTATGCCTAGTTTGCTAGTTGTTTAGGTGGGTTTGACCCATTGAACTTAAAACGATCCTAACTTTTGCTACGGACGTCAGATTTTCGCCCGTAAGATACCAATTCGAAGCTCTCTCAGATCTCTACAACGCTATGACATGCACTACTGGTGCCCCCCATTCCAAAAATTGGCCATTTAAGCCCTCAAATTCCCTTTCCAAGTTTAAGCATTCGGGATCCACTAAATTTTTCCCTTCTTTCTAACACTTAGGGTCAATCTAGCGTAACAACTCATGCTTTCCCTATAACCTTAGGAAGTCACATGAAGATTAGGAGTGCACTCAACCGAGAATTAAACCCCGATACTATGACTCAAGAACCGAACCGGTGTAAGGACGTTCCCCAACCCGAGACTCGTACCCATCAAAAGGGAGAGTCCAGCCTTCAAGGACAACTAAATGGACTTAATGGAGAAGTTAGTAATCTAAGCCAACAACTCAAAGACTTAACCCTTGGTATGAAATTCATAATGGATAACCTCAATAAGATTAACTCTAGAGAGCCCTCTCGAGATGACCATCCTAGGATGCGACCTGATAACCCTAGGAGAACTAAATACCTTTCCAGGAGATTTCCTGACCAGGATCCTTCCCCAATGAGTGAGAGGCCACCTAACCCAAGAAGGAGGTTCCAAGACTTTGACTATCATGATGATGATGAGTGGACCCTAGACGAAGAAGAGAATTGCAGGTCTAGTCGTCGAAAGGACTTAGACGATCTTAGGAACATTAAGTTGCATGTTCCGTCATTCAATGGCGCGTGCGACGGTAACACCTTCCTAGATTGGATAGATAAAGTGGAGAAAGTCTTTGATTACTATGAATATTCAAATAAGATTAAAATCCAGCTAGTTTCGGTCGAGCTCACGGGATACGCGGCCCTATGGTGGGCCAACATTAAATCTCAAAGACAGAAGATAGGAGACGACCCTATCACCACTTGGAGAGTGATGAAGTCCCTCATTACCAAAAGATTCATACCTAGTCAATACCGACAAGAGCTATTCTTACAAATCCAAAACCTGAGACAAGGAGGTCGATCTGTTGAAGAATACCTTACTGAGTTTGAGACCCTTAGGATTCGTTGCGATATGGATGAGCTTGAAGAGCAAGTACTTGCAAGATTTATTCGAGGATTGCAACAAGATATAGGAGACATTATTGAGCTGCATCCCCTAGAATCCCTTGACGCGGTGATACAAATGGCTATAAAAGTAGAGCGACAACTTAGTAGGAAGAGAAAAGCTAGTTTCACCAAGAAATTTCCGCTCAAGACTACTCCTAAGATCACCCCTCCGCAACAATAACTAAACAAAACTTTCACCAAAGCTGAGGGAAAGAAACCGTTTACACGTAGTTGGCCATCCAAAGAATCAAGCAACAAGACCTTAGTACAGAGTGCCAATTCCCCTAGATCGTGAGACGTTAAATGCTTTTAGTGTCATAGCTTGGGTCATTTCATGGCTCAGTGTCCTAATAGATGAGTGATGATCCATCAGGAGGACACTGGAGAGTTTACGAGCGAAGACGAGCAAGAAGGTATGAAAGAAGATGAAGAGGATAGTGACTCCCAAGAGGAAGTTTTCCACGACCCTGAAGGACCCATGCTTGTGGTAAGAAGATGTGTTCTCGTCACTAAGAATTCTGGAGAAGACTGTCAACGCGAGAACATCTTCCATAGCAGGTGTCTCATCAAGGAGAAGTTATGTTCCCTGATTATAGAAGGAGGCAGTTGTGCTAACGTAGCCTCCACAGAGTTAGTAACCAAGTTAGGCCTAGAGACCAACACTCACCCCCACCCCTACAAGTTACGTTGGCTAGATGATAGGGATGATGTCAAGGTTACCAAGCAAGTGAAAGTTGAATTTGCCCTTGGGAAGTACAAGGATACGATCCTCTGCGATGTTGTGCCTATGAGTGCAACTCATTTACTCCTAGGCCGACCCTGGCAGTTTGACCGACGGGTAAACCATGACGGCTACACTAGCTACTATTCCCTTAAGTTTGAAGGAAAAACCTTTAAGTTTGCTCCCATGACCCCTGAACAAATGTCTAAAGATGACGCTGCAAGAAAGGAAGCCAAAGATAAGGCTACTTTATTCATGACTAAGAAAGAAATAGAGATGTCTGTGCGTAGAGGAGATCCCCTGATTTTGGTACTTTTTCGAGATAGAATTATGGAACTAGGAGTTATTCCTCAAGCCGTTAAAACTTTACTTAACCAGTTCCAAGATGTGTTCCCAAAAGACTTGCCCCAAGGTCTACCACCCTTGCGTGGCATTGAACACCAAATTGATCTCCTACCCAGAGCCGTACTGCCTAATAAACCAGCATACCGAATGAACCCCGAAGAAACCAAGAAGTTGCAAGACCAAGTACAAGAACTTTTAAATAAAGGTTAAATTATTGACTCCATGAGTCCCTATGCAGTACCCTCCTTATTAGTTCCTAAGAAAGACGGCACCATGAGGATGTGTGTCGATAGCAGAGCCGTTAACCAAATTACTGTCAAGTATAGATTTCTCATCTCTAGGCTCGAGGACATGTTGGATGAGCTCAGTGGAGCCTCCATTTTCTCTAAAATAGATCTTAAAAGCGGCTACCATCAGATCAGGATGAGAGAAGGCGACGAGTGGAAGACAGCCTTTAAGAGAAAATATGGATTATTCGAATGGATGGTGATGCCTTTTGGTTTATCTAACGCCCCAAGTACGTTCATGAGACTCATGCACCATGTGCTTAAAGAGTACTTAGGATAGTTTATCGTGGTATACTTCGATGACATCTTAGTGTATAGCGTGGATCTCACTCAACACCTCTCCCACCTTAACTCCCTCTTCCAGACCCTTAGAAAGGCTAAACTATTTGGTAACTTAGGGAAGTGCTCTTTTGCACAGGACAAGGTGTACTTTCTAGGATTTGTCATCTCAAAAGACGGGATGGAAGCGGACGTGGAAAAGATCAACGCCATCAAGGATTGGCCTATAATGAATTCCATCACAGAAATACGCAGCTTTCACGGGCTCGCCTCATTTTATAGAAGATTCATTAAGGACTTCAGTTCGATAGTTGCTCCGCTTACCGATTGCACTAAGAAAGGGAAAGAGTTCTCTTGGACCCCAGCATGCCAAAAGAGCTTTGATCTTATTAAAGACAGATTATGTCATTCCCCCGTACTTGCCCTCCCAAATTTCAACAAGGCCTTTGAGGTCAAAAGCGATGCATCTGGAGTCGGCATAGGAGCAGTGCTTATGCAAGATGGCAAACCCGTGGCATACTTTAGCGAAAAGTTGAAAGGACCCATACTAAATTATTCCACCTACGACAAAGAGTTCTACGCAGTTATACGTGCTTTAGAACATTGGCAGCATTATCTCTTACCTCGGGAATTTGTTATCAACACTGATCACCAGGCCCTAAGACATATCAAGAGTCAGCACAAGCTCAACAAGAGACATGCCAAGTGGGTGGAGGTCTTAGAAAGGTTTCCTTACACCCTTAAGTATTTGAAAGGAGAGAATAACGTCGTGGCCGATGCCCTCTCTAGAAAGCGCATTCTATTCACCGAATTAAGGGTTAGCTTCTTTGGCTTTGAATGGATTAAGGAGACCTATGAAACCGACCCTGATTTTGGCCCTTATTACATCAAGTGTATGGACAAGGCCGAAGGCAAATATCGCCACATGGATGGCTATTTACTTAAAGCGGGAAAGTTGTGCGTTCCCCAAGGCAGTTTAAGACGATGCCTAGTAAAAGAAGCTCATTGCGGAGGCCTAGTAAGTCACTTCGGCGAGAAAAAAACCCTAGAATCGCTTAAGGAACACTTCTATTGGCCACGCATGATGAAAGATGTGCATCGCATGGTGGAGACATGTGTGATTTGCAAGAAGGCTAAAAGTAAAGTTCTGCCTCAAGGTTTATACATGCCCTTACCCATCCCATCACACCCTTGGGTAGAGGTTAGTATGGACTTCGTTTTAGGGACTAGCACAGACCGCTCGGAATAAGGACTTTATAATGGTGGTCGTGGATCGGTTCTCCAAGATGGCACATTTCCTTCCTTGTGCCACGACCGATGACTCTGTCTTAATAGCTAACCTTAGGCATTAGGATTAGATGTATGTTAAGTTAGATGGTGGTTAGAAGCAACAATTGGGCCGGAGTTTAGCAGCCCACTGATGCAATAAATGGGCCAAAGCTTGAAGAGTGATCTGGTGTGCAAGTTGATTAAGAATGGCCAACCATGTGGCCCATTTCGAAGCCCAAGCCCATTCTAACCTTCAGCCACCTAGGTCTATAAATACATGGCTATTGGTGTGTGTAAAGATTGTTGAATATATGAGAAATAGCCCTTTTGTGTTCAGTCGAAGTAGTTGAAGCTTGGTGAACGGTAAGGCTCGGTTCCGTCACGAACCGAGAAGGAGTTCATCTCCTTGAGCTTTCAAGCCCGAGGTTGCTTGAATAGCCATCATTCCACTCGTCTTCCATCTCTTTTTCAGAGAAGGATACACAAAGAGAGTGGCCAGAAACCAGTCCTGTTTGCTGCCGTCTTCCTTCGGAAGATCGTTATACCGAGAGCCTAAAAGGTTGCTTATCGGACAGCATTCGGTTTTCTACTTATATTTTGTTTTTCTGTTTCGTTTGTGGGTAAACACGACTCATTCGAGGTGGAATCGTGTAAGAATGGTTTGCGTTTTAGGTTGAGGCATTTTTGGCGAAACTGTACGTCGAGCGAGCTTAGGACGCCAGGTAAGTAGTGCATGCATGTGTTTTGCCCAAGTGGGTCTACACCATAGGACTTTATGGTTTATTTCATTGATTGTGGTTTGCGTGCGTATTGTTTGACATGCGTCATTTAAAAAAAAAATGGAACGAAAATGATTTTGGGCATATTTTGAGTAAGTTGTGAGACGTGTAGCGGTGGTACTGCGGATCTTACTATTGTGTGGGCCGGTTCGTAACTAACCGTAAATTTCACTCGAGGAATTGGCCGGCTGAGCCATCACACGGCTTGTATGTGTTAACGGTGAGGATTAGACAGTGGTACCGTGGATCCTACTAGTGTGTGGGCCGGTGCAACAGTAGTCGCGAATTCTGCTCGAGCAGTGGTCCGGCTGGGCTGTCGCGAAACGTGTGTGTGGCAACTGTGGCCTCGTGCTGGGGAGGCTGGGACGGGGGCGACGTGTCAGGGTCTAGTGTGGCACGAGGTCCACCCTCACCCTGATGTGGTTGCTGTGTGGTTTCAATTTGGTTATGGAGTTTTATCGGAATGGTTGATGGATAGATATTTCTAGTTTTCTAGTGAACTTTGTGCGGGGTTTTAATGTTTGGGATAGCCAGTTTTTAGGCTTTACTCTGCTGAAATTTCAGGAGAGAGGTTGGGAGTCGAAAGCATATGGAATAGGTCGGGATGTGTACAGTGAGTGCTACAGAAGTGTAGATGAGCGTGGGAGTGCGACGTGATCGCAGGTGCGCAGGGCACGAGGCCCTGCGGGTGCTCACGGGTCGTGCGGCGCTGGGTGAGGCCGTGTGTGCGAACGTGCTGTATGGAGACAGAGTGCATGGGGCACGCGGTGCTGTGAGCATGCGTGTGACGCGGTGATGTTGAGTTGGCACGTGCGGCACCGTGAGGGTGCACGCGGGGCATCAAAGTGGGGACATGAGTGTGCGGTATCGATTTTGTGTAGTTCGAGGGGTATGTTGGACTACTTCCTAGGATTTCGAGTCTTGTCATTTCATCTTAAAACTATTTGAAAATGTTTTCTTTTCCGTTGAGTATTTTTATATTGAGGATTTCGTGTTCCCTCTTTGGGGCACAGGTTGTTTTCGAATCGAGTCGAAAATTTTTCCTACTCACAAATGTTCTTTTGAAGATGATTTGAAACGAAAGTACTATTATTAAACTAAGTGAATTGTGTCAAGTTTTAGTGTGTCATAGTGTGTAGACGTACTGTAACGCCCCGAGATGGTATCAGAGCCACGGGGTCGACGTCGTTCAGAGGATTACCTAACACCGCCAGCCGTTGCACGGGAGCACTCCACCAACTGTAAGTGTTTAGATTTAAATTTATTGTAGCACTAATGTGAGTTTTGTATATGTTAAAAGTAGAAAATGTCAGGAGAGGCGAGAGGCAGAGGTAAGAGGTCGACCACGACGAGAGGCGCCTAGAACTGTGGGTGATATAGATGATACCATCCGGCACCTTACTGTGTTAGTCCACCGCCAGTCTCAACAGCTGGAGAAATTTATGGGCAGAGACGATTAGGGTCAGTCTAGCGCCCAGGGTTCCTCTGACAGAAGGGGTGACAGGCTGCATAGACTTAGACCCCCGACTTTTCACGGGTCATCTCCGGATCCTCCCAGTGCTGAGGAGTGGATACAGAGCATGGAGAGGATGATGGGTTTTGCCAAGGTGGAGGAGCAGGACAAGGTTTCTAGTGCAGCATTCTATCTGGCCAAGGATGCGAGTCATTGGTGGGATGCTGTAGTGGCCACGAGAGATGTGGAGACCATGACCTGGGAGGAGTTCAGGTCGGTGCTTTTCGGTAAGTATTTCATCCATTCTGTCAGGACACATAAGATGGTAGAGTTTGCGCAGTTGAGGCAGATCGGCACTGGGGCCGAGTATGTACGACAGTTTGAGGCCTTGTCGCGGTTTGCAGGGAATTTGGTGTGCGTCGATGAGAATAAGGTACATCAGTTTGCACAGGGCCTGAAGCTGGATATCTATATGGGCATGCAGATTGCGGAGACCCGAGGCATGTCATACGAGGAGGTGGTAGTGAAGGCCCTGGACATTGAAGAGGCTCGGGCGAAGCTTCCTAGTTATCAGGAGGTATCCAAGGAGCAGCATCGGAGATCATTCAAAGAGTTGCTGCCACAGTCGAGCGGGGAGGCGTCCATGCAGAAAGGCCTGAAGAGGCCTAGTGACAGTTCCAGTTGCCAGGTGAGCACTAAGAGGCCGCAGGGGTCGGGACAGTTTCCAGTGTGCCCGAAGTGTCAGAGAAGCCACCCAGGCGAGTGTAGTGTGGGCCCAGTAAGGTGTTATAACTATGGCGACGTGGGTCACATGGCTAGGGAGTGCCAGAAACAGCGTCAGAACCGCTGCTTCAATTGTAATGAGGTGGGATACTTTGCCAATAGATGCCCAGCTGCGAGCAAGACGTCAGCCTGAGTTACACCGATGGTTTTCGCACTTTTTGAGCCAAATGATGCTGCCCAGCCATCAGTGATTGCAGGTAACATTTTTGTTTCTAGAGTGGCAGCTTATACCTTGTTTGATACGGGCGCTACGCACTCGTTTGTGTCGACGGGTTTTGTTGTTAAGGTAAACTTGGAGTTCAGTCCCGCTGAGCGACATTATGATGTGACCTTGCCATCAGGGGAACATTTGTATTCAGAACAGGTGGTGCGGGGCAATGTGGTGATAGTGGGGAAGAAGCAGTTATATGCCGAACTAGTCATACTTCATATGAGCGGTTATGAGGTAATCTTGGGAATGGACTGGCTTTTCAGACATCATGCGAAGATTGAATGCAGGACTAGAAAGGTTCATTTTCGGCCCCCAGGGAGTTCCTGGAGGTGTTTCGTGATGAATTGCCAGGGTTGCCCCCTGAAGGGAGATTGAATTTGAGATAGATGTTTTCCCAGGTGCCGAACCAGTGTGCAAGAACCCGTACAGGTTAGCACCTACCGAACTTAAGGAGCTGAAGGCTCAGTTGGAGGAGCTGACGGATAAGGGCTTTATACGCCCTAGTTTTTCACCTTGGGGAACGCCAGTTCTGTTCGTCAAGAAGAAAGACGGATTCCTACGAATGTGTATCGACTATAAGAAGCTGAATAAGTTAACAGTGAAGAACAGTTATCCATTATCTAGGATTGATGATTTGTTTGATTAGCTACAGGGTGCCTGATTGTCTTTTAAGATTGACCTGAGGTCCGGCTATCATCAATTGAAGGTAAAGGGAGAGGATGTACCGAAGATGACCTTCAGGACGAGGTATGAGCATTTTGAGTTCCTGGTTATGTCCTTCGGGTTGACCAATGCCCCTGCAGCATTTATGGATCTGATGCATCGAGTGTTCAGGGAGTACCTGGACAAGTTTGTGATCGTGTTTATCGACGACATTCTGATTTATTCGCGGAGTGAGGAGGAGCACATAAGGACCATATTGACTATTCTGAGCCAGCATCAGCTGTACGCTAAGTTCTCGAAGTGCGAGTTTTGGTTGGACAGGATTCACTTCTTGGGGCATGTTATCTCCTCTGAGGGTATTTCAGTTGATCCGGTGAAAGTTCAGGCTGTAAAGGAGTGGTCGCGGCCGACTAGTTCTAGCTAGATACACAGTTTTCTGGGGTTGGCTGGATATTATCGGAGATTTATTGAGGGGTTCTCTAAGACCTCGGCACCCTTGACCCGGCTGACCATAAAGAATGCAAAGTATGAATGGACCAACAAGTGTGAGGACGGCTTTCAGACATTAAAGCAGAGATTGACTATGGTTCCTATACTGACGTTGCCCGTGGAAGGAGAGAAGTTCTGCATTTATTGTGATGCCTCCAGGATTGGTTTGGGGTGTGTTTTGATGCAGGGTGGAAGAGTCATTGTCTATGCCTCTAGGCAGTTGAAGGCGTACTAGCAGAATTATCCCACTCACGATTTAGAGCTGGCGGCTGTTGTATTTGCACTCAAGATTTGGACGCATTACCTTTATAGGTAGCAGTGCGAGATTTACTCAGACCATCAGAGCTTGAGGTACATTTTCACGTAGAAGGAGCTGAATTTGAGACAGAGGAGATGGCTCGAGCTAGTCAAGGATTACGATGTGGAGATCAAGTACCACCCGGGAAAGGCGAACGTGGTGGCAAACGCCTTAAGTCAGGTGACAGCTTCGACTTCTGCCATGACTTTGATAGGGCCTATTAAGTTGATGACAGAGATACAGAGTTTTGGCCTAGAGGTGGTTTCTAATCTGGCCGCCACTCTCTCGGCCTTGTTGTTGACGCCGACTATTCTGGACAGGATCAAACAGGCCCAGGAGACTGACTCAGAGTGTAGCAACCTGAAGGCGAGTATGGAGGCCCGGCCTGATTCTGAGTTCAGCTATTCAGAGGGCGTAATTCTGAAATTTCTGGATAGGTGGTACGTCCCGAAGGACGAGGTGCCGAGGAAGGATATATTATCAAAGGCTCATTCATCTTCTTTCTCTGTGCATCTCAGAAGCACTAAGATGTACAGGGATTTGAAGCCCACTATTGGTGGCCTAACATGAAACGAGCAGTAGTTGAGTATGTTGAGACCTGCGTTGTCTGCCAGCAGGTGAAGGCGGAACATCAGAGACCGTCTAGGATGCTCCAACCATTGCCAATACCGGAGTGGAAGTGGGAGCGAATCACTATGGATTTTGTGGTGGGATTGCTGAGGACTACCAAGGGCCATGATGCTATTTGGATGATTGTGGACAGATTGACGAAGTCGTCTCACTTTTTGCCGGTGAGGATGACTTATACCATGGATCAACTTGCCCAGTTATATATTTAGGAGAAAGTCAGACTTTATGGGATTCCGGTGTCGATTGTTTCAGACCGAGACCTCAGGTTCATGTCCAAGTTTTGGAGGAGTTTGCATAAGGCTATGGGCACCAAATTGGATATCAGTACGACCTTTCATCCCCAGACCAATGGGCAGTTAGAGCAGACTATACAGATTCTGGGAGATATGCTCAGGGCCTGTGTGTTGGAGTTTCAGACGGCTTGGAGTAAGTTCTTGGCATTAGTTGAGTTCTCATATAATAACAACTACAAGTCCACCATTGGTATGACGCCGTACGAGGCCCTCTACAGAAGGAAGTGTAGGTCATCATTGTATTGGGATGAGGTTGGGGAAGCCCGATTGATAGGTCCTGAGATTTTACAGCAGACTGTCGACATAATTTCTGTGATACGGAAGAGGATTGAAGTAGCTCAGAGTCGACAGAAGAGTTATACTGACCAGAGGCGTCAGGAGTTGGAGTTTAGTGAGGACGACGAGGTATTTTTGAAGATCTCGCCGTTCAAGGGAATGGTGAGGTTTGGAAAGCGAGGGAAGCTCAACCCTTGGTTTGTGGGACCATTCCCGATTGTCAAGCGGATTGGAAGAATTGTGTACCAGCTTCAATTGCCTTCATCGATGGATGTCATCCAGGATGTTTTCCATGTCTCAATGCGGAGGAAGTGTATGCGCGATCCCTTTCAGGTAGTGCCACAACAGGTTATAGAGATCCAGCCGACGCTATCTTACAAGCAGAAGCAAGTGAGGACTTTAGTATTAGCTGTGAAGGTGCTGCGCAAGAAGGAGATCCCTTTCGTCAAGGTGTTGTGGCGCAATCATGGTGTAGAAGAGACTACTTGGGAACAGCGTGAAGACACGGATCGTCAGCATCCCAACCTATTCGGAACGTAAATTTTGGGGATAAAATTTTTATAAGGCGGGGGGATGAAATAACCCGAAAAATTTCAGATTTTAAATCTAATTTCTAAAATTTTTAATTTATTTTCGGTGGATGTTTCGAGAAATATTTTAACGGGTAAATTAAGTTATAAAAACTGGGAATCTAGTTTTAGTAATGGTTTTCGAAATTTAAAGTCGGGAGGACGCGAATTATACAAAATTTTGGACGGTTAAAGTGTGGGGGCATTTTGGTAAATTTTAATGATTTAAATTTATTGTCTTCTTTTAGTTTTATTTTATTTATTTTTATTTTATTTATTGTTTTTTTTTTTAAAACAACCGAATGGCTTCGAAGTGAAGCCATTCGGCTGTTTAACAACGAGAGGGTGAGAGTGAGCGATCGAGAGGGAGAGCGGGAATGGGAGAGGAAGTGCCGACGATTGACTGCCGCGAGTGGGAAGCCGGCGCGCAGGGTGCTCCGGCGAACTGTAGCTAGCTGGTGGCTCGATTCTCCATGCTTCAAATTTGACCGAGAAACAGGTAACCTTCCCCTATTTATCTTTTGATTTTTGCGACCGATTGTGGTCGTATGCCTTGAGCTATATTTCCGATGTTCGAGCCTGTAACCAAGACATTTGGAAGGGGGCATCAACCGAGTTTAACTGTAGATTTGGCCGAGTGCTCGCGTTGGGAGGGAAAAACCCGAGATTTGTTGGCTGTGGGGTTCGGGTTTTTGAGTTTTAAATCAGTGGTTTTGTTCTGATTATACTTAATTGGTTGGAATGTGGGTGTTTGGTGAAGAAATCTGCTAAATTCGGGCGGATGACAGGATTTTGGTTTGTTTTTGTGTAAAAACAGATTCAGTTTTTAGCCGTTTTGGCCTGGCTTCGGTTGATCATTTTCAACTCTGTTTTTGTGGGTAAATTAAGGTTTTATAGGGACGTTTGATCACTGGAATCATTCGATTCTGATATCCGACATAAAAGTTATGCACGTCGGAAGTTTATGTCGGATTTTGGTCCGAGTCAAATTAGTGAGCGTTTTTCTTAGAATTGTGACGTGTGATAGTGGCATGGGTGTCTTTGATGCGTAAGATAAGTTTTGAGTGAGTTTTGATTGAAGAAAAACAAAAATGTGAAATTTAATAAAAAAGGTCAGATTCGGTTTTGGGTTTTTCCACCTAGCTGCGGCTTACCGTTTTAAAATCCGCCTTAGTATGTTAAACTATGTTCGTAAGGGGACATTTAGCCACTTGAATCGTTCGATTCCGTTGACGGACGCAAAAGTTATACGCGTCCGAAGTTTAGGGTAATTTTCGGCCGAACCAAATTAGCGACTCGTTTTAGTTAGAATTTCATGAAGGTAGTTAAGGAATGTCATTTTAAATTATTTGGTGAGTTTTGAAGTAAAAATTATTGAGTGAATGATTTGCGTTTTAGGTTGAGGCATTTTTGGCGAAACTGTGCGCCGAGCGAGCTTAGGAAGCTAGGTATGTAGTGCGTGCATGTGTTTTGCCCAAGTGGGCCTTCATCATAGAACTTTATGGTTTATGTCATTGATTGTGGTAAGCATGCGTATTGTTTGACATGCATCATTTAAAAAAAAAAAGGGAACGAAAATGATTTTGAGCATATTTTGAGTAAGTGGTGAGACGCGTAGCGGTGGTACTGCGGATCCTATTTGTGTGTGGGCCGGTACGTAACCAACCATGGATTGCGCTCGAGGAGTGGGCCAGTTGGGCCGTCACGTGGCGTGTATGTGTTGGCGGTGAGGATTGGACATCGGTACTGCGAATCCTACTAGTGTGTGGGCCAGTGCAACACCAGTTGCGGATTTCGCTCGAGGAGTGAGCCGACTGGACTATAGGGAAACATGTGTGTGGCAACTGTGGCCCCGTGCTGGGGAGGCTGGGCCGGGGGCGACATGTAACGGTGTAGTGTGGCGCAAGGTACACCCTCACCCTAATGTGGTTGCTGTGTGGTGATGTGTGTGTGTAGCTTGTGGGCCTTGTTGATGGGAAGTCCGGGTCGGTGGTGAGGTGTCTGGGTGTAGGGTGGCGCTAGGTTCCTCCTTATCCTGGTGCGGCTACACTATGCGTCACAGATGTGACAACATGAGTGTGAGTGTAGAGACTGCATGTGATAGGATTGCATTGATGGCTTTTACTTTCACATTGTACTACTTACGGAGCGTTAGGCTTATGATGTGTGCTCTATGGTGTAAGTGCTAACGATTTTGCTGATGAGCCTCGAGAGTCTAGTCCTGAGGCATAGGACGGTTGGCGGCGTACGACCAAGGCACCGGATGGCAAATTTTATTAGGGCGACCCGACAAGTGGGGATGGTAGGTGGTGGTTTGATTCTTTTGCAGGTATTTTTCTTTTGCCGTGTTGATGTACAGCTGATGAGATGAGTTGTATAGTCGTAGGTTGTATTGGTGTTTATGGAGTGCGTGTGATTTTGGCGACGTACGCATATACATTTCATGTAGGAGCTTGGAAATGCTCTGTATTGTGGATTTTATTCATTTGTAGTTGATGGATTTTGTTGTCTTAAATTTCGATTTGGTTATGGAGTTTTCTCTGAATAGTTGATGGATAGATATTTCTAGTTTTCTGGTGAACTGTGTGCAGGGTTTTAATTTTTAGGCCAGCCAGTTTTTGGGCGTTACTCTAGTAAAATTTGGAGAGAGGGGTTGTGAGTTGAAAGGATATGCAATAGGTCGGGATATGTACAGTGAGTTCTAGAGAAGTGTAGATGAGCGTGAGAGTGTGGTGTGATCACAAGTGCGCTGGGCACACGGCCCTGCGGGTGCTCACGGGTCATGCGGCGCCGGGTGAGGGTCTGCGTGCGAACGTGCTGTACGGAGGCAAGGTGCGTGGGGCACGCGGTGTTGTGAGCGTGCGCGTGACTCGGTGATGTTAAGTTGGCATGTGCGGCACCGCGAGGGTGCTCGTGGGGCATCGAAGTGGGGACGTGAGTGTGCGGTACCGATTTTGTGTAGTTCGAGAGGTATGTTGGACTCCTTACTAGGATTTCGAGTCTTGTCGTTTTATCTAAAAATTATTTTAAATTGTTTTCTTTTCCGCTTCGTATTTTTATATTAAGGATTTCGTATTCCCTCTTCGGGGCACGGGTTGTTTTCGAATCAAGTCGAAAATTTTTCATACTCACAAATGTTCTTTTGAAGATTATTTGAAAATGAAAGTACTATTAAACTGAGTGAATTGTGTCAAGTTTTAGTGTGTCATAGTTTGTAGACGTACTTTAGCGCACTGGGAACGTGGGGTTTCTCGGGGCGTTACAATCAACCTCCTAACACTATGTGGTGTAGGCTAATCGGGCAAAACGAATGCAAACATGCACTTACCTCGCGTTCTAAACTCGAAATTAGGCAGTTGATCAACTTCCTTTTTGATTTGCAAACCTAAGACATAGGAATCAAACAACGCATATCAAAACGTATCAAATGACCTAAATCTTGGAATCTTCTTCAAATTGACTACGAATTTCAAAATTGCATAACTTCACCTATACATATCCTAATTAAAAATTTCTAAAATCTATGGACTTCTTAAAGGTTCTTCTTTAACATGTTTAATTCAATTTATCAAATAAAACTAATTCGATAGATCAAAATTATAAAATACTGAACTGCCCTGTAATTTACCATTTTTTATCCAAATTGGGAAATTGCATGATTTCCTTCATTTAAGTCAACTAACAAGTATTCAAATCCAATTAAACACTAAAACAACCCAAAAGTAGAAAAACCCTAACAATTTTCGTGCATCACACGTTAGGGTTTGTTGACCTCAATAAAACCAAACTAAACACTTATCCTACAAACTTGCATCAATAACCTAACTTAAATTGTTTTAACTTAAAGAAAGTAGAGGATTTCTAACTTGAGAAAATCTGCAGAAATGAGGGAAAGAGAAAGGGTTTCATAGGAGAGAAAAAAGGAAGACAACTTTTAGGTTTATATTTGACCTTGGTGTCTCTTTAATAGCCAAATAAATAGCTTTAACTTTAAGTCTTCCCTACACGTTGTTTCCATAAACTACATGTAGTCCACTACCATAACAACAACTCAACGTAAAAACTTCCTCTCATCTTCTTCTTTCTATTGCCAAACACCATTTGAGAAGGGTCGCGTATGCACTTCCTCAACATTGACAAGTGGAAAACGTTATGAATTCCGTGCATAGAAGCTGGTAGCTGCAACTTATATGCCGTTCTTCCGACTCTTTCTGTGATTGTAAAAGGTCCCACAAATCTTGGACTTACCTTGCTTTTCCTTCCAAACCTCATTACTCCTTTGAATGGCGAGATTTTCAAAAACACGTCGTCATTCACATTAAACTCCAATTCCCATCTCCTTTGGTCTGCATATGTAACGCCCTGAAAACCTACCCGTTTCTGGTTCGTTTACTGCTCTGACACCACATCTGTAACGCCCCTTAGCCGTCCCCTGACCAAGATCGCCAACTGTACACTTACTTGTTTCCTCGATAAATTTCTTAAAAAATTTAAAATTTTTGGTTCCTGGACTCAAAACGATGTGCTTGAAAAATATTTAAGAACGCCCCAGCAGAAAACTTACTAAAAAAAAGAAATCAGTTTAAATAGACTTTACCTTTTTAAAACATAAAAATAAAGAAACCGGTCGACACCTGTGAATGTCAGTCGACACCTTAATTCCCTCTGCCAGCCCCGATCGATCTTCGCGGTCGACACGTCCATGCACATAATAAGACGCAGTCGACACTTGCCTCCCGCGGTCGACACTTTAATCCACTCTGTCTGCACATGTTGAACCCTGCGGACGACACTCTCACTAATTTCACACTAACCGATCGACACCCACAGTCGCCGGTCTAAACCTCATTTCTCTCTGCCTGGACAGGTCGAACCCTGCGGTCGACACTCATATTCCATTTTACATTGACCAGTCGGCAACTATAGACTTCAGTTGACACTTGGTAGCAGTAGTACGAAAACTTCCACGATTAAAACCATGAAGTAAAAACGTGTATTTTTAAGACATAATTTCCTCAAATAGTTTCAAAACACAACCTTACACTAATACCGACTATAATTCGTGCCAAACAAACCTATAACTTCAAAATCTACACAGTTGACTTATACCTCGCAGAATACAACCTAAAAGAACCACCATCTAGCCTCGCTCCACGGGTTGAGTTGCCTTGATGAACTTCCCCTACCGGCACATGGTAGCACGCCTTCAACAGCCTAATCATTCTGCCTGGGCTCTCGTAACTCACCCACTGGAATCTGTACACCTACACCACGGAACACACAACATAAGTCTGACACTCAGTAAGCAGTGCAACATGAAACGTAAAACGACAATGCAACCCTATCACATGCAGTCTCTACATTCTAAATCATGTTGTCACAACCGGTGCCGTATGGTACAGCCGTACCATGGTGAGGTTGGACTCTCTCACCACCTCACGACCTGGGACGTCGCCATCGTCCTGGTCCCTCCAGCAATGAGGCCCTCAAACCGTACCCATGCGTCACTACACACACCGCAACCAATCCAGGGTGAGGCTGTACCCACTCACCACACCACCCCCTGGCACGTCGCCATCGTCCCGGTTCCTCCAGCAATGAGGCCATAGTTTCCCACCACCACACACATTCCACAGCAGCCATCCTAGAGTGACACTGGACGCACTCGCCACACTACCCCCTGGCATGTCGCCACCATCCCGGTTTTTCCAGCAACAGGCCCAAAGCTGCCAACACACACACATTCCGCAGCAGCCGTCCCAGGGTGAGGCTAGACGCATTCACCACACCACCCTCTGGCACGTCGCCACCGTCCCGATTTCTCCAATAACGGGGCCAAAGCTGCCCACACACACACATCGTCCTCACCACTGTACATCGCACTTCACATTCGCACATAAAACCATGCTCAAATTCATTTTCGTTACCCTTTTCAAAATATGATGCATGACTGAACACAAACTGGCAAAACACCCAGTACAACCCTACCATCCCATGGTGTAGGATCGTAAGGGCAATGTACATGCACAAACTACTTACACTACTTACCTGGCGTCCTAGTTTTCCATGGTACTCATTTCACCAAAAACCTGCTCAACCTACAACAAAAACCGTCTTCCCGTCAAAACTCATCCTACTACTCTACTCACGCACTAAAACCACCATACTAGCTTAATACTTCACGAACTCGCCAAAATCGCTCACTAACCTATGTATTTATTTTTTAAATAAATAATAATAATAATAATAATCTAATTATTATTTCATTCTCTCACTTTAATCTTTTAATCAAACGGCTATTCAATCCATTTTCGGTCTGATTACTAAAATTTTCTCCTCTCCATTACTCTCGAAATAATTCCTCACCTAACCTTACAAATTTTTCGCTCTCCATTCTGACGCGGACCCTGTCAATTATCGCCCCGACAACCTAAAAGTCGATACCACGAAAATACTGGCTCTTACCTCCTCTCCTCCTTAAAAGAATTTTGTACCCAAAATTTACGTACCGAATAACTCCGGATACTGCTGCTCTATGTCCTGCCGTCTTTCCCAATTGGTCTCCTCCACGTTGTGATTGCGCCACAAAACTTTGACTAAGGGTATCTCTTTGTTGCACAACACTTTCACAGCTGATCCTAGTATGCTCACTAGCTTCTCCTCGTAAGACAACGTCGGCTATATCTCTATATCTTGCGGTGCAACCACCCAGGAAGGATCACACATGCCTTTCCTCAGCATAGAGACATGGAAGACTTTATGTATGACATCCATCGAGGAAGGCAGCTGAATTTTGTAAGCGGTCTTCCCAATCCTATCCACAATAGGGAACGGTCCAACAAAACGAGGGTTGAGCTTTCCTCGCTTCCCGAACCTAACCACTCCCTTGAATGGGGAGATATTCATGAATACCTCATCACCCACACGAAACTCCAGTTCTCGCCTCCTCCAATCGGCATAGCTCTTTTGCCGACTCTGAGCTACCTCGATCCTCTTCTTTATAATAAAAATCTTGTCAACCATCTGTTGTAGTATTTCTGCGCCTATAAGTCTTGCTTCTCCAACCTCGTCCCAGTACAATGGAAACCTGGACTTTCTTCCATACAAAGCCTCATACGGCGCCATGCCAACGATAGACTAGTAACTGTTATTATATGAGAATTCGACCAATAGCAAGAACCTGCTCCAAGCTGCCTGAAACTCTAACACACAGGCTCTGAGCATGTCTTCCAGTATCTGTATGGTTCGCTCCAATTGCTTGTCTGTCTGAGGGTGAGATACCGTACTGAATTCCAGCCTAGTATCCATGGTCTTATGTAAACTCCTCCAAAATTTAGACTTAAACCTAGGGTCTCTGTCTGACACTATCGACACCGAGACCCCATGTAGTCTGACTATCTTTCGCATGTACAATTGAGCAAACTGATCCATCGAGTAAACATTATCTTCGGTAAAAAGTGAGATGACTTTGTTAGTCTGTCTACAATCACAAATAGCATCGTAGCCCTTAGCAGTCTTTGGTAGTCTGACCACGAAATCCATAGTGACCTGTTCCAATTTCCAGTCAGGTATAGGTAGCAGCTGAAGCGTACCTGACGGTCTCTGATGCTCCACCTTTACCTGCGGGCATACCACACAGGTCTCAATGTGCTTGGCTACCTCCCGCTTCATATTAGGCCACCAATAATGTTGCTTTAAATCTCTTTACATCTTAGTGCTTCAGGCATGGACAGAGAAGAAACACGAGTGGGCTTCGGACAATATTTTCCTTTTCAGCTCCTCATTCTTCGGGACATACCACCTATTTCAAAACTTCAGAATCTAATCCTCCGAATAGCTAAGCTCGGTGCTAGCATTGGCCTCCATAGCTGTCTTCAATCCTTTGCACTCGAGGTCAGTCTCTTGGGCCCACTTAATTCTTTCCAATATGGTCGGCCTCAACGACATCGTCGACAGTGTGGCTGCCAAATCAAAAACCACTTCTAGGTTGAACTCTTGTACCTCAGTCCTTAGCTTGGTAGGCATCTCTAAAATCATAGCAGACATTGAAGTTGACACTCGGCTGAAGGCGTCCGCTAGCACGTTTGTTTTCCTCGGATGATACTTGATTTCCAGGTCGTAGTCTTTAACTAGCTCAAGCCACCTCCTTTATATCAAGTATAGCTCCTTTTGCGTGAAGATGTACTTCAAACTCTGGTGGTCCGAGAAGATTTCGCATTGCTATCTATATAAATAATGCCTCCAGATCTTAAGTGCAAAGACCACTGCTGCCAACTCTAAGTCATGCGTGGGATAATTCTGTTGGTAGAGCTTCAGTTGCTTTGAAGCATAGGCAATCACCCTTCCATTCTGCATCAGCACGCAACCCAAGCCCACCCTACAGGCATCACAATAAATGCTTAACTTCTCCTCCTCTACCGGTAGTACTAGTACAGAGGCTATAATCAACCTCTGCTTAAACGCCTGGAAGCTGTCCTCACACTCATTAGACCAACTATACATTATGTTCTTCCTGGCCAATCAAGTCAAAGGGGCTGCGATCTTTGAAAATCCCTCAATAAACCTCCGGTAATATCCTGCCAGCCCCAGAAAACATCGTATTTCGCTGGCACTGGTCGGTCATGGCCATTCCTTCACAGACTGAACCTTTACCGGGTCCACTGAAATACCATCACGAGAGATGACGTGCCCCAAAAATTTGATCCTATGCAGCCAAAATTCGCACTTAGAGAACTTAGCATATAGTCGATGCTGCCCCAAAGTCGTCAGCACGATCCTCAAGTGCTCTCTATGCTCATCTTCACTCCGAGAGTATATTAGGATGTCATCATTGAATACTATCACGAATCTATCCAATTGCTCCCTGAATATTCGATTCATCAAGTCCATAAAGGCAGCTAGGGCGTTAGTCAGTCCGAACGACATCTCTAAGAACTCATAGTGCCTGTACCGTGTCTTGAAAGCTGTTTTCGGGACATCTTCCTCCCTAACTTTCAACTGATAGTAACTGGTCCTCAAATCAATTTTAGAGAACACCGGTGCCCCCTGAACACCGGTACACCGTCAATATTCATCTCACTATTCTACTTGTGCACTAAAATCACCATACTACCTCAACACTTCGCGAACTCACCAAAATCACTCACTAACCTATTCGGCTCCACAATCAACCTAACTTCCGACGCGCATAATTTTTGCGTCGGTTATCGAAATCACACGATTCCAGCAGTCAAATGTTCCAATCATAACCTAGTTTACCCCACCAAAAGGGTTCTAAAACGACGGCTTATAGCTAGGCCAAAAATTTACAGCCAGCTCTTTATTCGTGCTTAAAATCCTACATTCTCGGTTCCTCACTCAAATTTGCTAACTTCCTCACCCATTTGCCACATTTATTCTCAATAACTCACAACAATCGATACTCCACTTAACAAACACTCTAACCCTAAATCCCCAAATCTCCTATCCATCAAATTTTTCCTCAACTCCAACGCTAAACTAACATTGATCTATAACTACTTACATACCTTGAACGGTTGAAATGGAGGGGAAAGCAATAACAATCGCAGACTGAACGATCGCTAGAAGGAGAGAAGCTGAAAGGTCAGACGGTGTGTGGGGGAGGAAACAACAGAGAAGGGGAAAGGGTTTCTGCGAATCCCTCCCCTTCTATATTAACATTTAAATTAATATTAAATAAAATAATAATATACTAATTACCTTTTTACCTTCACACTTAAATCTTTCAACCAAACGGCTAATCAATCCGTTTTTGGTCAAATTCCCAAAATTCTCTCCACCATTAACCCCGAAATAATTCTCCACCTAACCTTACAAATTTTTCGCTCTCAATTCCAACCCGAATCCTACTATTTTTTGTCCCGACAACTTGAAAATCAGTACCGCAAAAATACAGGGTGTTACACATTCCATCCGCAGAATCACATCGTATCTAGTTATGCCCATAATAATAAGATGGGGTAATAATTTTTTACTTCCCACGGACACTACACTATCTCGTATGACTTGATTAGAATGCATATGTAACACCCAAAACTTTTGTATATTTTGTTTCAATAATATTCGATTAATTATTTTAAAACGACAGACGGAAACAACAAAGGAAGAAATGAGAATTAGTAAAAGAGAAAAGGAAAAAAATAAGTGAAAAGAAGAAATGAAAAGAGTAAAAAATGTTGGAAAAAACAAATAAAGTTAATTTTTATGAAATTAAAAGTTATGTGTAAATCAAGCAAATAAGCTAAAGTTTAACTTTATTAAATAATGTTTATAAAAACCACATTCTTCTCTTTCATTTCCACGTTTTCTCCAGCAACCATTCTCTCTTCTTTTAGGTTTTCTTCAGCCAAGACTTCCTTCATTTCAAAGGATTAAGGTATTATTTAAAATAGACTCGAGTTTTCATGCAAAAATTCATTTCTTAGTGAGGTTTGTGAAGGGTTTTTAGGAATGGGTTTTGAACCTCTGAAAATTCAGAGTTAGGGTTAGCCTTTCTTTTTCTTTTGGATGTTCTAACTTAATTTTAGAGCTTCTAAAGATCTTGGATGGAGTAAAATGGAAGATTATGCATAATAGAAGTGAAAATTAGTGGTGAGTTTAAATTTTATGAAAAATAAAATAGGTTCTGTTCTTGTGATGTTCAGCCAAGGTATTTGTTCTATTTTGCTAAGTTGCTTACACCATCAGAAAGTAGACTCTTAGAGGAGTCCATAGCACCTTAACTTACTCAATTTCGAGTTATATCGAGAAAGTTATGCGTATTTGAAATTGGATAAAAAAAAACTGTTATAAGAAAATCTAAAAGTTACTTGTGTGTATGTTAAGTATTTCAATTTGATGTTTTGTTAGGTTGTTTTATTTCCACAGTTAAAGCAAACATACTCTAAGTTAAATTGCAATGAACCTGAGGCAAGTCTTTGTGATTTGCTTGACCGATTTGGTCTACACCACAAGAATTCTCCGTTTTCGAGGATTTGAAGATTTAGGTTGTTTAGTGTAAGTTTTTGCGTAAATTAGACGGGTAGTTAGGTCGTATATGTTATAAAATGTCTTTTATGTTTTCCATTGAATATTTTTTATGCTTTTTATAAATTTAAGCATTACGAATTGTTCATGCATCACATTTTTTTAAAGGGCATGAAAACGAATTTCTGCACATGTTTTTATGAAAACAAATGAACTAATGAAAAAAATTAAATGCATGTAATCCTGGTCATGTCGGGGTGGTGGGATTCAAACATGGTTGTCCCGCAGGTGGAGCATGTTTTCCCCCCGGTAGATGGTGAAGACTTTCTAACTGCTTGATGTGTCTTCTCTATCTGGTGAGAGTAAACCCCCGGTAACATCTCGCTATGTAACGAAATGAAATGAAATGACTGCATGTTTTATGAACTGCATATGCACGGCATGCATTTACATTTACATTGAATTGCTGAGCCTTTAGCTCATAGATCTCTCTGTGCTGTAAGTGATTTAGAAGAAGGTGAGGACATTCTATCTAAACCTGACGAGTGACGTAGTTGAAGAAGGATGGCCGTGTGAGAGCGTTTGTGGCTGTCAGAGCACGATTGACCCGTGGGCTATGTGAATGTGTTTTGGGATAATATATAGAGGTTTGCAAAATATGGTTAGATATTTAGGTTTCTATTTTTTTTTAAATGTGTTGATAGAAGAAGTTTAGGAGTCGGATTAAATGGTTTATGTTTAAATACATATTGGATGTTTTGAATAGGTGAACTGGTTTAACGGTAAATGGAAGGGCATGCTATTCATTTTTTAGAAATAAATGTGAAATTGGGAGTTAAGTATGCTATAGGTGTCCGTTAGAAAGTTTACGATGGTCACTTTTAGAAAGTTTCAGTTAAGTCTCTGGTGATGAAGTGTCGACCTATCTTAGTAAGGGTCGACTAAATTTGTAAGAGCTGTCGACCAATATCTGCAGTTGTCGACTGATGTCAAACAGAGAGGAATGAATTGTCGGCCTATCTTAGTAAGGGTCGAACAAATTTGTAAGAGTGGTTGACTAGTATTTGCAGGTGTCGACTGATGTCAAACAGAGAGGAATAAAGTGTTGGTCTATCTTAGTAAGGGTCGACCAAATTTGTAAGAGCTGTCAACAAGTCATTGCAGGTTCGACCGATGTCAAACAGAGACGAATGAAGTGTCGGCCTATCTTTGTAAGCAACCGAATTTGTAAGAGGGGTCGACCGATGTAAAACAGAGAAGAAGGAGGTGTCGACCCGCCTCCGAAGATGTCGACCGGTGTAAAACAGAGAAGAATGGGGGTCGACCCGTCTTTACAAGTGTCGACCGAAACCCATGATTTACTGTTCTCAACACTTGAAATTAAGTTTACATTATACTAGGCGTCCATGAAAAGATTATTATTCCACTATAAACGGTTTAATGTCTTAAATGATGTTGTTTTAAGAATACGAATAAAAAAAATTATTTACGAGATTTTTAGGAATAGTGTCGAGGGACGTCACAAGTCAAAGATGTATAGTGTTATGGGACGTGACAACATACATCCACCAGACGGCATCATTACTTGATAGCTGCAGTCCGTTGCCACAGACCACATATTTAATTTGACCACGAACGCAATTACAATAAACGAGTATGTCGCACCGGAGTCGATCAAGATATATGCAGGTACAAAATTTATCAATATAGTACCTGACACTACGACTGGCTGGTCGTCATCACCCGACTCGATCATGGCAAATATTCTCCGTGTTGTGCGTGTCGGCCACTTCTTCAAAGCCGGGCAATCTCTATTGACATTGCCCATCTTGTTACAGTTGAAAAACCGAGAAACTCTGGGATTCGGTCAATCTCTAGCTAAGTGTCCGACTTCATTACTATTGTAGCACTTTCCCGAGTTCAATCTGCATTCACCCGGGTGGTACTTCAAACCCTTAGGGCATTGGGGTACTGCACCATCCATTGAGGCCTTTTGCTACTTCCTTGGCTACTCGAACTCTCATTAGGCCTCTTCGTGTCTTTCTGTTGTTGCTGCTGAGGGAGACCTCTACTTTGCTGCGTGGTGATCTCCTTGAAAAATCTTCTGAAAGCTTCTCACTGTATAACACACTTCATTTCAGCTTCCTAGAATTCTAGTGCCTTAGCCACAATCTTCGAATATGACACTTCCTGAGTTCTGGCTATCTTTACTCTATTGTATATCTCTGGCTTTAATCACTGTCCTCGTTCCTGCTTAGCAAATTGCTGGCAAATCGAGACAAGGACTCGAACTGCCGGCTGTACTCAATCACTGGTCTAGTTTGCTTCAACTGTAGGAACTCCATCCTCTTCGTTGCTTTGACTGTGCTGTTGAAATACTTATCATAAAAAGCTTCTTTGAACTTCTCCCACGACATATGTTGAACATCAACAGTGCCTTCCATAGCCTCCCACCAAATCGAGCATCCTTCGATAAATGAAACGTGGCCAACAAAATTTTATCTTCCTCTTCTACTTTCACATCCTTGAACATACTTTCAATGGTACGAACTCATTCCTCTGCAACCGTTGGATCCGATGTCTGCCTTTCAAATGTTGGGGGTCGCAAGCTCCGAAATCTATCACCTGACTTGTCATGTATAGAGATAGAGCCAGCACTTCCTTGAACGTCTCGATACAATAAAATTCTTAGCTGTTGAGACTGTCGGTTCACCAATTCTGTAGCGCACTGAAAATCTACTTGTTTCCGGTACGTTCACTGCTCTGATAAAACATCTTTGATGCCCCTGACTCATCCCTGGACCCGGGTTGCCAACCGTACGCTCGCTTCTCACCCCGGCAAAATTCGTATAAAATTTCAAACTTTCGGTTCTTCGACTCAAAACAACGCCTTCAAAAATCATTTATGAAAAACCGTGGGGGAAAACTCGTTTAAAAGGGGTTTAAATAAACTTCACCTTTTAAAACATAGAAATGCTGAGACCGGTCAACACCTGCAAACGCCGGTCGACACCTGGGTCGTCTCGGGTTTCCATCAGTCGACATTGGCGAACGCTGGTCGACACTTAGTTCCCCTCGGGTCTTCACGTCGGTCGACACTTCTACGTTCAGCTAAGCGAGTGGTCGACACTTGCTTACGCAAGTCGACACTTTGACCCTCTCTGCCCGCGCAGGTCGACCCCCGCGGTCGACACTCTCGCTGAATTTGCACAAACAAGTCGACACCCGCGGTCGCCGGTCGACACTTAGTTCATCTCTGCCCGCGTCAGTCAAACCCTGCGGTCGACACTCACCCTTCCATTTACACTGACCGGTCGACACCTATGGAATTCGGTCGACACCGCACACCAGCAACCCAAAAATGACTGTTGTTCCAAAAGAAAACGGACTCGAAAAACTTCTTCGAATTAAAACTACCGATTGTAACCTGATTCTTACATTTAAACTCTTTCAAGTAGTTCGAAAATGCATCTATACATCAATCCCCATTACGGACACCCAAACCCATCTATGCATCAAAACCTATACACTCGTCATGGACTCCACAAAATTCACAAGAAAGGACCCCGTCTCGCCTTGCCCCACGGGTCAGACCGCCTTCACGGACCCCACCTGCCAGCACACGGTAGTACGCTGCCAACCCCCTACTCATCCAGTCTAGGCCCCGGTAACTCACCTTCAGGGACCTCTGCAGCTACACCACGGAACACACCACATAAGCTTAACGCTCAGTAAGCAGTACAATATGAAACGTAAAACAACAATGCAATCCTATGACATATAATTTCTACGTTCTCGCTCATGTTGTCACAACACGTGCCGCGTGGTATGACTGCACCATGGTGAGGCTGAACTCTCCCGCCACCTCACACCCTGGCATGTCGCCATCGTCTCGGTTTGTCCAGCAACGAGGCCCTCAATCCGTACCCACAAGTCACTCTACGCATCGCAACCATTCCAGGGTAAGGCTCGACACACTAGCCACACCACCCCCTGGCACGTCGCCATCGTCCCGGTTTCTCCAGCAACGAGGCTATAGTTGCACACCACCACACGCAAACCGCGGCAGCCATCCCAGGGTGAGGCTGGAAGCACTCACCACACCGCGGCCTGGTACGTCACCACCGTCACGGTTTCTCCAACAACGGTGATGTGCCCTAGAGGGCCGTCACTCGATCACAAACCAAGGCACGAACTTTATCCAATCTGTTAACTAACAACTTCAATTCTTTTCCAGGAATTACAGGTGTCGGATGCCTGTTCCCGGATTTGGAATGGGACCCGAGCACAAAGGACAAGGATCAACCTTTGCACTTGCTATCGTAGAAGCTAAAGGTGGAAGCACATGAAGAACGGATTTGTCTCCCTCAGAATTAATTTGTAATTGAATTTTAATCGGTAAACATTCGCCTTATGTTTTTGTTGGCAAACATTCGTCTTCCTGTAATGTTTTATAATTGCATGCATCCTGAGGCAATATGATTAGATGTATGTTAAGTTAGATGGTGGTTATAAGCAATAATTGGGCCAGAGTTTACCAGCCCACTGATGCAACAAATGGGCCAAAGCTTGAAGAGTGATCTGGTGTGCACGTGGATCAAGAATGGCCAACCATGTGGCTCATTTCGAAGCCCAATGTAACACCACGAGAAACCCCGCGTTCCCGGTGCGCTACAGTGCATCTACACACTACACACACTAACACTTGACATAACTCACTCAATTTAATACCCCTTTAGTTTTCAAATCATTTTCAAAATAACATTTGTGAGTATGAAAAATTTTCGACTCGATTCGAAAACAACTTGCGTCCCGAAGAGGGAACGCAAAATCTTCAACATAAAAACAACGCAGCAGAAAAGAAAACCATTTAAAATAGTTTAAGATAAAACGGTAAGACTCAAAATCCTAGGAAAGAATTCAACGCTCTCCTCGAACCACACAATCCGGTGCCGCGCACTCACGTCCCCACTTCGACACTCCGCGCGCACCCTCGCGTTGCCTCACGTACTAACTCAACGTCACTATGCCTCGCGCACGCTAACAGCGCCGCGTGCCCCACGCACTATGCCGCTGTACAGCACGTCCTCACCCGGCGCCGCACGACCCATGAGTACCCGCAGGGCCGTGTGGCCCGCGCACCTGCGATCACGCCGCACTCCCACGCTCATCTACACTTCTCTAGCATTCACTGTACACACTTCAACCTATTCCATATCCTCTCGACTCCCAACCCATCTCCTGAAATTTTGGCAGAATAACGCCTAAAAACTGGCTATCCCAAAAATTTAAAATACTGCACACAATTCACTAAAAACTAACAATATTTATCTATCCATCATCTAGAGAAATCACCATAACAAAATAAGACTATGAAGATAACGAAAATCCATCAAATGCAAATGAAGAAAATTCACAGTATAGAGCAATACTATACACTAACATATTAAAAATACATACGCGTCCCCAAAACACTACAACCACTCGATACAACCCTGTACAACCGACGTCTATACAAACTCCTCTATCTGCATAAATGCCCAACAAAAATAACAACCCAATGCATCTCACCGTCACCTACCACCACCACGTGTCTGGTCGCCCTAACAAAATCCGCCATCCGGTGCCTCGGTCGCATGCCGCCAACCATCTTATGCCTCAAGACTAGGCTCTCGAGGCTCACCAACAAGGTCGTCAGCACCTACACCACAGCACACACAACATAAGCCTAACGCTCAGTAAGTAATGCGATATGAAAGTAAAAGCCAACAATGCAATCCTATCACATGCAGTCTCTACAATCGCACTCATGTTGTCACATCTGTGACGCGTAGTGTAGCCGCATCAGGGTAAGGAGGAACCTAACGCCACCCTACACCCTGACACGTCGCCACCGTCCCGCACTCCCCCACAACGAGGCCTACAAGCTACACACACGCACCACCACACGGCAACCACATCAGGGTAAGGGTGTACCTCGCGCCATAGTACACCCTGACACGTCGCCCCCATCCCAGCCTCCCCAGCACGGGGCCACAGTTGCCACACACACACGTTTTGCGACAGCCCAGCCGGCCCACTCCTCGAGCGAAATCCGCGACTGGTGTTGCAGCAGCCCACACACTAGTAACATCTGCGGTACCACTGCCCATCACCGTCACCGTCAACAATATTCACACCGCATGACGGCCCAGCCGGCCCATTTCTCAAGCAGAATCCGCGACTGGTGAAGCACCGGCCTGTACACTAGCGGGATCCGCGATACCACCGCCACATGTCTCACAACATACTCAAAATATGCTCAAAACCATTTTCGTTCACATTTTTAAAATATGATGCATGTCAAACAATACGCACGCACACCACAATCAACCACGTAAATCCTAAAGTTCTACAGTGTAGGCCTGTTTGGGCAAAACGCATGTATGCACTACTTACCTGGCGTCCTAAGCTTGCTCAACGCGCAGCTTTGGCAAAAAGCCTCAACCTAAAACACAACCAATCTCTAATCAGTATTTATCTCAAAATTCACCAAATAGCTAAAAATAACCTTCCTTAACTACACTCATGAAATTCCAACTAAAACGGGTCATTGGTTTGGCTCGGCCGAAAACCAGCCTAAAGTTTGGACGC
>CM039517.1:13545987-13570630 GCA_022433055.1 Begonia peltatifolia | reverse complement strand
TGTTATGTTTTATCTATTTATTTTTTGTTTTTAATTTATTAAATTACCAAAATGCTCTCACGTGTTTTTATCGGCCGTAACTTCGTTTAATTCTCGTCCTCCCGACTTTAAAACTACAAAACCATCACTATAATTAGATTCCGAGCTCTATGACTCCATTTACCTGTTAAAATGTTTTCCGTAACTCCAACCGAACTTAAACTAAAAGTTTTGGAAATTTAATTTAAAAATTCAAAATTTCCAGGTTATTACACCCAAGCCCATTCTAACCATCAGCCACCCTAAGTCTATAAATACATGGCTATTGGTGTGTGTAAAGGTTGTTGAATATATGAGAAATAGCCCTTTTGTGTTCAGCCGAAGTAGTTGAAGCTTGGTGAACGGTAAGGCTCGGTTCGGTCAAGAACCGAGAAGGAGTTCATCTCCTTGAGCTTTCAAGCCCAAGGTCGCTTGAATAGTCATCAATTCACTCGTCTTCCGTCTCTTTTCCATCGAAGGATACACGAAGAAAGTGACCAGAAACCGGTCCCGTTTGCTGCCGTCTTCCTGCGGAAGTTCGTTATGCCGAGAGCCTAAAAGGTTTCTCATTGGACAACATTCAATTTTCTGCTTATATTTTGTTTTTCTGTTTCGTTTTGAGTAAAACACGACTCATTTGAGGTGGAATCGTGTCATGGGGCCTAGCTACCCACACACCCGTCGTCCTCGCCACACCTCGCATTTCACACTCGCACATAAATCCATGCACAAATTCATTTTCGTTCTCGTTTCAAAAATATGATGCATGTCACACAAACCACAAGCACATCACAATCAACCAACTCAAATCAATCTTTCCTCGGTGTAGGCCCACCTGGGCAAAACACATGCATACACTCTAACCTGTCGTGCTAGCTTTCCGTGGTGCTTGTCTCACCCAAAACCTGCTCAACCTACAACAAAACCATCTTCCCATCAAAACTCATCCCAATACTCTACTTATGCACTAAAACCACCACACTAGCTCAACACTTTGCGAACTTGCCAAAATAGCTTACCAACGTATCTCGGCTCCGAAATCCACCTAACCTCTGACGCTCATAACTTTTGCATCGGTTGTCGAAATCACACGATTCCAGAGGCTAAGCACCCCAATCGTAACCTAGTTTAACCTATCATAACAGAATCTAAAACCGTGGTAATAACCTCGAAATTTTGAATTTTAATTTTAATTTATGAAATTTTTAATTTAATCTCGGTCGGAGTTTTGAGAAATATTTCAACGGGAAAATTTAAATTATAAAACTCGGAGCCTACTTTTGCCATGGTTTTCAGAATGTAAAGTCGGGAGGTTGAGAAATTAACAAATTTACGGACGATTAAAACACATGAGGGCATTTTGGTAATTTTTAATTAAATTAAAAGTTAAAAAAAAATGTTATATGGTGGAATGGCTTTGGGTGGAAGCCATTCCACCGTGTTGTCGCGCGGCCGAAAGGAGAGAGCGCCCGAGAGAAAACCAGCCGATCGAAGAGGGAGTGTTCTGCCGATGAACGACGGCCGTGCGAAAGAGGTGTCGACGAGCTGGAGGGAGAAGTGGGTTCGGTCTTCCCGCGCTAAAAGATTGAAGGAATGTGTCCCCTGTTTTTGGTTTTATCGACCGAGCGTGGAAGCTCGGTAGTTCTTGGACTCCCGACGGTAGAGCTCGGTTGTTGGAGCATTTTAAAGTGTAGTGTGTGTGTGTGTTCTAGGTCCAGTGTGTGGCTCGGCCCTTCTGCGACAAAACTCGACTAAGAACAGGGAGTTTTCCCTTTCGATTTTTGTCCTGCTTAGATGGCCAAGCGTGAAATTGTTCTTACCTCTAAGTTTCTGAAATTTCACGCTAGAATTTAAGTGGGATAAAAGTGAATTTCATGGTTCAATGATCCAGTTGAGAAATGCACGGTTGTGGGAAAGAGAACCGTGAGGGTTTTGTGCTGCCATTCTATTTTTTTTATTTGGGAACCACCAATTTTGTTAATGTATGCATAGGTGAGCTGAAATGTGGTTGTATTGCGAGAAAATTTGGTGAATGTGGATAAAAACCGAAAATGTGACATGTCCGAGCATCAAAACAGTTCTGTTTTTGGAAATTTTGTTAGAGCTACGATTAATTGTTTTAAATTCTGTTTTAGCAAGTTAAGATAGGTGGTTAGAGGGACATATGGCCGCTGGAATCGTTCGATTCCGATATCCGACCCAAACGTTATGCGCGTCGAATGTTTATGTCAGATTTTGATCCAAGTCAAATTAGTGAGCGTTTTTCCTAGAATTTTGACGTGTGATAGTAGCATGGCTGTTTTTGGTGCGTAAAGCTAAATTGAGTGAGTTTTGGTTGAAGAAAAACAAAGGTTGAAATTTTATAAAAAAATGGCAGATTCAGTTTTTAGCATTTTTTGCCTGTCTACAGCTTACCGTTTTAAAATCTATTTTAGTATGTTAGACTAGGTTTCTAAGGGGACGTTTAGCCACTTGAATCACTCGATTCCGTTAATGGACGCAAAGGTTATGCGCGTCCGAACTTTGGGCTGGTTTTCGGCCAAACCAAACCAATAGCCTGTTTTAGTTGAAATTTCATGAGTGCAGTCGAGGAAGGTTATTTTTAGCTATCTGGTGGATTTTGAGATAAATATTGATGAGTGGTTGTTTGTGTTTTAGGTTTAGAAACTTTTTGGCGAAGCTGTGCATCGAGCGAGCTTAGGACGCCAGGTAAGTAGTGCATGCATGCGTTTTGCCCAAGTGGGCCTACACCGTAGAACTTTAGGGTCTATGTAATTGATTGTGGTGTGCGTGCGTATTGTTTGACATGCATCATATTTCAAAAACATGAACAAAAATTGTTTTGAGCATGTTTTGAGTATGTGGTGAGACGTGTGGTGGTGGTACCGCGGATCCCACTAGTGTGCGGGCCGGTGCTTCACTAGTCGCGGATTCCACTCGAGGAGTGGGCCAGCTGGGCCGTCATGCAGCGTGAATGTGTTGCTGTGAGGGTGATGGGCAGTGGTACCGCGGATCCTACTAGTGTGTGGACCGGTGCAACACCAGTCGCGGATTTCGCTCGAGGAGTGGGCCGGTTGGGCTGTCACAAAACGTGTGCATGTGGCAACTGTGGCCCCGTGCTGGGGAGGTTGGGACGGGGGCGACGTGTTAGGGTGTAGTGTGGCGCGAGGTACACCTTTACCCTGATGTGGTTGCTGTGTGGTGATGCGTGTGTATAGCTTGTGGGCCTCGTAGCTGGGGAGTCCGGGACGGTGGCGACATGTCAGGGTGTAGGGTGGCGTTTGGTTTCTCCTTACCCTGGTGCGGCTGCACTACGCGTCACAGATGTGACAACATGAGTGTGAGTGTAGAGACTGCATGTGATAGGATTGCATTATCGGCTTTTACTTTCAAATCACATTACTTACTGAGCGTTAGGCTTATGTTGTGTGTTCTGTAGTGTAGGTGCTGACGATCTTGCTGGTGAGCCTCGAGAGCCTAGTCCTGAGGTATAGGATGGTTAGCGGCGTGCGACCGAGGAACCAGATGGCAGATTTTGGTTAGGGCGACCCGACCGGTGGAGATGGTAGGTGGTGGCCTAGTTTGTTTGCGGGTATTTTTCTTTTGTGGTGATTATGTACAGTCGATGAGATGATTTGTATATGCGTCAGCGTATAGGTGTATATGGAGTGCGTGTGATTTTGGCGATGTACGCATATATTTTACATGTATGAGCTTGGAATTTGCTCTATACTGTGAATTTTCTTCGTTTGAAATTGATGGATTTTCGTTGTCTTCATACTCTGATTGTGTTATGGTGATTTCTCTGGATGATGGATAGATAAATATTGTTAGTTTTGGTGAACTGTGTGCAGGGTTTTAAATTTTTGGGATAGCCAACTTTTAGACGTTACTCTGCCAAAATTTCGGGAGAAGGGTTAGGAGTCGAAGAGATATGAAATAGGTTGAGGTGTGTACAGTGAATGCAAGAGAAGTGTAGATGAGCATGGGAGTGCGGCGTGATCGCAGGTACGGGGGGCACGCGACCCTGCGATCATGCGCACTCCCACGGAACACACAACATAAGCCTAACGCTCAGTAAGTAATGTGATATGAAAGTAAAAGCCACTCACGGGTCGTGCGGCGCAGGGTGAGAGCGTGCGCACGGACGTGCTGTACAGCGGCAGGGTGCGTGGGGCACGCGGCGCTGTGAGCGTGCGCCAGACACAGTGACGTTGAGTTGGCACGTGCGGCACGCAAGGGTGCGCGCGGGGTATTGAAGTGGGGACGTGAGTGCGCAGCACCGGATTCTGTGGTTCGAGGGGTGCGTTGGATTCTTTCCTAGGATTTCGAGTCTTACCGTTTTATTTTAAACTATTTTAAATGGTTTATTTTTCTTTTTCGCTGCGTAGTTTTTATGTTGAGGATTTCGTATTCTCTCGTCGGGACGCGAGTTGTTTTCGAATCGAGTCAAAAATTTTTCATACTCACAAATGTTTTTTTGAAAATGATTTGAAAACGAAAGAGGTATTAAATTGAGTGAGTTATGTCAAGTGTTAGTGTGTGTAGTGTGTAGATGCACTGTAGTGCACCGGGAACGCGGGGTTTTCTCGAGGTGTTACAACCGTTAACCGCAGCTAAGGCAGAAAGCCAAAAACGGAGTAGGCCCTAGGGTAAAAATCCCCTTCCACGGCCACTACGTAAAAACTAAGTACATCCTTCACCACTCTATCACTTTTATCCTCAACAACCTACAACAATCAACATTACACTCAATAAACACTGCAACCCTAAAACCCCAAATCTCCTATCCTTCAAATTTCTCCTCAACTCCAACACTAAACCAACATTAAACCATAAACCACTTGAATTTACCTTGAACCGTTGAAATGGAAGAGAAACCACAACAAATCGCAGGCGGAAAACGACGCGGAAAGGAGAGAAACCAAAGGCTCGCGCACGGTGGATAGGGGAGAAATAACAGAGAAAAAGGGGAAAGGGTTTCTGCCGAATCCTCTCCTCCTTTTTCATATATATAAAAAAATAAAATAAACTAATTACCTTATTACCCTCACGCTTAAATCTTTTAATTCAACCGTTATTCAATCTGCTTTCGGTTGGATTTCTAAAATTTTCTACCCACCATTAGCATTGAAATAAATTCCCACCTAAGATTACAAATTTCCACTCCCTAATCCAACCTGAATCCTGCCGTTTATCGTCCTGACAACACGAAATCGGTACCGTGAAAATACGGGGTATTACAAATTCGGTCAACTATCTGATCGTCATCGAATCATCCTCATTCCTTGAATCAGTGATCTCTCTCAGTGTTCCCAGGCGTCGTAGTTGTCTAGACATTCTAACTAATTTCCAGGGCAAATGTTAATCACTCACATAATCATATAATAACTAAAGCTAAACTTAAAGACTTACAATTGTTGAAGCACGTCATGCGACTATCGACGCTGTTAGGTAATCATTTGAACAGTTTGACCAATTGGCTCTGATACTATACATTGTAATGACCCAAAAACCCACTAATTTCTGTTTCGCTTAGATTCCATAACTGTCATGACTCGAAAACCCACTCGTTTCTCGCTCGCTCTCTGCTCCGATGCTAACCCCTTAGCGCCTCGAAGTCGTCCACAGACCTAGGTCGCTACCACACCCTTATTCGTAAAATCTGACAAATCTCGTGGAAAATTAGAAACTTGTTTTCCCAAATCAAAACGACATCTCGGAAACGTTTAAAAGTGTTGCAGCGGAAGACTTCAAATAAAAATAAGTTTAAATAAGATTTTGAGTTTTTGAAAACATTAACATCATTTTCGGTTGACACTTGACCCATTCTGCACAGGGGTCGACACCTTCATACACAGGTTGGCACCTCATTTGCCTCTATTTGCACAGGTCGACACCTGGTTACACCGGTCGACCCCCTAATCCTTTATGTTTCCACCGATCGAACCTTTCGGTCGACACCTCTACGTTCACTTCACTAACTCGTCGACACTTGTCTTCATAGGTCAACACCCTAATACTGTCTGTTTGCACTGTTCGAACCTTGCGGTCGACACCATTACCAACATTACACTAACCGGTCGACACCTCCATGCACAAGTCAACACCTGACATGGTTTTGTCATTGTAGGTCGACCCTCGCGGTTGACTCCTACCTAGTTTCGTCGACACCTTTGCATACAGGTTGACACCTTACACTAGTAACCATAACCGAAAATTTTTCATAAAAAATAACCGACGTAATTTAAAAGCCCAAAGCTGAACATCCCACTCAACTTTAAAATCCACTATATCTATAAAATGAATACTAAAAGTTTGAAATTCATTTACACATTAAAAATGACTCTAAACGACTCAACACAACTCTAAATTCTTACATACACACACTGGCCAAAACACCCTAACAACTGCCCGGATCGTCAGACGAGCACACTCCTCCAACTACCTTCTAGTCCTGTGCTTGATCTTTGTACTAACCAACTATCGCCTCGTCACCTACATCAAAGAACTCATCTATTAGCCTAATGCTAAATAAGTAATGCATATAAAAGATAAACAATGAAAACAATACATATCCTATCGTATGCAGTTTCTACAGTTTCATCTCTATTTTCGTTTCGTCTTTTCTTACACATTCTTTATCTTACTACTGGGTTCTTCTTTACGTGCTAGATCAAGGTGACACACCTCGCGGTTCACCTCATGGGACAAGGCCAACCTCAATCTAGTAAAGTAACACATCTCGCAGTCCACCTCTCCGGACAAGGCCACAATGTAAAGGTGGGGAAGAAGTGACCCACCTCGCGGTCGACCTCTCGGGACAAAGCCACTCAACCTCACCTTCATTCTCTTCTTAAGTACATTTTCATTTAATCCTTCACATCCTACTGTTTCATTTCGTAAAAACATAGAAATTAATTTTTGTTTCATTCTCGTACTTTAAAATCATGATACGTAATCAACTAAAACATAAACAAACATTCATACAACCTAACGCACTATGATGTAGGCCAAAAGGCAAAAAAACCTACTTACACCACTTCTCTATAGTACTTAGTAATTCGTTCCTAAATTGTACGTAACTGGAAATTGGAGAACCTACAAAATCACACATTCATTAATTCTACTTTTTTCAATTGATGTAATTGTGACACCCGAGAAACCCCGCGTTCCTGGTGCGCTACAGTGCATCTACACACTACACACACACTAACACTTGACATAACGCACTCAATTTAATACTCCTTTCGTTTTCAAATCATTTGCAAAAGAACATTTGTGAGTATGAAAAATTTTCGACTCAATTCGAAAAAAATTCGCTTCCCGAAGAGGGAACACGAAATCCTCAACATAACAACTACGCAGCGGAACAGAAAACCATTTAAAATCGTTTAAGATAAAACGGTAAGACTTGAAATCCTAAGAAAAATCCAACGCGACCCTTGAACTACACAATCCGGTACTACGCACTCACGTCCCCACTTCGACACCCCGTGCGCACTCTCACAGTGCCGCACGTGCCAACTCCACGTCACTGTGTCTCGCACATGCTCACAATGCCACGTGCCCCACGCACCCTGTCACTGTATAGCACGTTCGGGCGCACGCCCTCACCCGGCGCCGCACGACCCGTGAGCACCCGTAGGGTCGCGTGCCCCGCGCACCTGTGATCACGCCGCACTCCCACGCTCATCTACCATTCTCAAGCATTCACTGTTCACATCTCAACTCATTCCATATCCCCTCGACTCCCAACCTCTCTCTCGAAATTTCGGCAGAGTAACGGCTAAAAACTGACTATCCCAAAATTTAAACCCTGCACACAATTCACCATAATCCAACAATATTTAACTATTAACCATCCAGAGAAAACCACCATAACAAAATCAGAGTTTAAGGACAACGAAAACTCATCAAATACAAATGAAGAAAGTCCCCAATATAAAGTAATATCATACTTTAACATATAACAATACGTACGTGTCTCCAAAACACTACAACCCCACTATACAATCTCAAAAAAAATCAACGTCTATAGAACTCCGCTGTCTACACAAATACCCGACATAAAATAATAAATCCACTATCACCTACCACCACCACGGGTCGGGTCGCCCTAACAAAATCCGTCATTCGGTGCCTCGAGCGCACGCCGTCAACCATCCTACGCCTTTGGACTAGGTTCTCGAGGTTCACCAGCAGTATTGTCAGCGCCTATAACACAGAACACACAACATAAGCCTAACGCTCTGTAAGTAATGCGATATGAAAGTAAAAGCCGACAGTGCAATCCTATCACATGCAGTCTCTACACTCACACTCATGTTGTCATATCTGTGACACGTAGTGCAGCCGCACCAGGGTAAGGAGGAACCTCACGCCACCCTACACCCTGACACGTTGCCACCGTCTCGGACTCCCCAGCAACGAGGCCCACAAGCTACACACACGGATCACCACACGACAACCACATCAGGGTAAGGGTGTACCTCGCGCCACTCTACACCCTGACACGTCGCCCCCATCCTAGCCTCCCCAGCACGGGGCCACAGTTGCCACACACACACGTTTCGCGACAGCCCAGCCGACCTACCCCTCGAGTAGGACCCGGGACTGGTGTTGTACCGGCCCACACACTAGTAGGATCTGCGGTACCACTGCCCATATCCTAACCGTCAACACATTCACGCCGCATGACGGCCCAGCCGACCCACCCCTCGAATGGAATCCGCGACGGGTGAAGCATCAGCCCGCACACTAGCGGGATCCGCGGTACCATCGTCACACATCTCACCACATACTCAAAACATGCTCAAAACCATTTTCGTTCACGTTTTTAAAATATGATGCATGTCAAACAATACGCAGGCACACCACAATCAATCACATAAACCCTAAAGTTCTATAGTGTAGGCCCACTTGGGCAAAACACATGCATGCATTACTTACCTAGCGTCCTACGCTCGCTTAATGCACAGCTTCACCAAAAAGTGTGTTAACCTAAAACGCAAACAACCACTCATCAATATTTATCTAAAAATCCACCAAATAGCTAAAAATAACCTTCCTTAACTACACTCATGAAATTCCAACTAAAATGGTCCATTAGTTTGGTTTGGCCGAAAACGAGCCGAACATTCGGATGCGCATAACTTTTGCGTCCGTCAGTGGAATCAAACGATTCAAGTTGCTAAACATCCCTTAAGAACCTAGTTTAACATACTAAGATGGATTTTAAAACGGTAAGCCGCAGACAGGCGGAAAATGCCAAAAACCGAATCTGCCATTTTTTTTTAAAATTTAAACCTTTGTTTTTCTTCAACCAAAACTCACTCAATTCAGCTTTACGCGCCAAAAATAGACATGCCACTGTCACACGTCGAAATTCCACGAAAAACATTCACTAATTTGACATGGACCGAAATTCCGACATAAACTTCCGACGCGCATAACCTTTGCGTCGGATATCAGAATCGAACGATTCTAGCCGCCATAAGTCCCCCTAACCACCTAATTTATCCCACAAAAACAGAATTTAAAACGACCGGCCGAACGTAGGCCGAAACGGCCAAAAACTGAAGCTGTCCCAAACTAAAAAGTCCGATTCTTGACTTCAAATTCGAATTTCACAGTTTCTATACACAACTAATCACATCCCACTTATACGTTCGGGCCAAGCTTGTCGGAATTGAAAGGAGGCCGAGCACCAAGCTCGGCCAACAATAGGGAAACTGACAGAGCTCGCCTTCGGTTTCCCCCTTCAAATTTCCGGCACTCCCTCCTCAACACTTTGGCCAAAATCACCGAAATTGGAGGGAGGCCGAACCTTACTCTCGGCCAAACCAGAAAGGATAGCAGAGGGAGGAAGAGAGACTTATCGAGCAATGTAGTCTTGCACACAACGAAAGAAGAAGATAGACTCCAGTAAGACGCCCAAATCGTCGGTGGCAGAATTGGTCGGCAACCCGTCCTTTGTGGTCGTCGGCAGAAAACGTTCGCGCTCACTATATTTGGAAATTCGAGCCACAGCAACTAAACGACCCCGATCGTCGGAGAAGAAACACTCAACCGCGATTTCGCTCACACCCTCGAGTTCGACGTCCACCGATCGAAGATCAAAACCTCAGCTCTCGATCTCCCTCTCTCCCTCACGTCTCCCCTCTGTTCCCTCGGGTGACAATTGAAATAGCCGAATGGCTTCTTCCCGAAGCCATTCGGTTGTTAAGTGATTTTTTTTTCTTTTTTCTTTTTAAATTATTAAATTACCAAAATGCCCTCATGCTGTTTTAATCGTCCGTAATTTCGTTAACTTCCTGACCTCTCGACTTTAAATTCCGAAAACCATCGCAAAAGTACGCTGCGAGTCTTATAATTTAAATTTTCTTGTTGAAATATTTCTCAAAACCCCGACCGAGATTAAATTAAAAAATTTGGAAATTAAAAATCAAAAATTTGAAGTTTCTGAGTTATTACAGTCCGCCCACTTTATAAGAATTTTTTCCCCAAAATTTACGTACCGAATAAGTCTGGATACTGCGGCTCTATGTCATCACGCCACTCCCAAGTAGTCTCTTCTACGCCATGGTTGCGCCACATCACTTTGACCAGTGGAATCTCCTTGTTGCGCAGCACCTTCACAGCTAATCTTAAGATCCTCACTAGCTTTTCCTCGTAGGACAGCCTTAGCTAGATCTCTATATCCTGTTGCGGCACTACCTAAGAGGGATCACGCATACACTTCCTCAGCATCGAGACATGAAAAACATCTTGGATGGCATCCATCGACGCAGGTAACTGAAGCTGGTATGCAGTTCTCCCAATCCGCTTGACAATCGGGAATGGTCCCACAAACCGAGGGTTGAGCTTGCCCCGCTTTCCCAACCTTACCGCTCCCTTGAACGGCGAGACCTTCAGAAAAACCTCGTCACCCTCATCAAACTCACACTCCCGGCATCTCTGATCAGCATAACTCTTCTATCGACTGTGAGCCGCTTCAATCCTCTTCCGTATCACAGAAATCTTGTCGACAGTCTGCTGTAGAATCTCAGGGCCTATCAATCGGGCCTCCTGAACCTCATCCCAATATAATGGCGACCTGCACTTCCTTCCATAGAGGGCCTCGTATGGCGCCATACCAATGGTGGACTGAAAGCTGTTATTATACGAGAACTCCACTAGCAGTAAGAACTTGCTCCAAGTCGCCTGAAACTCCAACACACAAGCCCTGAGCATATCCTCCAGAATCTGTATAGTCCGCTCTGACTGCCCATCGGTCTGAGGATGAAAGGCCGCACTGAAATCCAATCTGGTGGCCATAGCCTTGTGTAGACTCCTCCAAAACTTAGACGTGAACCTGGGGTCTCGGTCTGAAACAATCCACCGGAATCCCATGAAGTCTTACTATCTCCTGAATATACAACTGGGCAAACTGATCCATCGTATAAGTCATCCTCACAGGCAAAAAGTGAGACGACTTCGTAAACCTGTCCACAATCACCCAGATTGCGTCATGGTCCTTGGCAGTCCTCGGTAGTCCCACCACAAAATCCATGGTGATTCGCTCCCACTTCCACTCCGGTATAGGCAATGGTTGGAGCATTCCAGGCGGTCGCTGATGCTCCGCCTTCACTTGCTGGCAGACTACGCAGGCCTCAACATACTCAGCCACTGCTCGTTTCATGTTAGGCCACCAATAGTGCTGCTTCAAATCTCTGTACATATTAGTGCTTTCCGGATGCACAGAGAAAGAAGATGAATAAGACTCTGATAATATATCCCTCCTCAGCTCCTCATCCTTCGGGACATACCACCTATCCTGAAATTTCAGAATCCCGTCCTCTGAATAGCTGAACTCAGAATCAGGCCTGGCCTCCATACTCGCCTTCATCTCGCTACACTCTGAATCAGTCTCCTGAGTCTGCTTGATTCTGTCCAGAATAGTCGGCCTCAACGACAAGGCAGAAATAGTGGCTGCCAGATAAGAAACTACCTCCAGACCAAAACTCTGCATCTCTGTCATGGCAGTCGAGGCTGTCACCCTACTCATGGCATCTGCCACCACATTCGCCTTCCCGGGGTGGTACCTGATCTCCACATAGTAGTCCTTGACCAGCTCGAGCCATCTTCTCTGTCTTAAATTCAGCTTCTTCTGCGTGAAAATGTACCTCAAGCTCTAATGGTCTGAGTAAATCTCGCACTGCTGCCCATACAGATAATGCCTCCAAATCTTGAGTGTAAATACAACTGCCGCCAGCTCCAAATCGTGAGTGAGATAATTCTGCTCGTAAGCCTTTAACTGCCTAGAAGCATAGGCAATGACTCTCCCACTTTGCATCAAAACACACCCTATAGCGATCTTGGAGGCATCACAATAAATGCAGAACGTCTCTCCTTCCACGGGCAGTGTCAGTACAGGAGCCGTAGTCAACCTCTGCTTCAATGTCTGGAAGCTTTCCTCACACCTGTCGGTTCATTCATACTTTGCATTCTTCCTGGTCAGCCGGGTCAAGGGGGCCGAGATCTTAGAGAACCCCTCAATGAATCTCCGATAATATCCAGCCAACCCCAGAAAACTGCATATCTAGCTAGCACTGGTCGGCTGCGCCAGCTCCTTTACAGCCTGAACCTTCACCGGATCAACTGAAATACCCTCCGAGGAGATAACATGCCCCAAGAAGTGAATCCTGTCCAACCAAAACTCGCACTTCGAGAACTTAGCATACAGCTTATGCTGGCTCAAAATGGTCAATACAATCCTCAGGTGCTCCCTGTGCTCCTTCTTACTCCTTGAGTAGATCAGGATGTCGTCGATAAACACGATCACAAACTTGTCCAGGTACTCCCTAAACACCCGGTGCACAAATCCATGAATGCTGCAGGGGCATTGGTCAACCCGAAAGACATAACCAGGAACTCAAAATGCCCGTCATCCTGAAGGCCGTCTTCGGTACATCCCTCTACTTCACCTTTAACTGATGATAGCCGGACCTCAGGTCGATCTTAGAAAACACCCGGGCACCCTACAGCTGATCAAACAAATCGTCAATCCTTGGCAAGGGATACATGTTCTTCACAGTCAACTTATTCAGCTCCCAGTAGTCAATACACATACGCAGGGATCCGTCCTTCTTCTTGACGAATAGAACTGGCACTCTCCAGGGTCAAAAACTAGGGCGTATAAATCCCTTATCTGTCAGCTCCTCCAACTGAGCCTTCAGCTCCTTAAGTTCAGTAGGTGCTAATCTGTAGGGGTTCTTGCATACCGGCTTGGCACCTGGGAAAACATCTATCTCGAATTCAATCTCCCTATCAGGGGGCAACCCCGGCAATTCATCACTGAACACCTCTGGGAACTCCTGCACAATAAGAATATCCTGTATCCGAGCATCGCCCAGTGACTGCGCATCCTCAACACTTGCCAAAAATCTCTGGCAACCCATGCCTAACACCCGTGGAGCCTGACGAGAAAATAAAGCATAAATCCTGGCAAGACCCTTACCTGCTTTAAATGTGTAGCTCTCCCCACCCGGGGGCCAGAAATGAACCTCTCTGGTCCTGCAGTCAATCTCCGCATGATGTCTGAACTGCCAGTCCATTCCCAAGATCACCTCATCACCGCTCATATGGAAAATGACCAGCTCGACATATAACTGCTTGCTCCCCACTGTCACAACATTGCCTCGCACCACCTGTTCTGAATACAAATGCTCTCCGGATGGCAAGGTGACATCATAATGTCGCTCGACGAGACTGAACTCAAAGTTGGCCTTAACCACAAAGCCCGTTGACACAAACGAGTGCGTAGTGCCCGTATCAATCAAAGTATAAGCTGCCACACCAGAAACAAAAATGTTTCCTGCTATCACTGATGACTGGGCAGCATCATCTGGCTCAAACAGGGCAAAAACTCTCGGTGAAACTCTGGCTGACGACCTGCTCGCCGCTGGGCATCTGCTGGCAAAGTGTCCCACCTCATTGCAGTTGAAGCAGCGGTTCTGACGCGGTTTCAAGCACTCTTTGGACATGTGGCCCACCTCGCCACAGTTATAACACCTCACTGAGCCCGTCCTGCACTCGCTCGGGTGGCTCCTCTGACATTTCGGGCACACTGGAAATTGTCCCGACCCCTGCAGCCTTTTAGTGCTCCCCTCGCTGCTAGAACTTTCACTAGGCCTCTTCAATCCTTTCGGCACGGACACCTCCCCGCTGGCTTGCGGCAGCAACTCCCTGAATGATCTCCGAGGCTGCTCTATAGGTACCTCCCGGTAACTAGGAAGCTTCGCCCGAGCCTCCTCAATGTTAAGGGCCTTCGCTACTACCTCCTCATACGGCATGCCTCGGGTCCCCGCAATCTGCATGCCCATATAAATATCCAGCTTTAGACCCTGCACAAACTGATGTACCTTATTCTCATCGAGGCTCACCAAATGTCCTGCAAACTGCGACAAGACCTCGAACTGCCGTACATACTCAGCCACAGTGCCGGTCTGCTTCAACTGTGCAAACTCCACCATCTTCTGTGTCCTGATTGAATGATTGAAATACTTGCCGAAAAACACCGACCTGAACTCCTCCTAGGTCATGGCCTCCACATCACTCGTGGCCACCACAGTATCCCACCAATGGCTCGCGTGCTTGGCAAGATAGAACACCACACTAGAAACTCTGTCTTGCTCTTCTACCTTGGCAAAACTCATCATCCTCTCCATACTCCGTATCCACTCCTCAGCACTAAGAGGATCCGGAGATGATCCGTCAAAGGTCGGGGGTCTGAGTCTGTGCAGCCTGTCACCCCCTCTGTCGAACGAACACTGGGTGCTAGACTGACCCTGGTCGTCCCTGCTCATAAACCTCTCCAACTGCTGAGACTGACGGTGGACCAACTCGGTAAGCTGCCGGACGGTATCATCCATGTCGCCCACAGCTCTAGGGGGCGCCTCTCGTCGTGGCCGCTCTCTACCTCTATCTCTCGTCTCTCTTGACATTTTCTACCTTTAACATAAATATAAAGCTCACATTAGTACTACAATAAATTCAAATCTAAACACTTACAATTGGTGGAGTGCTCCCGTGCAGCGGCTGGCGGTGTTAGGTAATCCTCTAAACAACGTCGACCCCGTGGCTCTGATACCATAACTGTGACACCCCGAGAAACCCCGCATTCCTGGTGCGCTATAGTGCATCTACACACTACACACACACTAACACTTGACATAACGAACTCAATTTAATACTCCTTTCATTTTCAAATCATTTTCAAAAGAACATTTATGAGTATGAAAAATTTTCGACTCGATTCGAAAACAATTCGCGTCCCGAACAGGGAACACGAACTCCTCAACATAACAACTACGCAGCGGAAAAGAAAACCATTTAAAATAGTTTAAGATGAAACGGTAAGACTTGAAATCCTAGGAAAAATCCAACACACCCCTCGATCTACACAATCCGGTACCGCACACTCACGTCCCCACTTCGACACCCCGCGTGCACTCTTGCAGTGCCGCACGTGCCAACTCCACGTCATTGTGTCTCGTGCACGCTCACAGCGCCGCGTGCCCCACGCATCCTGCCATTGTACAGCATGTCCGCGCGCACGCCCTCACCCGGCGCCGCCCGACCCGTGAGCACCCCTAAGGCCACATGCCCCGCTCATGTGCGATCACGCCGCACTCCCAAGCTCATCTACCCTTCTCTAGCATTCACTGTTCACATCTCAACCCATTCCATATCCCCTCAACTCTCAACCTCTCTCCCAAAATTTCGGCAGGGTAATGGCTAAAAACTGACTATTCCAAAATTTAAACCCTGCACACAATTCACCATAATCCAACAATATTTAACTATCAACCATTCAGAGAAAACCACCACAACAAAATCAGAGTTTAAGGACAACGAAAACCCATCAAATACAAATGAAGAAAGCCCCCAGTATAGAGTAATATCATACTCTAACATATAACAATACGTACGTGTCCCCAGAACACTACGACCCCTCTATACAATCTTAAAAAAAATCAACGTCTATACAACTCCGCTGTCTACACAAATACCCGACATAAAATAATAAATTCACTATCACCTACCACCACCACGGGTCGGGTCGCCCTAACAAAATCCGCCATCCGGTACCTCGGTCGCACGCCGCCAACCATCCTATGCTTCTGGACTATGCGCTCTAGGCTCACCAGCAGTATCGTCAGCACCTACACCACAGAACACACAACATAAGCCTAACGCTCAGTTAGTAATGCGATACGAAAGTAAAAGCTGACAATGCAATCCTATCACATGCAGTCTCTACACTCACACTCATGTTGTCACATCTGTGACGCGTAGTGCAGCCGCACCAGGGTAAGAAAAAACCTCACACCACCCTACACCCTAACACATTGCCACCGTCCCGGACTCCCCAACAATGAGGCCCACAAGTTACACACACGCATCACCACACGGCAACCACATCAGGGTAAGGGTGTACCTCGCGCCACTCCACACGCTGACACGTCGCCCCCATCCCAGCCTCCCCAGCACGGGGCCACAGTTGCCACACACTCACGTTTCGCGACAGGCCAGCCGGCCCATCTCTCGAGTAGGATCCGCGACTGGTGTTGCACCGGCCCACACAATAGTAGGATCCGGAGTACCACTGCTCATATCCTCACCGTCAACACATTCACGCCGCTTGATGGCCTGTAATAACTCGAAAATTTTGAATTTTGAATTTTTATTTCTGAAATTTGTACTTCAATCTTGGTCGGAGTTTTGAGAAATATTTCAACTGGAAATTTAAATTTCTAGACTCGGAGCCTACTTTTGCAACGGTCTTCGAAATTTAAAGTTAGGAGGTTGGGAAATGAACGAAATTACGGATGATTGAAACACGTGAGGGCATTTTTTTAATTTTGTAATTTTGTAAGCACCTGATTGCCGAGAGAGGGCGATTGCGTGCCGTAGTCGGAGCTGCAATCGTTGGCCGACGAGCGTGGGCGCGAGGTACGAGTTGCGAGCAGGTGCTACTGTCCCGACGAACCAAAGCCGTCCGGTTTTAGCAGCTCGAGTTCCCGAAGTGAGAGCCGAGTGTTTTGGCTGACGACCGCGAAGGGCGAATTTCCAACCAAGTCTGCCATCGACGATTTAGGCATCTTGCTAGAGTCCCTCTTTCCCATTGTGTGCAAAACTCCATTGCTCGGTAAGTCTTTCCCCTCTTGCTGCGCGTCTCATTAAAGTTTTTTGGTTTGGCCGAGCTTAGTGCTCGGCCTGCTTTCGTCATTGATGGAATTGGCCCCAAGGTTGTAGTGTAACACGAGGGAGATGGCGCGAGTTGAAGGGAAACCGAAGGTGAGCCCTGTCGGTTTACTGTTTTGGCCGAGCTCTAAGCTCGGCCTCCTTGCATTTGCGGTGAGCTTGGCTGAGAGATATGGACGAAATAGGGGTAGTTGTGTGTAGAAGTTTGTAAATTGAAGTTTGAAATCAAAAATCAACCATTGTTCGTGCAGGGCCAGTTTGGTTTTTAGCCATTTTGGCCTTGCTTCCGTTGATCATTTCCAATTTTGTTTTTGTGGGTTAAAAAAGGTTGTTGGAGGGATGTATGACCACTGGAATCGTTCGATTCCGATATTCGACGCGAAAGTTATTCGCGTCAGAATTTTATGTCGGATTTTGGTCCAAGTCAAATTAGCGAGCGTCTTTCATAGAAATTCGATGTGTGAGAGTAGCATAGCAATTTTGATGCATATAACTAGTGGCGAGTTAGTTTTGGTTGAAGAAAAACAAAGGTTGAAATTTTATAAAAAATGGCAGATTCAGTTTTTGATGTTTTTCGCCTGTCTGTGGCTTACCGTTTTAAAATCTGTCTTGGTATGTTAAACTGGGTTCCTAAGGGGACATTTAGCCACTTGAATCGTTCGATTCCGTTGACGTACGCAAAAGTTATGCGCGTCTGATCTTTGGGCTGGTTTTTGGCCAAACCAAACCCATGAACCGTTTCAGTTGGAATTTCATGAGTGTAGTTAAGGAAGGTTATTTTTAGCTATTTGGTGGATTTTGAGATAAATATTGATGAATAGTTGTTTGTGTTTTAGGTTGAGACATTTTTTTGGCGAAGTTGTGCATTAAGCGAGCGTAGGACGCCAAGTAAGTAGTGCATGCATGTGTTTTGCCCAAGTGGGCTTACACTGTAGAACATTAGGGTTTATGTGATTGATTGTGGTGTGCGTGCGTATTGTTTGTCATGCATCATATTTTAAAAATGTGAACGAAAATGATTTTAAGCATGTTTTGAGTATGTGACGAGACGTGTGGTGGTGGTACTGCAGATCCCGGTAGTGTGCGGGTCGATGCTTCACCAGTCGCGGATTCCACTCGAGTGGTGGGCCGGCTGGGCCTTCATGCGGCATGAATGTGTTGACGGTGAGGATATGGGCAGTGGTACCGCGGAACCAACTAGTGTGTGGGCCGGTGAAACACCAGTCGCGGATCCTACTCGAGGGGTGGGCCGGCTGGGCTATCGCGAAACGTGTGTGTAGCAACTGTGGCCTCGTACTGGGAAGGTTTGGACGGGGGCGACGTGTCAGGGTGTAGAGTGGTGCGAGGTACACCCTTACCCTGATGTGGTTGCTGTGTGGTGATGCGTGTGTGTAACTTGTGGGCCTCGTTGCTGGGGAGTCCGGGACGGTGGTGACGTGTCAGGGTGTAGGGCGGCGTGAGGTTCCTCTTTACCCTGGTGCGGCTGCACTACGCGTCACAATGTGACAACATGAGTGTGAGTGTGGAGACTGCATGTGTTAGGATTGCATTGTCGGCTTTTACTTTCATATCGCAGTACTTACTGAGCGTTAGGCTTATGTTGTGTGTTCTGTGGTGTAGGTACTGACGATACTGTTGGTGAGCCTCGAGAGCCTAGTCCAGAGGCGTAGGATGGTTGGCGGCGTGCGACCGCGGCACCGGATGGCGGATTTTGGTTAGGGCAACCCGACCCGTGGAGATGGTAGGTTGTGGCCTGGTTGGTTTGGGGGTTTTTCTTTCTTTTGTGGTGATTATGTACAGTCGCTGAGATGAGTTGTATATGCGTCAGTGTATAGGTGTATATGGAGTGCGTGTGATTTTGGCGACGTACGAATATATTTTACATATTAGAGTATAGTATTGCTCTATATTGTGAACTTTCTTCTATTGTATTTGATGAATTTTCGTTGTCTTCATACTCTGATTTGGTTACGGTGTTTTCTCTGGATGATAGATAGATAGATACTGCTAGTTTTGGTGAACTGTGTGCAGGGTTTTTTATTTTTGGGATAGCCAGTTTTTAGGCGTTACTCTGCCAAAATTTTGGGAGAGGGGTTGGGAGTCGAGAGGATATGAAACAAGTTGAGGTGTGTACAGTGAATGCTAGAGAAGTGTAGATGAGAATTGAGGGGCGGCGTGATCGCAGGTGCGCGGGGCACGCAGCCCTGCGGGTACTCATGGGTCGTGCGATGCCGGGTGAGGGCGTGCGCGCGGACATGCTGTACAGCGGCAGGGTGCGTGGGGCACGCGGTGCGGTGAGCGTGCATGAGACACAGTGACGTTGAGTTGGCACGTGCGGCACTGCGAGGGTGCGCCCAGGGTGTCGAAGTGGGGACGTGAGTGCGCTGTACCAGGATGTGTAATTCGAAGAGTGCGTTGGATTCTTCTCTAGGATTTTAAGTCTTACTATTTTATCTTGAATTGTTTTAAATGGTTTTCTTCTCCCGCTGCGTAGTTTTAATGTTGAGGACTTCGTGTACTCTCTTCGGGACGCGAGTTGTTTTCGAATCGAGTCGAAAATTTTTCATACTCACAAACGTTCTTTTGAAAATGATTTGAAAACGAAAAGAGTATTAAATTGAGTGAGTTATGTCAAGTGTTAGTGTGTGTAGTGTGTAGATGTACTGTAGCGCACAGGGAACGGGGGGTTACATGGCCCAACCGGCCCACCCCTCGAGTGGAATCCGCGACGGGTGAAGCACCGGCCCGCACACTAGCGATATCCGCGGTACCACCGCCACACGTCTCACCACATACTCAAAACATGCTAAAAACCATTTTCGTTCACGTTTTTAAAATATGATGCACGTCAAACAATACGCACGCACACCACAATCAATCACATAAACCCTAAAGTTCTACAGTGTAGGCTCACTTGGGCAAAACACATGCATGCACTACTTACCTGGCGTCCTACCCTCGTTTAATGCACAACTTCGCCAAAAAGTGTCGCAACCTAAAACGCAAACAACCACTCATCAATATTTATCTCAAAATCCACCAAATAGCTAAAAATAACCTTCCTTAACTACACTCATGAAATTCCAACTAAAACGGTCCATTGGTTTGGTTTGGCCGAAAACCAGCCCAACGTTCGGATGCGCATCACTTTTGCGTCCGTCAACGGAATCAAACGATTCAAGTGGCTAAACGTCCCCTTAGGAACCTAGTTTAACATACTAAGACGGATTTTAAAACGGTAGGCCGCAGACAGGAAGAAAACACCGAAAACCAAATCTGCCATTTTTTTTTAATAAAAATTCAACCTTTGTTTTTCTTCAACCAAAACTCACTCAATTCAGCTTTACGCACCAAAAACTGACATGCCACTATCACACGTCAAAATTTCACGAAAAACGCTCACTAACTTTATGGACCAAAATCTGACATAAACGTCCTACGCGCATAACTTTTGCGTCGGATATCGGAATCGAACGATTCCAGCGGCCATAGGTCCCTCTAACCAACTAATTTATCCCACAAAAATAGAATTTAAATTGACCGGCCGAACGTAGGGCGAAACGGCCAAAAACAGAAGCTGTCCCTAACTAAAAAGTTCGATTCTTGACTTCAAATTCGAATTTCACAGTTCCTATACACAACTAATGACATCCCACTTATACGTTCTGGCCAAGCTTGCTGGAATTGAAAGGAGGTCGAGCACCAAGCTTAGCCAAAAACAGGAAAACTGACAGGCCTCGCCTTCGATTTCCCCCTTCAAATTCCCGGCACTCCATCCTCAACACTTCGGCCAAAATCACCGAAATTGGAGGGAGGCCGAACCTTACTCTCGGCCAAACCAGACAGGATAGCAGAGGGAGGAAGAGAGACTTACCGAGCAATGTAGTTCTGCACCCAACGGGAGAAGAAGAAAGACTCTAGTAAGGCGCTCAAATCGTCGGTGGCTGAATTGGTCGGCAACCCGCCCTTCGCGGTCGTCGGCAGAAAACGCTCGGGCTCACTATCTTCGGAAATTTAAGCCACAGCAACTAAACGACCCCGATCGTCGGAGAAGAAACACTCGGTCGCGGTTTCGCTCACACCCTCGAGTTCGACGTCCACCGATCGAAGATCAAAACCTCAGCTCTCGATCTCCCTCTCTCCCTCGCGTCTCCCTTCTGCTTCCCTCGGGTGACAATTGAAACAGTCGAATGGCTTCTTCCCGAAGCCCTTCGGTTGTTAAGTGTATTTTTTTTTTAAATTAATAAATTACCAAAATGCCCTCACGCTGTTTTAATCATCCGTAATTTCATTAATTTCTCGACCTCCCGACTTTAAATTCTGAAAACCATCGCAAAAGTAGGCTCTGAGTCTTATAATTTAAATTTTCCTGTTGAAATATTTCTCAAAACCCCGATCGAGATTAAATTAAATATTTCAGAAATTAAAAATTAAAAATTTAAATTTCTGGGTTATTACAGTAATTCTAACACGGAAGTCATAAACTCGAACTAAATATAAACTCCCAACTAAACCCGAAATCCTACTAAATTTCAGACCAAATTCGGAAATGCATAAGTAATCCAATACTCGTTTGATTTTGACGATTCAAAGTGCTACGGGCTCCTTGGAACGTCTAGTTTCTAATGGTCTAATTTATTTCCTAATCCTACATCCACAGCTTGGCCAAATCTGGTCAAGCAGGAACGTCTTTGTAATGTAAGTTTTTCGGTTATTTAAATACTCTATTCTCTCCATAAAAACTTATAACTTGAACTTACCTTAAGCTTAAACACTCATGAACGGATAAGAATCGACTATAACCTCGAAATTTTGGACATCTCTCTAGGTTTTACTAAACTATCCCATAACTCTCCCTAACTTCACTTTTAAGACTTAAAACAGCTAAAGAACTAACTATCTACTAAAAACTAACCAAAACATACCTTAAATTTGAAGAAACGAAGGAAGAACAAAGAAGAACCGTCGACTGCTTGACGTCGCTAGAAGGGAATCGCTGAAGAATAAAGGTTTCGTGGGGGTGGGGAAGAGACTTTTCGTGCAGGGAAAGAAAACACCACAGAAGTGTTATTTATTATTTTTTTATATAGTAATAATAATCTTAATTACCTTTTCGCTCTCAACCTCTAATATTTTAAGTAAATGGTTATTCAGTCCATTTATGGTTGGATTTTTATAATATTCTCTTGTTCATTAGCCTCAAAATAATCTTTGACTTTATAGTATAAATTTTCTACTCTCAATTATGACTAAAACTCCGCCGTCTACCAATACGAAATATGACAATTATTTAAGCAGAAATTCTGGGTGTTACAATCAGAGCCTGTCCCCAACCGTAAATGTGGCCAACGAGGACGTTGAGCCCCAGAGGAGGGTGATAACCCGAATGTCTACCTTTGAGTACGGTTGCGGAGCAAATTTTGAGAACTAAGCTGAGTGTGGGCAAATCCCGTACTCGATTATAGCCAAATCCTGGGTCGTGGAACCGGGGGTCGTCACAATCCCAAATCGCTTGAGTAGGTATATGGAAATGAAACATATGTAAGGAAACCCTCCCAAGATAATAAGACACGTTTTGGAGCACAATTGACAACAGATTTAATAAGAACTCTAAAGTTAAGAGTGTTCCGGCGAGAGTAGTACCATGTTGGGTGACCGATTGAGAAGTTCTCGCCAAACAAATCCATAAGAAATTGATATTAGGCTACGGCTCAATCCCCAGAGTGGACAATATATTATTAGAAAAATGGGTCGTTACAGCACTACTTACATAGGATTAGGCTTACGTGTAGAGGATTGTCATGCCCCGTAAACCCTACCTAGTTCCCGGTTCGCACACTCTATTACTCACTGACTCCACTCGAAAAAAATTCGAATAAAATTTAAAACTTTTGTTCCTCGACTTAAAACAACATATTTGAAAATATTTTAAATAGCATTGTAGGGGAAAACTCGATTAAAATAAGTTTAAACGAAACTTCATTTTATAAAAACATAAAATAGAGAAACTAGTTGACACTTGTAAATATCGGTCGACACTTGGGTTGTCTCGAGTTTTTCATCAGTCGACCTTGGCAACCGCCGGTCGACACTACGTTTCTCTCGGTTCTTTTCATCGGTCGACACTGAGAACAGCAGTCAACACTATGTTGGTCTCGGGTCTTTTCGTTAGCCAACACTGAAAACACCGATCGACACTTCTACGCTCATCTTACAGAGCGGTCGACACTTACTTTTACAGGTTGACACCTTGAGCATTTCTTTCCACGCAGGTCGACACTCGCGGTCGACACCGCTGCCCTTTTTACACTACCAGTCGACACCTACAACCATAGTTCAACACTTACTTCGGCTCTGCCCGCGCAGGTCGACCCTCGCGGTTGACACTTGCAGGGTCTGGTCGACCATTAAGCCTATCGGTCGACACTTCCTCCCCATAATTCTTTTTAAAAATCTTAAAAATTTCGCAAAATCGATCAGACTTCGACTCAACGCTAATAATAACCACACGCCCACTTTTCCATCAGTTCAAAATCATAATTTTATTAAGAAAAATGACTACTAAACTTTGAAATCCGTCTATACATTCAATCGACTTAAAACAACTAAAATCATTTCGATTACACACCCAAAACCCGTACCTATACCCACCATAGTCGAAACGCCCTAACAGCCGGCCAGATCATCCACGTGCATACTCCTCCAACCGCCTCCTAATCCTGCCATGCTTTGAGTACTCATCGGCTACTTTTTCGTCACCTACATCATACAAATCAATTATTAACCTAATACTAAGTAAGTAATGCATAAAACTTAAACACTGAAAAATATACATCCTAACATATGCAGTTTCTACAGTTTCATCTCTACTTTCATTTGGTCTCTTTCTTACGTCTTCTTTATCTTCTTACTACTGGGTTATTCTTTACGTGTTAGATCAAGGTGACACATCTCATGGTCCACCTATGGGGAAAAAGCCAACCTCAATCTAGTAAAGTGACACACCTCGTGGTCCACCTCTAGGATAAGGCTATCACGCAAAACGGAGGGAGAGTGATAAACTTCGCGGCCCACTTATGGGGACAAGATCACTCAACCCCACCTTTCTTATCTTCTTATTTCATTCGTCTCATCATATCCTACTATTTCACTTCGTAAAAACATAAAAATTCATTTTCGTCTCGTTCTCCTAATTTAAAATAATGATGTACAACCATGAAAGCACAACATAAAGCAAACGTGTAATGCATCCTTGTAACACCCCGAGAACCCACACATCCCCGGTGCGCTACAGTGCATCTACACACTACACACACACACTAACACTTGACACAACTAACTCAATTCAATACCCCTTTCGTTTTCAAATCATTTT
>CM039517.1:13506878-13545977 GCA_022433055.1 Begonia peltatifolia | reverse complement strand
TTTTTTTTTTTTTTTTATATATACCAAATTACAAAACTGCCCTCACGTACTTAAATCTTCCGTAATTTCGTTAATTTCTCGATCTCCCGACTTGAGATTCCGAAAAAAAAATCGCAAAAGTAGGCTCCGAGTCTTATAATTCAAATCTTTCCCGTTGAAATATTTCTCAAAACTCCGACCGGGATTAAACTAAAAATTCTAAAAATAAAAATATAAATTCGAAATTCCCGGGTTATTACAATCCTACTGAACTGTGATGTAGGCCCGAAGGCAAAACTTCTACTACATTACTTACCTGGTGTCCTTAGCAACTCGTATTTCGTAAACTTCTTGCTAAATTGGAGAACCTATAAAATCACACATTCATCAATTCTACTTCGTTCAACTCATAAATTCCTACCTTGAAGTCATAACTCGTAAGAAGTCTAAACTCACTACTAAACCCGAAATCCAACTCAATTTCTGACCAACTTCAGAAATTCATAACTTCTTCAATACTCGTCCGAATTAGACGATCCAAAGTGCTACAGGCTCCACAGACGTTTAGTTCCTAACGGTCTCATCTATTTCCTAATTCAACACCTACAGCTTGGCTAGACATGGCCGAGCGGAAACCGTTCCACAATTCAAGCATTCGGCTATCCAAACGCTCAATTTTCTCCATACAAACCTATAATCTACTCATGCTTCAAGTTTAAGCACCAATATATGAATAAAAATTGACTATAACTATTAAATCATATTCTTCCAACTTAGATTTTATTGTAAAGTCCAATAATTGTTCTAACTCCACTTTTACCGCTTTAAACAACTATAGTACTAACTATTTATTAGGAACTTACCTTAGATTTGAAGAACCGAAGGAGGAACGGAGGAGAATTGTTAGCTGCTGGAAGGAGAAATTGTCGAGTGCTTCATGCGGGGAGGACAAATTCTATGGCTGAAGAAATTGGGGGGGGAGGGCGGGGTTATGTGCTGGGGAGAAAACACAGAAAGGTTGTTTGATATATATATATATATATATTTAATAATAATAATAATAATAATAACCTAATTATTATACTGTCATCAACCTCTATTTGTTTAATAAACCTGTATTCGATCTGTGTTCGGTTGAAATCTTACAATTTTTCCTTTACTATTAGTCCTAAAATAATCTCCTACTTAATGGTAGAAATTATCCACTCTCAATTTCTACCAAAACTCCGCCGATTGCAATTACGTAAATCCAAAATTAGTTTTAACGAAAAATTTTAGGTGTTACAAGGATACTGCAGGTGAGTTCCGAGAGCCTAGTCAGGGCGAGTAGGCAGTTGGCGGTCCATGCCATGACATTAGTTTGGTGGACTGTGTTAGGGTGACCCGACTTGTGGAGAGTGTTCTGGGTATGGTGAGTTTTTGGAAGATTCATTTTGAGAAGTCTATATCATGTTCATAGGACTAGTGTATAGATTTTTGATGTATAGATGAATTTTAAATGCTAGTAGTTGTGATGATGTACATCGTGATGATGTATAGTCATATATTTGAAGCTATTTGGGAGGTTATGATATGAAAATCCAGGTTTTCTTGGTTTTAAATGATCGAAACATGTCGTTGTTCGTTTTCTCTTTTTGAGTTTGAAATTTTATTTAAGGCTTACTGGTGTAAAGTGTCGACCTAATGCATAGGTGTCGACCGAACTAGGTGAATGTTGATCACGAGGGTCAACCTACGGGAACAGGACCAAACGAAGTATCGACCTATGTGTGTAAGTGTCGATCAGTTTGTGTAAAATTAGTAAAAGTGTCGATTACAAGATTCGACCGGTGCAAACAGAGAGGATTAGGCTGTCGACCTGTGCAAACAGGTGTCGACCTGTTAGTGAGATGAACATCGAGGTGTCGACCGCAAGATTCAACTATGGCAGATAGAGAGAATTAGGGTGTTGACCGGTGAAAACAAGTGTCGACCTGTACAAACAGAGGCAATCAAGGTGTCGACCTATGAATATTCGACAACCAGGGGAGAGACGTTGACGCGCTAGACGGTTCAGACGAGGCAAAAATTTGGCGTGAGTGGGTTTTTCCGAGCTCTAGACGAACGGTAAGCCTCTCCCTTGGCACAATTTTTTCAACCGAGCGTGAGGGCTCGATCCCTCCCAGTTCTCCCAGAGTTTAGCTTGTTGTAGAGGGTGGGTAGTGATTAAATTTTAGGAGGGGTTGGATGGAACATGCTGTGAATCGTGAGGGACCGAAGGTGAGCCCTGTCGGTTTCTTGTTTTGGGCGAGCTTAGTGCTCTGCCTCCTTTCATTCTCTGTGAGCTTGGCCAAAGTGAATGAGTGAAATGTGGCTAGTTGGGTATAGAAATTGTGGAATTTGAATTGAAATCAAAAATCAGATCTTTGTTTTGTGTAAGAGCAGATTCTATTTTTGGCCATTTCGGCCTAGTTTCAATTGATCGTTTTCAGTTCTATTTTCGTGGGTTAAAATAGGTTGTTAGAGGAACATTTGGACGCTGGTATTGTTCAATTCCGATACCCGATGCAAAAGTTATGCGCGTCGGAAGTTTATGTTGGATTTTGGACCGAGTTAAATTATTGGACATTTTCTGTAGAATTGTGACGTGTGGTATTAGCATTGCTGTTTTTAATGCGTAAAACTAGTTTTGAGTGAGTTTTGGTTGAAGGAAATGGAAATGTGAAATTTGAATAAAAAGGGCAGATTTTGTTTTTGGTGTTTTTCACCTATCTGCAGCCTACCGTTTTAAAATCCGTCTTATTATGTTAAACTAAGTTCCTAAGTGAACATTTAGCCTCTTGAATTGCTCAATTCTGTTAACGGACGTAAAAGTTATGCACGTCGAAAGTTTAGGCTGGTTTTCAGCTGCACCAAACTAGGTTCCTAAGGGAACGTTTAGCCTATTGAATTGCTTGATTCCGTTAACGGACGCAAAAGTTATGCATGTCCGAAGTTTAGGCTGGTTTTCGGCTGCACCAAATATGTGAATCGTTTTAGTTGGAATTTCATGGGTTCAGTTAAGGAATGTTATTTTTATCATATTTAGTGAATTTTGAAGCGAAGATTGATGAGTGATTGTTTATGTTTTAGGTTGAAGCATTTTGGCGAAACTGTGCATCGAGTGAACTTAGGACGCCAGGTAAGTAGTGCATGCATGTGTTTTGCCCAGGTGGGCCTACACCGTAGAACTTTAGGATGTATGTTGTCGATTGTGGTGTGCGTGCGTATTGTTTGACATGCATAATGTTTTTTTTAAAAGGGAACGAAAAATAGTTTTGAACATATTTTGTGTAAGTGGTGAGACGTGTGGCGGTGGTACCGCGGATCCTGCTAGTGTGTGGGCCGGTGCGTAACCAACTGCGGATTATGCTCGAGTAGTGGGTCGGCTGGATCGTCACACAACGTGTATGTGTCGACGGTGAGGATGATGGACAGTGGTACCGCAGATCCTGCTAGTGTGTTGGTCGGTGCAACACTAGTCAGGGATTCTGCTTCGAGGAGTGGGCCGGCTGGGCTGTTGCGAAATGTGGGTGTGGCAACTGTGGCCTCGTTGCTAGGGAGGCTGGGACGGGGCGACGTGTCAGGGTGTAGTGTGGTGCGAGGTACACCCTCGCCCTGATGTTATTGTCGTGTGGTGAAGCGTGTGTGTAGCTTATGGGCCTCATTGTTGGGGAGTCTGGGATGGTGGCGACATGTCAGGGTGTAGGGTGGCGCTAGATTCCTCCTCACTTTGGTGCGGCTGCAATACGCGTCACAGATGTGACAACACGAGTGTGAGTCTAGAGGCTGCATGTGATAGGATTACATTGTCGGCTTTTACTTTCATATTGTACTAATTACAGAGAGTTAGGCTTATGTGTTCTATGGTTTAGGTGCTGATGATATTGCTGGTGAGCCCCAAGAGCCTAGTCTTGAGGTGTAGGAGGGTTGGTGGCGTGCGACCGAGGCACCGGACTGCAGATTGTTAAGGCGACCTGACCCGTGCAGATGGTAGGTGATGGCTGGATTGTTGGGGAATTTTCTTTTTATGTGTCGATATATAGTTGATTAGACGAGTTGTATAGGCGTCAGAGTAAAGGAGTTTAAGGAGTGCTTGTGGTTTGGTGACGTACGCGTACTCTTTACATATAGGAGCTTGGTAATGCTTTATACTGTGAACTTTCTTCATTTGTATTTGATAGATTTTGTTGTTTTTAAACTTCGATTTTGTCATGGAGACTCTTGGGATGGTTGATGTATAGATATTTCTATTTTTCTTGTGAACTGCGTGCAGGGTTTTAAATTTTTTTGGGATAGCTAATTTTTAGGCATGACTCTGTCGAAATTTTAGGAGAAAGGTTGGAAGTCGAGAGGGTGTGGAATAGGTCGGGGTGTGTATAGTGAGGTACTAGAGAAGTGTGGATGGGCGCGGGAGTTTGGCGTGGTCGTAGGTGTGCGGGGCACGCGGCTCTGCGGATGCACATGGGTCTGGCGGCGTCGAGTGAGGACGTGTTGTACGGAGGCAGGATGCGCGGGGCACGCGGCGCTGTAAGCGTGCGCGAGACGCAGTGATGTTGAGTTGGCGTGTGCGACACCAAGAGGGTGCACGCGGGGCGCCAAAGTGGGGACGTGGGCTCGCAGTACCGAAATTGTGTAGTTCGAGGTGTGTGTTGGACTTCTTCCTAGAATTTCAGGTTTTGGTTGTCTTATTCCTAAAGCTACTTTAAATTATCTTTTCTGCTGCGTATTTTATATTGAGGATTTCGTGTTCCGAAATTGTGTATTTTATACTCACAAATGTCCTTTTGAATATGATTTGAAAATGAAAATGGTATTAAATTAAGTGAGTTCGCGTCAAGTTTCTGTATGTCATGATGTGTAGATGTAGTGAGCGCATTGGGAACGTGTGGGTTTTTGTGGCGTTACACTTCCAACTCATCCTCTATCTCACTTACCGTTTCCTCAATAAGCTCATTTTGGCTTGGTGCTAGGGGAGTTGGTGGTTCAAAAATAATTGGAGCTTTTGGGGTAGGCCAAGGGCTAGACTCTTTTTTGTATTAACTTGGAACGAGCATTTTTTTCATTAAAGACTTCAACAAGTTCCAAGTAGCAACTTCACCTTTGTCTTCTAGCCTTCTTGCTTTTCCAATCCTCTTCCACAATATTTTAACAATTCCAGTTAAACAAGAGAGTGTTATTCGGATTTTCCTTCTTTCTGAATAATCTTGCTTTTTAAACAACTCCTTAACTTCTTCCAACCAATCTATACATTTAAGATCTAAAGTATATCCACAAAAATCAAGGAGTGCTACGTCAAAAGACCTTTCATACTCAAGATTCCCTTTGGGAATCCTTTGGTCAGATTTCACAAAATCTGTTTTCTCTTTAAAGGTTCTCCTAAATTAATAATTTCTTCATAGGTTTTCTCTTCTTCTAGGTGGAGCTTGAGGGAATCTATGAAGAACATCCTCCTCTCTATCTCGCCATTAGCTTACACCTTGAAGCCTGTTGATGCACGAAGCAACCTGAAAAGAAAAGGATTAGTATATGAAGAGCAAGAAGCTTGAACCAAACAATGTGCGTATTTCGGGAACAAATAGCGAGGGAAGGGGAAGCTATTGAAGACGGATACTACCTTTTCTGTGGTGTAATAAACCCTTAAATGCCATAGACAAAATCGAGTGGTGAGATGAAAAAAAAAAGAAAGAAAAGGCGAAAACTTCAAGTGGCCCAATTAGACGATCTCCTCGGCCAATTTGATAAATGGGTTTCTCCTCCTAAGGATCCAAACAAGAGAGTGGAACAAGTAGAATTCGGTGATAAGGGTTTCTCAAGCAACCAAGAGCTTAGGAAACAATGAAGGCTTAACTTCCCTTGGATAATCCAAGTGCAATACCAGTTGGTAATCCGAAGCAAATTGCTAGGAGAAAAGTGACTCGTATATTGATTGCGTGAAAAATTACAAACGCCAATGTCATGCTCTAAATAATCCTAGGGTTGCTAGGATTTACAAGTTAAGGATGGCTTCAAGCTAGTCGTTGGATTTGATCAAGATGAAGGGCTGAGATTGCCATATTCCCCTCCATGTGAGCTGCTCCTTGCCTTGACATTGGGCCCTACTCTTGACTAGTTTTGAGCCATCACCATTACCCAAAGCTAGCATCCATTCATCTAGTCCTATCAAGAATCTAGTCCTCACCAACAATCTAATGCAATGCATGTCATTATTAAGGCTATTGTTTGCCCATTACAAGATAAGCCCAATGTTTGGCTCAAAAAAAGAAAAAAAAAGAGTTACATAAAATGGATGTTGGGGAGATAAATCCCCACTTCATTTCCATTATTCATTTGCTCCAAAGTGATGGCGTGCAAAGGCTGAGACAAATTTTGATCAATGACCTCCCGTTCCAAGTCATTAAAAAAAGCCTCACCTGCAAAAGAATAAAACTTCTTAGTAAACAGGCTAGATAAAACTTGGGCCCTGGTTTGAGAACGAGTGATGGGCCTGTGGGCCACATCATCCTCCCCATGTAATTTTGGATTTAGGCACAAATCCAATGCTTGAACTTTCTCGTCATGGTCATTGTCTTCTATATAGGGTGATAGATCTTGGACATTGAAGGTTGTAGCAACTCCGCAGTCTCTAGGTATTTTCAACTTGTAAGCATTATTATTGATGCGCTTTAAGACCTTGAATGGCCATTCAGCCCTTAGTAGAAGCTTAGAGCACATCTTTTCAAGAAACCTCTTTTTAAAAAAATGTAACCATACCAAGTCTCCTTCATTAAAAATGACCTCTTTACGGCTCTTGTTTGCATGTCTTGCCTAACTTCCATTCATCTTCTCAATTGTCTTACGCACAAACTCGCGCAACTTCTTGATTTGGTTGGCCTTGTCCTCCTAAGATGGGTTTACAGGTTCCTTGGTTGGTATGGGTACAAGATCCAAAGGTGTGGTAGGGTTGAAACTATAAGCGACCTCAAAAGGGGTTCTCTTGGTCGTTGAATGAACACTATGGTTCTATGAAAATTCTAACCCAAGTAGGAGTACATCCCAATCTGATAGTCTCTTCCTAATAAGGCTACACAATAAAGTTTCCATAGTTTGGTTAGCAACGTTCGTTTGTCCGTCCGTTTGTCCGTCCGTTTGTGGATGGAAAGATGCGATAAAACATAGTTTACTTCCCAACTTTTTCTACACGGTATTCCAAAATGTGCTTAGAAACTTTGTATCTCAATCAGAAACTATTGATTGAGGAATACCATGAAGTCGGACTATCTCCTTAAAAAATAACTTGGCAATTTTGGGGGCGTCATTGGTCTTGTTGCGTGGAATAAAGTGGGTCATCTTATAGAACTGATCCATGACTTCTATAATTGAATCCTTACTCTTAACAATTTGGGGTAATCCCAGCATAAAATTCATACTAAGATTGGTCCATGGGTGGGCAGGCACGGGTAGGGGAAGGTATAGGCTTTGTTGAAGGACCCTACTTTTAGCGTTTTTGCAAATGATGCAATCGCTCTACTAGACAATGAACATCTCGTTGCATTCGGGGCCAATAAAAATGCTCCTTCGACATCTCTAATGTTCTTTGTTCTCCAAAATGATTGGCTAAGCTGCCACTCTTAGCTTCCTTCATTAGGCATGTCCGTATGTTACCACAAGGTATGCTCAATTTGGTTCCCTTCATCAGATACCCATTCTTTACGTGGTACATTCCAATGGCCTTTTCTTGACACTGGATATAATAAGGACCAAAATCCTCATCTGATTCATATAAGTCCTTGATCCACTCGAATTGAAAGAATTTAGTTCAAAGTTTAGTTAAAGGGATTCGCTTCCTTGATAAAGGATAAGCAACAACATTGTCCTCGCCTTTGACAAACATAACGGTATAAGGGAATCTCTCCAAGAATTTACACCCATTTGGCATGGCTCCAGTTGAGTTTGCTTTGTGTTTTAAAGCTTGGTGATTGTTGTGAATGACGAATTCTTTTGACAACAAATAATGTTGCCATTGCATGAGGGCTCGGATAATGGCATAAAACTCTTTATCATAAGTGGAGTAATTAAGAATGGCTCCTTTGGACCTTTCACTAAAATAGGCGATGAGTTTACCCTTTTGCATAAGGACAGCTCCAATGCAAACTCTCAAAACATCACTTTTGACCTCAAACACCTTGTTAAAGTCTGGTAGGGCTAGGATAGGTGAGGGGCAAAGTAAGTCCTTGATTTGCTCAAAACTCTTTTAGTAGGTAGGGGTCCCAGTAAAATCTTTTCCCTTCTTAGTACAATAAGTAAGGGGTGCCACTATTGAGCTAAAATCCTTAATGAATCTCCTATAGAACGAGGTCAATCCATGAAAACTACGGACCTCAATTATTCCGTTGGGGGTAGGCCAATTCTTGATATCATTGAAATTTTTTTCATCAGCCTCCATTCCATCCTTGGAGATGATGAAGCCAAAGAAGTATACCCTTTCTTGCGCAAACGAGCACTTGCTTAAGTTGGCAAACAACTTTGCCTTTCTTAGGGTACAGAATAGAATGCTCAAGTGGTTCAAGTGTTGGGGAAGGTCGAGGCTATACACCAGTATGTCGTCAAAGTAGACCACAATGAACTTTCCAATAAAATCTTTAAGCACAAGGTCCATGAGACACATGAACGTACTCAAAGTCTTTGATAACCCAAATGGCATAACCATCCACTCGAACAAACCATACTTTGTTTTGAAGGCTGTCTTCTATTCGTCGCCTTCTTTCAAGTGAATTTGGTAGTAACAACTCTTCAGGTCCACTTTTGAAAAGATTGAGGCTTCACTGAGTTCGTCCAACATGTCTTCGAGTCAAGAAATGGGAAACATGTACTTAGTTGTTATTTGGTTGATCGCTTGACTGTCGACACACATCCTCATGATTCCATCCTTCTTATGAACTAAAATGGTCGAGACAAGGCATGGACTTAATGATTCTCTAATGTAACCTTTGTCCATTAATTCACTTCCTTGTCTTTACAACTCTTTGGTTTCTTCGGGGTTCATCCTATATGCAGGACGGTTTGGTAGGGCGGCCCTAGATTGCAAATTGATTTGATGTTCAATTGTCCATAATGGTGGAAATCCTTGAGGAAGCTCTTAGGGGAAGACATATTGAAATTGCTTGAGTAACTCCAAAACGGGAGTAGGAATGTCTCCTAATTCAATAACCCTATCCTTGAATAATATCCTAATGAGGGGAACTCTTATAACACCTGAGAATTTTTTGGGCAGAAAAATTTCATTCTTGCTCAAATCTAAGAAAAACTTTAAGGAAAATTTTTTAATCGAAAAACAAAATGAGGGTAAAATTTTACAAAAATTTAGAGGATTTAAAGTGTGAAAAGAAAAGAAAATTTTAAAAATATAAAATAGGTGGCTTCTCACGGAAGCCACCCATTTTCTTACTCTTCTCCTTCGGCCGAAGCCCCCCCGACAGAAGTTCCTCCCCTGCGATCATTCTCTCCCCGATCGATCTCTTTTCCTCTCTCTCTCATTTTTTATTCCTCCTCCCACCCCACTTGACAGAAGTTCCTCCCTTGGGATCCTTCTCTCCCCAATAGGTCTCTTTTCCTCTCTCTCTCATTTTTGATTTCTTTCCCCACCAAACCAAAATTTTCACTCGGTTCTTCCTTCTATCGTGCAAACCACGCTCCCTCTCTTGTAAGTATTTCCCTTTTTATCCTCTGTTGACCGATAGTTAGGGTTAGGAGGCTGAGTTTTGATTTCTATAAACGCACAACGAATTTATGGTGTTCAAAACATTGAATTGATGGTGTTTGTTGCTTTGGTTAATGAATATACCAAAATTGATTGGGAGAGTTGATAAATTCTAGCTGTAACGCTCCAAAAATCCTCTAAGAATTTCTGGTTCGCTACCTACTACTACTTGTCACCATCCTTCACATTCTCTACTAAAATTCCTTAAAAATTTGAAAGCTTTATTTTTTGACTCAAAACGACTCTTTTTTTTTTAAATGATTAAAACATTACAGCGGAAAACTTTTGATAAAAATTTGATCTAAGTAAATTAAGTTTTCTGAAACCAAAAAGAAAAGATTCATTTTCAGTCAACCGCAGAGACCCTGATCGACACATCATTCGCCTCTGCCAGTACATGTCAACCCTCGCGGTCGACACTTGCTTCCCACTTCTCGTACTGGTCGACACTTCCGTTTGGTGGTCGACACTTAAGTCCTCTCTATCCGCGTCGGTCGATCCTCACGTCGACACTCCTACTTACTTTACATTATCAGTCGACTCTTGCCCGCACCGGTCGACACTCCATTGCTCTCTGGCTGAGTAGGTTGACCCTCGCGGTCGACACTTACGGGATTTGGTCGATCCTGATATTTGCGGATCGACACCTCGCAGTCGTTTTTACACTGAGCGGTCGACACCTTGAAGCTCTCTTCCCGCACAGGTCGACTCGTACGGTCGACACCTGCCTGGTCTAGTCGACCATTAAGCCTATCGGTCGACACTTGCTTCCCATAAACATTAAAAGAATTCAAACAAAACAAACACGGTTTGACTAAACGTTTAAAAACCATGAATCCACTTCTCGTCTCAATTTACAACCTGTTGTGCACACCAAAATATTCAACCCAAATTCAAATCTCTGTTTTACATCAAAATAACCAAATACGACTCAAAATATTTCACCACCCATACTTACACCCACCATAGTTAAAACACCTCAACAGCTGGCCTAGTCGTGCCACGAGCGTCCTCCTCTAATTGCCTCCTAGTACTAGGCATGCTCGGGATACTCACTAGCTGCTGCGTCGTCACCTATATTATAGAACTCAACTGTTAGCCTAATGTTAAGTAAGTAATGCATATAAACTTAAACACTGAAAAACATTCACATCCTAACATATGCAGTTTTTATAGTTTTGTCTCTTTCTTACATCTTCTTTATCTTCTTATTACTGGGTTATTCTTTACGTGCTAGATCAAGGTGACACACCTCACGGTCCACCTCTCAGGACAAGACCAACCTCAGTCTATTAAAGTGACACACATCGTAGTCCACCTCTCGGGACAAGGTCACCACGTAAAGCGGAGAAAGAGTGATTTACCTCGCGGTCCACCTCTCGGGACAAGACCACTAAACCCCACCTTTATTATCTTCTTACGTATCTTCTCATTTCATCTCATCCTACTGTTTCACTTCGTAAAACATGAAAATTCGTTTTCGTTTCGTCAAATAAATTAAAACTATGATGCACAATCAATAAAGCATAACATAAAATAAACGTGCAATGCATCCTACTGTACTGTGATGTAGGCCCGAGGGCAAAACTTCTACTACATTACTTAACTGGCGTCCTTAGAAATTCGTATGCCGAAACTCAAAGTTTGCTTTCTAATTGGAATACCTATACAATCACACATTCATCAATTCTACTTCGTTCAACTCATAAATTCGTAGTTTGAAAGTCATAACTCATACAACCAAAACTCTCTACCAACCCGAGATCCAACTCAATTTCTAACCCACTTCAAAAATTCATAACTTCGCAAATACTTGTCCGAATTAGACGATTCAAAATGCTATAGGCTCCACAACACGTCTAGTTTATAATTGTGTCATCCATTCGCTAATTCAACACCTATAGCTTGGCCAGGCGTGGCCGAGCAGAAACCGTTATACAATTCGCGTACTCGGCAAATCAAACGGTCAATATTTCCCATAAAATCCCGTAATCTACTTCTATTCCTAGCTTAAACACCAACATGCTGATAGAAATTAACTATAACTTTGATTTTCTACAATCCCCTCCTAGGTTTTCACTAAACCTCTTCACCACTCTTTCCAATTTAAGTTTTAACACTCGAAACGGCTAAAGAACTAAGTAACTACTAGAAACTAACTAAAACATACCTTAAATTAGAAGATCCATGGAGGGAGAGGAGGAATCGTCGACTACTGGGTGAAAGGAGCTTGGGCTCCTACGCAGAGGAGGGGAAAACTGAATAGAATTTTTTTTTGGGGAGGAGGGGGGGTTGGTTTCTGGGTGCTGGGAAAGGAAAAACACCGTAAGGTGTTTTGTTAAGTTTAATTTTTTTTATAATAATAATCCTAATTACTATTTCCACCTGCATTATCCTCAAAATAATCTTTTACCTAAGAGTAGAATTCTCCACCCACAATTTCGACCAATACTCCGCCGATTACAATTACGTAAATCTGAAATTAACTTAAACGAAAAAATCTGGGTGTTACACAAGTAGAGTTTCGGATTTTCAAATTTTAAACTCTCAATTACGCTGGAATGTGTTAGATGGATTAAACTATGGTTGGAAGGATGGAAATTGAGTGAAAAACCGATAGTGTAGGGTTTTAGGCCATAAAACAGAACTGTTTTTGAGTTTTTGCCATAGCTACGGATGTTTGTTTTAGAAACTCTTTTAGCATGTTGAAATATTTTCCTTGAGGAGTGTTTAGCTGCTAGAATCGAGTAATTATGATAATCGTAGGAAAAGTAATAGCATTTGAAGTTATGTTGAAATCTGGCAAAATCATGTTAGTTATCAATTTAGTTAGTTTTCGACAAGTTTAGTTAGTAACCATAGTTTAGTAAGTAGAATGATTGTGGAATAGGTTGTTTATGTGAATTGATTATGTGATAGGTTGAGTCTGAGTGTTGGATAAAAGTCGATCACCACAAAAGCTAAGGATGCTAAGGAAGTAGTGTTTGCATGTGTGTTGTCCTTATGGGCCTATACAACAGGATGGTAGGGATGATTTGCATGTCTTGCATATTTTGTATGTTCAGTAATGCATCATGTTTTGAAAAGTGTAACAAAAATGACTTTGATCATGATTTTAAGCACGAGTGAGTAGTGTGACATGTGAACGGTGAGAATAACAGTTACGAGACCTCAAAGGAAGTGATCCGCCCTTCGACACAAACAGAGGTTTGACTTCAGAAACCTGATCTACTTCCCAACTCAGCAAGAGAATCGTTGACATGTGAGTCGTGTGTGAAACTCTTGGGTCCCGTGACTAGTTGAGGAAGGATGGTGGCGACGTATCAGGGGCATTGTGGCATAAGAACCAACTACCTAGGGCGGTTGTTTAGCGTGGGCTCGAAGGAAGTGATTTGCCATTCGACGCAAACAAAGAATCTACTTGCGAAACCTGATTCGCTTCCCAACTCACTGTAAGAATCGTACGAAACGAAGATAGAAAATAGTAGCATGAGTGAGAGTGTAGAGATTACATGTGATAGGATTGCATCGATTGTTTTTACATTTCAATTTGCATTACTTACTAAGCATTAGGTTTATTTTGTGTTCTATGGTGTAGGTGTAGACGAGCAGGAACGTGAGTACTAGGAGCCTAGCCACGAGTATCGAGCGAGCAAATGGCGGAGCACAGACTGGGGCATCGGTTAGGCGGACTGTGTTAGGGCGACCCGACCCGTGGGCGGTGGTATGGTATCGTAGGGGTTATAACTGACTGTTTTAAGCATTCTTTGTATTTTGGAAAGACTCTCTTGATGGATTGCATGTATAGGTTTTGTTATATAGTTAATTTTGTTTTTAACCATTTGATAAAAATATTTATTTTGAAAACTCAAATCTTAGTTTGATGGTTTTGTTGGGAACGTGGTCAGGTGGATTGGAAGAGTGTTTTAAAAAGGTAAACGCAGGATTTTGTCGAGAGGTGTTATACTATGTTGTTTTTGGGTTTGATTTTCAGGTTTGGGGTGGACAGTTTTTAGGCTTTACTCTGCCAAAAATTTGGCAAAAACAATGCAGCGTTGAGCGTTGGGGGACGCTGCATCGCCGCGGGAATGGGGCGCATTGCATCGCCCCAAGGAGCGGCGTTACATCGCTTCCCTCACACTAGGCAGGCGATGCACAATGCCTCAGCGGCGCGTTACAACTCCCAATGTGGGGAGTTGCATCTCCCCACCCACTAGATAGGGGCAATATAAATTTCCCCGTGGGCGATCCACCGCTGTGTGGCGCGCGCACGACATTTGTGACCGGTGCATGCTCCTGGCATTAGGGCCTCGCGCAAGGACTGATGCCGATGATAGGGCTGTCTGGATGACGGCCGGCGGCGGTGTTTTCCCTTTCAAAAAAAAAAGAAAAAAAATTTCACCCTCACTTTCCCGCACAGTTTTCGTATGTTGGTTTTATCGTCCTGGTTTTAATGTATCAAATCCGTCTTCCATTACGTATTTTCAATTGCTTTCAAATTAAGATTTAGGGTAAAATGGGTAAAAGAGTAGCTTATCCTTGTCAGCGCCAGGGAACCCGGAGGTGGCTCTAGGGGTCGCGACAGCTCTTTTGCGCAACGTAGCTTTTATCACACCCTTTAACATAAGAACACTTGGTTTCTCTTCCTCATTCCTCTTCCTCTTTTGATCTTGGGCTATTTGTTCAGGGGATAAAGATATAAGCTTGATGTTCCTTCCTTTAAACTTGAAGGAATAGTTGTTTAAGAGCCCATCATGGGTAACCTTCCCGTCGTATTGCCAGGACCTCCCTAAAAGTAGGTGGCTTTCATTCATTGGTACGACATTGCACAAAAGGAAATTTGTCATGGGGCACCGACTTTTTCCTGGTGCCAACGCCTCACAACCGGCAGCTAGGTCACCCACCTAGCTCAGCCCGATGTTCCTCCGAACGGCCAAATCCGCCTTGGCCTATCGATGTTCTTCGGAACCTTGTTCAACCACCGCCGAGTAGCTCGAGCCAAGGCGACGAGAGGCGAGACACCATGCTTTTACGAGAACCCACTCTCAACCTTCTATTATTCACTCAACAAAATGAAACACTACAACTGCAGCTCTAACGAAGCAAAGGACCCACACATCTTGTGGTCTCAATGCCTTGCAAGCTCAGTATTTATAAAGCCTACAAAACGTTTTGCCCAAACTATGCATGGCTTTGCTGAAGCTGACACGTGCTCGTCGTAGCGTCCATGCAGCCCTCTGGTTGCATGCACCCTAATTACTTGCCTAGCAGCTGCGTGATTCTCGGTTGCATGTGCATGCACGTTAATTGCCTCTGCATCGGGCGTCCTCCCCCATGCCTGCATGCGCTGGTCTGCCCGCCCAGCTCTCTGCATGAAGTCTGCTGACCACCCTTGTCATCCTGTACTGCCTGCACACTGACTGCACTGCATCACTTGCATGCGCACTATGTGCCTGCGCATGAGTTGTGTGTGCCTCGACTGCCCATCTCCAGCAGATTGTCTGGACAGCCCTCATCCAGCACCTTGCGTGCACGCAAACTGCTTGTGCCCTGCTGGTACTCTACTGAACCTTCTCTATCCAGCACATGGCTTTTATTTGCGTGTGCCCATTCGTCGGCCCCGAATCTCGAACCATGCATCGATGTGCTCGGCCCAGCCTTGCCCACCAATGAGCTAGCTTCTCACGACCAGCCCATCTGCCAAGTGCTCTACTCACTCGGCCTACTTGTGTCTTCCTCGGCCACCAGGTGCTTTGCGCCACCGCTGCGCCCAGTGGTGCTGAACTGCTCACACCTAGCACGACCATCATGTTAAGTGCCTGCTCACTCGACCATTCAGCGCCATCCTTGGCCACCAAGTGCTGCACGCATCTCCCATCATGCGCGCACCGTCCATAATGTGACTATAGGTGTGACAGAATCCTTGTACTTGTCGATGGAGAAATCAATTAAGATCTGTCTCGTTACCGTCACATCGTCCCTATCATCTAAACATCTCGACTTGTAAGGTTGGGGAAGGGGAATGGTTTCTAACTTTAGTTTGTCTATCATCTCTTGCGAAGTGACGTTAGTGCAACTTCTGCCATTAATGATTAATGAACATGTAGCGACCCGAAAACTCTTACGGCTCCCGGTACGCTCACTAATACTACTCACACACATCTGCCTGGGTAAAATTTTGTAAAATTTTAAAATTTTGTTACTCAACTTAAAACGACATTTTTAAAACGTTTAAACTCGTCGTAGCGGAAGACTTTTATAAAAATTAGTTTAAGTAAAGTTTCAAGTTTCTAAAACATAAAAAAAAAAAATCATTTTTGTCGACCACTGTAAACCCGGTCGACACTTTATTTCTCTGTTTTTATCGGTCGACACCTTTCTGCTGCTCATGCTAACCGATCGACACTTGTGAATACCAATTAACACTTCATTACTCTCTATTCGCATCGGTCGATTCTTGAGTTCGACACTCCCATCTATTTTACAATACCGGGGTACACTTATTAATACCGATCGACACTTCATTACTTTCTGTCTGAGTAGTTCGCCAAGGGGTCAACACCTGCAAATTTTGATCGACCCCCTTACATGTCGGTTGACACTCTGTACTCATTTTTACGGTAAGCGGTTGACACTTTCTTGCACACGTCGACACTTTGTTGAACTCTATCTTCGCAGGTCGACTATTGCGGTCGAAATTGACCAAGTTCGGTCGACATCTCCTTCACAGAAACTTGCATAAAAACCTTAAACGTTCCAAAAACAAACGAACTTTGACTCACGTTTAAAATAACAAAACGTGCATTTTCCAATCACCTCAAAACCATTATATATTTCAAAACAACTACAAAAGTTTGAAATTCATTTACACTTCAAATCGGCCCAAAACAACTCCAACCAAGCTCGAAATAACTAAAATCCCTTGCATACCTCTGCCCTGGTCAAAACGCCCTAATGGTTGGTCAGAGCGTCCACGAGTGCACTCCTCCAACTGCTTCTTAGCATTGGGCTTGCTCATAGTACTCACTAGCTATCGCTTTGTCACCTACATCACAGAACTCATCTATTACCTTAATGCAAAGTAAGTAATGCAGATAACAAAACATAACAATGAAACACAAATTTCCTAACATATACAGTTTCTACAGTTCCGTCTCTGCTTTTGTTTTTGTCTCTTTCTTACATCTTCTTTATTTTCTTACTACTCGGTTCTTCTTTACGTGCTATATCAAAGTGACACACCTCGCGGTCCACCTTACGGGACAAAGCCAAACTCGATCTAGTAAAGTGACACACCTCGCAGTTCACCTCTTTGGACAAGGCCACCACCTAAAGCGGGAAAAGAAGTGATACACCTCGCGGTCCACCTCTCGAGAGAAGACCACTCAACCGCACCTTCATTATCTTCTTACGTATCTTCTCATTTTGTTCATCATGTCACATCTTATTGTTTCACTTCGTAAAAACATGGAAATTTATTTATTTTTCATTCTCGTACTTTAAAACCATGATCAATAATCACTAAAGCATAACATAAAATAAACGTACATTCAACCTACCAAACTATGATGCAGGCCCGAAAGCAAAAGCACCTACTACACTACTTACCTAGGGTCCTTAGCAACTCGTTCGTTCGTGGATAGCTTGCTAAACAGGGGAACCTATAAAACCACACATTTATCAGCTATACTTTCCTTCCAATTCATAAAACTCTAAAAGGAAACATAATCTAACATCTAATCTATCTAAACCCGAATTCCAACTCAATTTCCTACCAACCTTCAGAAATGCATAATTATCACGATTCTTATCCGATTTTGACGATTCAAAATGCTACGATTTTCTTAGAACGTCTAGTTTTGAATAGTTTCATCCATTTCCTAATCCAACATGTACAGTTTGGCCGAATGAAAATCGTTCTGTAACCCGAGTATTCGGTTATCTAAATGCTCAATATTCTCCATTAAAAGCCATAATCAACCTCTGCTTCCAGTTTCAACACCAATACACGAATAAAAATCTTCTTTCACTTCCACATCTCGTATTTCTCTCATAGAGTTCACCCAAAACTACCCCAAAAACTCGCACGGTTTCTGACTCGTTTTACTCTGTCATCACCTCAGTAGCTCCCCTGAGGCGTCCCTTGACCTAGGTCGCCAACCGTACACTTACGCATTTGCCCAGATGGGCCTACACAAAGGAATGTTAGGTTGTGTGGGTTGATTGTGATGTGCATGTGTATTGTTTTACATGCATCATGTTTTTTGTGAAAAGGGAATGAAAATGAATTTGTGCATGAATTTATGTGCGAGTGTGAAGTGCGAAGTGTGGCAAGGATGATGGGTGTGTAGGTAGCTAGGCCCCGTTGCTGAAGAAACGGAGTCGGTGGCGATGTGCAACAGTGTGGTGTGGCGAGTGCATCCAGCCTCACCCTGGTGTGGCTGCCGCGGTGTAGGTGTGGTGGTGTGCAACTATGGCCTCGTTGCTGGAGGAACCGGGATGATGGCAAAGTGCTAGGGGGTGGCGTCGCGAGTGCGTACAGCCTCACCTTGGAATGGTTGCGGTGCGCATAGTGACACGTGGGTACTGATTGAGGGCATTGTTACTGGAGAAACCGTGACGATGCCGACGTGTCAGGGTGTGAGGTGGCAAGAGAGTCCAACCTCACCATGGTGCGGCCGTGCCACGCGGCGCTGGTTATGACAACACGCGCGAGAACGTAAAAACTGCATGTGATAGGATTCCATTGTTATTTTACGATTCATATTGCAATGATTACTAAGCGTTAGTGTAATAGTTAGAGTTTTTAATTCAAAAAAAAAATTATAAATTGAAAATCTAGAAATTCTCAAATAAATTCAATATTCAAATTTCAAAATCACAATTTCCAAATCAAACCTAATTTGGAAAAATCAAATTCAAATTTCCTAAATCACAACCCAAATTTTAGGAAACAAATCCAATGAATCTAGCCTCAAAATCATCCCGGTAAAGAAGAATATTGGATTTCCATTAATATAATATCTTTGGAAATTCGATTTAGAGATCGAATTGCTGATTTTTATCAATAAATCCGGGATGAACCTGGACATTATGAGGAAAGTGTTCAAAATCTAACTGAATAACCACTTAACTAAAAATCCAGTGCCAATCAGATAACAGCTGGGAAATCCGAGTGAAACCCGAAAATCTTGGAGGAGCGGGGTGCTAACCTCTCCTATAAATAGAGGTACTCATGAAGGAGGAAAGCACATCAGCTCTCCCTCCCGAGTCCTTCATGAAGAGAAGGAGTACTTACCTTGGTCTCCGACGCTGCAAGCCTCTCCGACAGGGCAAAACCCCCCTCGGTTGAGCTTTACTTCGCGACAGCAGAGAGCACCCTTCAATCAAAGGATTTCCCTCAATAGCGTAAGCTCTCCCTCGCTCTGTTTCTTTCGGTTTCGCTCTTCCTCACTCTAGATCTCTCGCTCACTGACTCTCTCTCTCTCTCTTTCTCTCAGCGGAACAGGAAAAAGGAAAGGAGTTGGTTTTATTTAAAAACTAGAACCAGTTTTTTCAGAAAGACCAGCTGAACCAAACAGGACCGGCCCAGTTGACCCGGATCAGACCAGTTGACCCAGATCGGCCCAATTAACCCGAATCATCCCAGTTGACCTGAATCGGCCCAGTTGACCCTGACCGACCTAGTTGACCCAAACTGGCACTCTTGACTCGAACCAAACCCAAACCAAATTTCGACCCGAATCTGACCGAACCGATCCAAGATTAAACCGGTAAGAATTTTCTGTCCAAATTATTTTAAGTTGGAATTAATTAAGTTAGATTTTAATATCGACATTCGAATTAGGTAGGAAAGATCCCGAAAGTCATCCAAACGATCCAACCAACCTGATCCGACCCAAGAGAACAACGTAAGGAATTTCTGCTCAAATTTTTTTGAAAATGGATTTATTAAGTAGAAATTTAATACCAAAAATTCTATTTGAGCAGGATATTATTTGAAATATTAAACGAATTCCAATATCCATACTGCTCGGAATCCAAGTAAGTAAAAATACAGTTTTCTCATGTTTTGGCTTTGCCCCTACATCACAAGATATTATATTATTTTCTTATAACTGTTTTATTACACGAGTTGATATTTGAGCACGCATGTTTCGGCATTGACTTAGAATAGTATAAAGATAAAACTGATAGGACATATTGTATGTGCATGAAAATGTTGGAATTGACGGAAAATATGTGATAGCAAACGCCTGAACAACAATGAGATGGTGAGCTTGAACATTAATGGTACTAACGTGATAGCAAAAGCCTGAAGGACAATGAGATGCTGAGCTTGACTGAAAGTAAGTTGACAAAGCCTGAACGACAATGAGATGGCTGAGTCTAAGGTTGGGAAATAAGTACCAACTAGTTCTGTAATCAGGATTCGGTAAAAGTAAATGTAAATTTTTTACCATTACACGTATTTTTGCTTAATCAGTTAATTCTCATATTTTAAATAATTTTGTGATGTAGAGGAGTTTTTATCTAAGGAGGAACTAGCTGCGATCGAGAATCTCCCAGTGGCAAACGAGCATACAGAAGAAGATGTTGATTTTCTCGAGAAAGGAATTTAAAATATTATGTTTCAGTTTTTAAAAGTTTTTCGGTTTTTATTTTAACTCCGAATAAATTATGTTGAATTTTATTATTAGATTTTTTTTGAATTATTTATGATTCTACATTTATTTCGAATAAGTTTAATTATTGTTTTAATTACAGCTTCCGCGCATTTAATGATTTTTATTCAAGATTTTAAGAAAATGTTTTAAGCTGAAAACTTAACCTTCGAGGTTTTCAAATTGGGGATTTAAAAATTCGGGGCGTTACAGTTAGACTTACGTTGTGTGTTCCGCGGTGTAGGTGCAGAGATCCCTGAAGGTGAGTTATTGGAGCCTAGACAGGACAAGTAGGCGGTTAGCAGCGTGCTACCGTGTGCTAGCAGGTGGGGTTCGTCAAGGCGAATCAACCCGTGGGGCAAGGTTAGACGGCGATCCTTTGTAGTGAGTTTTGAGGGGTCTATGTCGAGCGTATATGTTTTAAGGCATAGATAGTTTGGGAGTCCATAACCGGAATTGATATGTTGGAGCATTTTAGAACTATTGGAAATGAATGATTCAATGATTCAGGTTTGCAATCAGTTGTTTTAATTCGGAGAAGCTTTCGTGTCCTTCTTCCGTAGGACTGCTGCTATTTTTTTTAGGTTGGTGGTGTGAAGTGTCAACCGAAGTCCATAGGTGTCGAACAGTCAGTGTAAATTGGAGGACGAGTGTCGACTGCAAGGTTCGACCGGGGCAGGTAGAGGGAAATGAGGTGTCGACCGGCGACCGTGGGTGTCGAATGGTCAGTGTAAAATCAGTGAGAGTGTCGACCGCGGGGGTCGACCTGCGCAGCCAGAGAGGGTCAAAGTGTTGACCTGTGAAAGCAAGTGTCGACCACTCTCCTAGCTAAGCATAAAAATGTCGTCTAGTGATTCCTAATGTCGACGAACGTGAAGACCCGAGGGGAACGCGGTGTCGACCAACGTTCGAGACCACCCAGGTGTTGACCGACGTTTACAAGTGTCAACCAGTCTCTGTATTTATGTGTTTTAAACTGGTGAAGTCTATTTAAATCGATTTTAAATGAGTATTCTGCTGTTGGTTTTCGTAAATAATCTTCGAAGACATCATTTTGAGTCGAGGAACCAAAAGTTTTAAATTATGTACGAAATTGTCGAAATGGGAAGCAAGTGTATGGTTGGCAACCCGGGTCCGGGGATGACTTGGGGGCATTATAGATGTGCTATCGATGTGGTGAATGTATCGGAAACGAGTAGGTTTTCAGGGCGTTATAGTTATGGTATCAGAGCCTTTACCCAAGCGGAAGTGTGGCCGACGAGGATGTCATGCCCCTCGGAGTGGTGACACTGCGAAGGCGAGAGGGTCCCTCACAATTCCCATACCGATTGGGGGGGAAAGTAGAGGGGATGGTTAATTGGTGGGAAGAGGGTATGTTACGAGTGTAAGAGCCACAGGGTCGACGTCGTTTGATAGATCTCCTAATACCACCAGCTGATGCATGGTAGTGCTCCACCAACTGTAAGTATTTCTTAGAGCTCTGGTAGTTTTGTTTTAGACTCATTAGATGTTGTGGTGTACTGGCTTCACGATATGGTTAGAGAGACGCGTAGAGTTGTAGGCGATATGGATGATGCCGTTAGACAGCTTACTAAGTTGGACAACCGCCAATCACAACAGCTAGAGCGATTCATGAGTAGAGAGGACCAGGGCCAGTCCAGCACCTAGACTTCAACAGATCGTGGGGGTGATATGTTACATAGGCTTAGACCCCCAGTCTTCGACAGGGCATCTTCAAATCCACTCAGTGCTGAAGAGTGGATTCAAAGTATGGAAGACATGACAAGGTAGAGGAACAGGAAAGTGTATCCAGTGCGGCATTCCACCTTGCCAAGGATGCCCGATTTTGGTGGGATTCGGTGAGGCAAGCACTGATGTGAAGTCCATGACTTGGGAGGAATTTAGGACGACATTCTTTGGCAAGTATTTTAGCCATGAGTCAGAACCTAGAAAATGGTGGAGTTTGCCAAGTTGAGGCAGACAGGTACAGTGGCCGATTATGTGAGGTGGTTCGTGGCATTATCACGGTTTGCTAGTCATCTGGTGAATTTGAACGAGAACAAAGTGCACCACTTTGTATAGGACCTGAAACCAGACATATATATGGGCATGCGAATAGCTGGGACTCAAGAGGTACCCTATGAGGACGTGGTGGCAAAGGCGTTGGACACTGAGGAGGCTAGTACGAAGCTTCCCAGTTATAGAGAGTTGCTTAGGGAATAGCTTAGGAGGTATTTTAAGAAAGTATTGCCACAATCGAGCGGAGAGGAGTCGTCTCAGCGAAAGGGTCTGAAGAGCTCAAGTGACAGCTTCAACAGTCAGGGGAGCAACAAGCGGCCTCAGGGACCCTGGCAGCTTCCGGTGCGCCCGAAATGCATAAAGAGCCACCCCGGTGAGTGCAGGGGAGCTGCAGGGTGATGCTACAACTGTGGCGAGGCAGGACACATGTCCAGAGATTGTTAGAAGCGGCGACAGAATTGATTCCTCAACTGCAACGAAGTGGTACATTTTGCTAGGAGCTGCCCAAATTTGAGTAAGGTCCTAGCACGAGTGACACCGAGAGTTTTCGCCCTCGTTGAGCTGGACGATGCTGCCCAGCCATCGGTAATTTTAGGTAGTATTCTTATTTTGGCCATGGCTGCTTATACCCTTGTCGATACGGGTGCTACTCACTCGTTTGTGTCCACTGCCTTCGTGGTCTTAGCGCATATAGTGCCTAACTACTCTGGGCAGTTCTATGATGTATTGTTGCCGTCGGGGGAGCGCCTATACTCAAATCCAGTGGTACAAGGTGATATTGTGACAATGGGAGAAAATCGATTGTACGCAGATCTGATTATACTCGACATGAAGGGGTAGGAGGCTATTTTGGGGATTGATTGGCTGTCTAGGCACTTTGCCACAATAGATTGCAGAACCAGAGAGATCCACTTTCGGTTCCCGAGTTGAAAGGGTTGCTCATTCAGGACAGTAAAAGGTCTGAGTAGAATCCCGGTAGTGTCGTCTATGAAAGCCCAACACTGGTTACGGGGTGGATGCATGGGCTTCTTGGCTAGTGTCATGGATATGCAGCTTCAGGCAAGACTCAACTCCAAGACATCCCCAACGTGCAGGATTATCCGACGGTATTTCTTTAGGATCTGCCAAGTCTGCCCCTTGACAGGAAAATTGAGTTCGTTGTCGATGTGTACCCTGGAGCTGAGCCGGTGTACAAGAACCCGTATAGGCTTGCACCTACCGAGTTGAAAGAGTTAAGGACACAATTAGAAGAGTTAACGGATAAGGGCTTCATACGCCCTAGTTTTTCGCTGTGGGGAGCACCGGTGCTTTTTGTTACAAAGAAGGATGGATCTCTACGCATGTGTGTCGACTATAAAGAACTGAAAAATTTACAATGAAGAATAAATATTCATTGCCAAGGATAGATGACTTGTTTGATCAACTTCAAGGGGCACGAGTGTTCTCTAAAATTGATTTGAGTTCCAATTATTATCAGTTGAAGGTCAGGGAGGAAGATTTCCTAAAGATAGCCTTCCGGACGTGGTACGGACACTATAAGTTTTTAGTGATGTCGTTCGGACTGACGAATGCCGCAGCTATCTTTATGGACCTGATGAACCGAGTATTCAAGGAGTAACTGGATAGATTCGTGATATTGTTCATCGATGACATCTTGATATACTCACGTAGTGAAGAGGAGCACAGAGAGCATTTGAGGATCGTGCTGATGACTCTGGGGCAGCACCAACTATATGTTAAGTTCTCTAAGTGCAAATTTTTGTTGGATAGGATCAAGTTTTTAGGGCATGTTATCTCTCATGATGGTATTTCCGTGGACTCGGCGAAGATTCAGTCTGTGAAGGAATGGCCACGACCGACCAGTGCCAGAAGATACGCAGTTTTCTAGGGCTGGTAGGGTATTACCGGAGGTTTATTGAGGGATTTTTCCAAGATCGCAACCCCTTTAACTCGATTGACCAGGAAAAATACCATATATAACTGGTTCGATGCGTGTGAGGACAGCTGTCAAGCATTGAAGCAGAGGTTGACTGCAGCCCCTTTGCTAGTATTGCCAGTAGAGGGGGAGAAATTCAGCGTTTATTGCGACGCCTCAAAGGTAGGCTTGGGTTGCATGCAGATGCAAAATGAAAGGGTGATCGCCTATGCTTCAAGGCAACTGATGCCAAACGAGTAAAATTATCCCACACATGACTTGGAGTTAGCAGCGGTGGTCTTCGCACTTAAGATCTAGAGGCATTATTTATATGGACAACAATACAAAGTTTTCTCAGACCATCAGAGTCTGAAATACATCTTCACGTAGTAGGAGCTAAACTTGAGATAAAAGAGGTGGCTTGAGTTGATTAAAGATTACGACCTGAAAATCAAGTATCATACAGGAAAAGCAAACGTGGTAGCGGACGCCTTAAGCCGAATGTCGACTTCGATGTCAGCTATGGTTTTAGCACTGTCTACCGAGCTAAGGACTGAGGTACAAGAGTTCGGCCTAGTAGTTGTTTCAGATTTGGCAGCCACGCTGTCGACGATATCGTTGAGGCCGACCATCCTGCACAGAATTAAGCGGGCCCAAGAAAATGACCCCGAGTGCAGCGGACTTAAGGCGGGAATGGAAGCCAATGCTAACACTGAGCTCAACTATTTGGATGATGGGATTATGCGGTTTCAGGATAGGTGGTACATCCCGAAGAATGAGGAGCTGAAGAAAGAAATATTGTCCGAGGCTCACTCGTCTCCTTTCTCTGTGCACCCTAGAAGCACTAAGATGTACAAAAACTTGAAACAACATTATTGGTGGGCCAATATTAAGCAGGAGATAGCCAAGCACGTTGAGGCTTGTGTGGTATGCCAGCAGGTAAAGGCAAAACATCAGAGACCATCGGGGACGCTTCAGCCATTACCTATACCCGAATGGAAGTGGGAGCGGGTCACTATGGATTTTATGATCGGACTGCCAAAGACAGCCAAGGGCCACGATGCAATTTGGTGATTATAGACAGACTGACAAAGTCATCTCACTTTTTACTGGTGAGAATGACTTACTCGATAGATCAGTTCGGTCAATTGTACGTGCAGGTGATAGTCATACTCCATGGGGTCCCGTTATTGATAGTGTCAGACGGAGATCCTAGATTTACGTCTAAGTTCCGAAGGAGTCAGCATAAGGTCATGGGTACCATGTTGAATTTAGCACGGCCTTCCACACTCAGGCCGACGGACAATCGGAGCGAATCATACAAGTTCTGGAAGATATGCTCAGAGCCTGTGTGTTGGAGTTCCAGGCGGCTTGGAGCAGGTTCATGCCGTTGATAGAGTTCTCATATAATAACAGTTACCAGTCTACCATTGGCATGGCGCCGTACGAAGCTTTGTATGGGAGAAACTGCTGGTCGTCGGTTGACTAGGATGAGGTTGGTGAGGCAAGACTTATAGGCCCATAAATACTGCAGCAGACGGTCAACAAGATTGCTATTATAAAGAAGATGGTTGAGGCAGCTCAAAGTGGGCAGAGGAGTTTTGCCGATCGAAGGAGGCGGGAACTAGAGTTTGGCATGGCTGATGAGGTATTCCTGAAGATCTCCCAGTTCAAACGAGTTGTCAGGTTCGGGAAGTGAGGAAAGCTCAACCCTCGTTTTGTTGGACCGTTCTCAGTTGTGCAAAGGATTGGGAAGACCCCCTACAAGCTTCAGCTGCCTTCCTCGATGGATGCTATACATAATGTCTTCCATGTCTCCATGCTGAGGAAGTGTATACGCAACCCTTCTCAGGTGGTTACAGAACAGGATGTAGAGGTACAGCCGGTGGCTATACTAGAGTCAGCTGTGAAAGTGTTGCGGAACAAGAAGATCCCCTTGGTCAAAGTCTTATGGCGCAATCACAATGTGGAGGAGACAAGTTGGGAAAGACGGCAAGACATGGAGCAACAATACCCAAAGTTCTTTGGTACGTAAATTTTGGGGAAAAAATTCTTTTAAGGAGGGGAGGATGTAATACCACGTATTTTCGTGGTACGGATTTTTGGGTTGTCGGGACGATAAACGGCGAGATTCGGGTTGGATTGGACAGTGGGAAATTGGTAAGGTTAGGTGGGAAATTATTTCGAGGCTAATGGTGGGGAGAAAATTTTAAGAATCCGACCGGAAACGGATTGTGTAGCCGTTAGATTAAAAGAGTAAAGTGTGAGGGCAAAAAGGTAATTAGTTTATTATTATTTTTGTTGTGTTGGGGAGGTGAGGGTCGGCAGAAACACACCCCCCTTTTTTCTCTGTTATTTCCCCCCCCGTGCGACTCTTCCCTTCGATCCTCTCTTTTCTGCGATAATTTCTGCCGGCGGTTGTTGTGGTTTCTCCTCCATTTCAACGGTTCAAGGTAAGTTCAAGTGTTTTATGGTTCAATGTTTGTTTAATGTTGGAATTGAGGAGAAATGTGGTGGATAGAGAATTGGGGTTTTAGGGTTAGAGTGTTTATTGAGCGTAAGGTTGATTTTATGGGTTATTGAGGGTAAATGCAAAGGGATGGTAAGAAAGTGAGCGAATTTGAGCGGAAAATCGAGAATGTAGGATTTTAAGCACTAATACGGAACCAGCTGTGAAACTTTTGGCCCAGCTATGGGCTCGTATTTTTTAAACCCTTTTGGTGGGGTAAGCTAGGTTACGATTAGAGCGTTTGGCCATTGGAATCATTCGATTCCGATAACCGCCACAAAAGTTATGTGCGTCAGACGATAAGTTGAATTTTGAGCCAAGATAGGTTGGTGACCGATTTTGGCGAGTTTGTGGATCGTTGTCTTATTATGCGGATTTCACTGCGTAAGTACAGTAGTGTGGAAAATGGTTTTTGTAGTAGGTTGAGCAATTTTTTGTGAAACGAGCACCATAGAAAGCTAAGACGCTAGGTAAGTAGTGTAAGCATGCATTTTGCCCAGGTGGGCCTATACCAAAGAATGTTAGGTTGTATGGGTCGATTGTGACATGCATCATGTTTTTTTTTAAACGGAAAGGAAAATGAATTTATGCATGGATTTATGTGCGAGTGTGAAGTGTGAAGTGGGGTGAGGACGATGGGTGTGTGGGTAGCTAGGCCCCATTGCTGGACAAACCGAGACGGTGGCGATGTGCTAGGGTGTGGTGTGGTGAGTGCGCCCAGCCTCACGCTAGTATGAATGTCGTGGTGTGCATGTGGTGGTGTGCAACTATGGCCTCGTTGCTGGAGGAACTGGGACGATAGCGACGTGCTAGGGGGTGGTGTGGTGAGTGCGTCCAGCCTCACCCTGGAATAGTTGCGGTGCGCATAGTGAAGCGTAGCTACGGATTGAGGGCCTTGTTCCTGGACAAACCGAGACGATGGCGACGTGTCAGGGTGTGAGTTGGTGAGAGAGTCCAGTCTCACCATGGTACGGTCGTGCCACGCGGTGCTTGTTAGGACAACATGAGGGAGAACGTAGAAACTGCATGTAATAGGGTTGCATTGTTGCTTTATGATTCATAGCACTGCTTACTAAACATTACGCTTATGTTGTGTGTTCCGTGGTGTAGGTGCAGAGATCCCTGAAGGTGAGTTACCGGAGCCTAAATAGGATGAGTAGGTGGTTGGCGGCGTGCTACCATGTTGTGACAGGTGGGGTTCGTCAAGGGGAATCGACTCGTGGGGCAAGGTGAGACGGGGGTCCTTTGTAGTGAGTTTTGAGGGGTCTATGTGTATCGTATAGGTTTTGAGGCATAGCTGGGTTTGGGAGTCCATAACTGGAATTGATGTGTATGTGAAATTTGGAACTGTTGGAAATGATTGAATGAATGGTTCAGGTTTGCAATCGGTTGTTTTAATTCGGAGAAGCTTTCGTGTCCTTCTTCCGTAGAACTACTGCTATTTTTTTTAGGTTGCTGGTGTGAAGTGTCGACCGAAGTGCATAGGTGTCGACCGGTCAGTGTAAATTGGAGGGCGGGTAGAGGTAAATGAGGTGTCGATTGGTGACCGTGCATCTCGACCGGTCAATGTAAAATCATGGAGAGTGTCGACCGCGGGGGTCGACCTGCGCGGGCAGAGAAGGTCAAAGTGTCGACCTGTGAAAGCAAGTGTCGACCACTTTCCTAGCTGAGCGTAAAAGTGTTGACCGGTGATTCTTAGTGTCGATCGACGTGAAGACCAGAGGGGAACGCGGTGTCGACCAACGTTCGCCAGTGTCAACCGATGGAAAACCGAGACAACCCAGGTGTCGACCGGCGTTTACAAGTGTCGACCGGTCTCTGTATTTTTGTGTTTTAAACCGGTCTCTGTATTTAAACCGATTTTAAATGAGTTTTCTACTGCGGCTTTTAGTCAATAATCTTCGAACAATTCGTTTTGAGTCGAGGAACCAAAAGTTTATAATTCTGTACGAAATTGTCGAAATGGGAAGCGAGCGTATGGTTGGCGACCCGGGTCCGGGGAAGACTCGAGGGCGTTATAAATGTGGTATCGGAGCGGTGAACGTAGCGGAAACAGGTAGGTTTTTGGGGCATTACATAGCTAGAGCGGAAATTCAAAAACATAATAGGTTTTAGGACTAAATTCCTACATTCTCGGTCTTTCAGCAAAACTCAACAATTTCCTCACTAATTGTAATGCCCTGGAAACTTACCCGTTTCCAGTACGTTCATTGCTATGATACCACATTTTTAACGTGCCCGAGTTATCCCCGGACCCGGGTCGCCAACCATACACTCGCTTCTCACCCCGATAAAATTATTATAAAATTTAAAAGTTTTGGTTTTTCGACTCAAAACGACGTCGTCGAAAAATATTTAAGAAAGCCGCAGCAGAAAAACTCATTTAAAATCGTTTTAAATAACTTCACCATTTAAGACATAAAAGTAATGAGACCGGTCGACACCTGCAAACGTCGGTCAAACCTGGGTCGTCTTGGGTTTTTCATCGGTCGACACTGGCAAACGCCAGTCGACAACGCGTTTCCCTCGGGTCTTCTCGTCGGTCGATACTAGGAATCACCGGTCGACACTTCCACGTTCAACTAAGAGAGTGGTTGACACCTGCTTTCACAAGTCGACACTTTGACCCCAGCGCAGGTCGACTCTCCCGATCGACACTCTCACTGATTTTACCCTAACCGGTCAACACATCATTTCCCTTTGGCAACACTCGTCGAATCCCTCGGTTGATACTCACCTTCCGATTTACACTAACCGGTCGACACCTATGGATTTCAGTCAACACTTTACACCAACATCCTAAAAATAACAACAGCTTTAAGGGAAACGGACACGAAAACTTCCCCAAATTAAAACTACCGGTTGAAAACCTGAATCATTCATTTAAACTCTTTCAAATAGTTTAACAATGTACCTACACATCAATCCTAACTAATAACATCCACACCCATCTATGCCTCAAAACCTATACACTCAACATAGACCTGACAAAAACATAACCCCGAAAAATCTACCTCCCAGCTTCATTCCACAGGTCGGGCTGCCACGACCAACTCGACTTGCCAGCACACGGTAGTACGCCGCCAACCGCCTACTCGTCTGGTCTAGGCTCTTGCAACTTACTTGCTGGATACTCTACACCTATACCACGGAACACACAACATAAGCATAGCGCTCAGTAAGCAGTACAATATGAAACATAAAACGACTATACAATCCTATCACATGCAATCTACACGTTCTCACTCATGTTGTCACAACTGGTGCCGTGTGGTACGCTGCACCATGGTGAGGCTGAATTCTCTCGCCACCTCACACCCTAGCACGTAGACATCATCCCGATTTCTCCAGCAACGAGGCCCTCAAACCGTACCCACACGTCACTCTACGCACCGCAACTACTCAAGGGTGAGGCTGGACATACTCGCCACACCACCCCCTGGCACATCGCTATCTTTCCGGATTCTTCAGCAACGAGGCCATAGTTGCACCCCATCACACGCACACCGTAGTAGCCATCTTAGGGTGAGGCTGGATGAATTCGCCACACCAAACTCTGGCACGTCGCCACTATCCCAATTTCTCCAGCAACAGCTGCCCACACACACATCGTCCTCACCATCACACCTCGCACTTTACACTCGCACATAAAATTATGCTTAAATTCATTTTCGTTCCCGTTTCGAAAACATGATACATGTCAAACAATACAAACGCACATCACAATCAACCATCACAAACCTAACGTTCCTCGGTGTAGGCCCACCTGGGAAAAACACATGCATACACTACTTACCTAGCGTCCTAGCTTTCCATGGTGCTCGTTTCACTCGAAACTTACTGAACCTACAACAAAATCGGTTTTTCCGTCAATATTAATCATATTATTCAACTTGTGCACTAAAATCACCACAGTAGCTCAACACTTCGCGAACTCACCAAAACCGTTCACTAACCTATTCGGCTAAAAAATCAACCTAACTTTTGACGCACATAACTTTTGCGTCAGTTATCGGAATCACACGATTCCAGCCGCCTAACGCTCCAATCATGACCTATTTTAACATACCAAAAAGGGTTTCGAAAACAAATGTCTGTAGCTAGGCCGAAAATTCAAAAGTAGTTCCGCTCTAGGGATTAAAATTTCTACGTTCTTGGTTTCTCGCTCAAATTCGCTCACTTCCTCACCATTTCTCTGCATTTATCCTCAATAACCCACAACAATCAATATTACACTCAATAAACACTATAAACCTAAAATCCCAAATCTTCTATCCATCAAATTTCTTCTCAACTCCAACACTAAACCAACATTGAACCATGAAATACATAAACTTACCTTGAACCATTGCAATGGAGGAGGAAACCACAAGCAATCGATGGTTGAACGATCGCGGGAAGGAGAGAAGCAGAAGGGAAAAACACGCGGTGGGGGAGAAAATAACAGAGCAGGGAAGGGGGGGGGGAGTTTCTGTTAATCCTCTTCTCTCCACTCCATTAACATATAAAAAATAAATAAAATAATAATAACTAATTACCATTTTGCCCTCACACTTTAATCTTTTGATCTAACTGCTGTTCAATCCGCTTCCGGTCGGATTCTTAAAAGTTTCTCCCCACCATTAGATTCAAAATAGTTCCACACCTAACCTTACAAATTTTTCACTCTCCAATTCGACCCGAATCCCACCGTTTATCCTCCAACAACCCAAAAATTGGTACCGCGAAAATACAGGGTGTAACACTAATCCATCACTTCTATCATCAATAACCTCACAACAATCAATAACAATTCCCATAAACACTCCATCTCTAAAATCCTAAATCTCTATCCACCAATTTTATCAAACTCTAATCGTAAATCAAAACTAAAACACAAAATATTCAAACCTACCTTGAACCGTTGTAGTGGAGGGTAAAACAGAGGGAGCGTTGTGGCGACGGAGAGAAAATTGCCGAAGGGAGAACTCTCGCGTGGGGAGAGGAGGGTTTTCTCTCCGGGGGGGGGGGGAGGTGGGTGTGGAGAAAATCACCGAGGGGGTTTCTTCTCTCCCTCTCCCTTTTTATTTAAAGAAATAATTTAATTATTATATTATTTATTATAATTAATCCTAATTAACTTTTCACCCTTACCCCTTTAATCCATTTTTTAAACCGTCATTCATTCTACTTTCGGTCGGACTCCTAAAATTTTCTCTTCCCCATTATCCTCGAAAAAATCTTTTATCTACTAGTGCAATTTCTCCACTCTCGATTCTGATTACAACTCTGCCGTTTACCAATATGAATTCTCGAAAATTAAATTACTAAAATCCAGGGTGTTACATTCCACTTTCCTTAAAAGAAATTTTGTCCTCAAAATTTACGTAACGAATAACTTTTGGTATTGTTGCTTCATTTCCTGTCGTCTTTCCCAAGTGGCCTCCTCCACATTGTGATTGCACTAAAAAAATTTTACCAAAGGAATCTCCTTATTGCCCAACACTTTCACAGTTTGTCCCAATATGCTCACTAGCTTCTCCTCATAAGATAGTGTTGGCTGTATCTCGATATCCTGCAATGCAACCACCTGAGAAGGATCACGCATACACTTCCTTAGCATGGAGATATGGAAGACATCATGTATAACATTCATCGAGGAAGACAACTGAACCTTGTAGGCGGTCTTCCCAATTTTTTTCACAATACGAAACGGTCCAACATAACGAGGGTTGAGCTTTCCTCGTTTCCCCAACCTAACCACTCCCTTGAACGGGGAGATCTTCAAAAATACCTCATCGCCTTCCTTGAATTCCAACTCTCACCACCTCTGGTCTGCGTAACTTCTTTCCTGACTCTGAGCTGCCTCAATCCTCTTATTTGTAATAGCAACCTTGTCTACAGTTTGTTGCAGCATCTCCAGGCCTATGAGCCTTCCCTCTCTAACCTCGTCCCAGAACAACGACGACCTTCACTTTCTCCCATATAGAGCCTCGTACGGTGCCATACAAATAGTGAACTGATAGTTGTTATTATATGAAAATTCCACCAAAGGTAAGAATCTACTACAAGTTGTCTGAAACTCCAATACGCAGGCTCTGAGCATATCCTCTAAAATTTGTATAGTTCTCTCCGACTGTCCATCGGTCTACGGATGAAATGCCGTACTGAAGTACAACCGAGTGCCCATGGACCTATGCAGACTCCTCCAAAACTTGGACGTAAACCTGGGATCTCGGTCTGATAAGATCGACACCGGGATTCCATGCAGTCTGACTATCTCCTGAATGTACATCTGAGCGAATTGATCCATGGAATAAGTCTTCCTCATAGGCAAAAAGTGCGATGACTTCGTCAACCTGTCCACCACCGCCCAGATCGCATCGTTGCCTTTGACAGTCCTCGGTAACCAACCACAAAATCCATAGTAACATGCTCCCACTTCTACTCCGATATGGGCAGTGGCTGAAGCGTACCTGACGGTCATTGATGATCTGCCTTTACCTGTTGGCACACCACGTAGACCTCAACATATTTGGCTACCTCCTACTATATATTAGACCACCAATAGTATTACCTTAAATCTCTATACATTTTAGTGCTTCCGGGATGCACAGAGAAAGAAGACGAGTGGGATTCTGACAATATCTCCTTCCTTAGCCCCTCGTTCTTTGGGACGTACCACCTATCCCGAAACCTTAGTATCCCATCATCTGAATAGCTGAGCTCAGTACTAGCATTGGCCTCTATACATGCCTTCAGCCTGCCGCACTCAACGTTAGTCTCTTGGGCCTACTTAATTCTTTCTAAGATGGTCGGCCTCAATGACATCGTCAAAAGCGTGGCTGCCAAATCGGTCACCACCTCTAGGCCGAACCACTGTATCTTGATCCTTAGCTCAGTATGCATCGTTGGAATCATAGGAGACATCAAAGCTGACACTCAACTTAGGCCGTGTACTACAACGGTCGCTTTTCTCGGATGATACTTGATTTCTAGGTCATAGTCCTTAACCAGCTCGAGCCACCTCCTTTGTACTAAGTTCAGCTCCTTCTGCGTGAAGATATAATTCAAACTCTGGTGGTCCGAGAAGATCTCACACTGTTGTCCATACAAATAATGCCTCCAAATTTTAAGTGCGCTGACCACTCCTGCCAACTCCAAGTCATACGTGGAATAATTCTACTCGTAGAGCTTCAATTACCTGGAAACATAGGCAATCACTCTTTCACTCTGCATCAACACGCAACCTAAACCTACCCTAGAGGTGTCACAATAAATGCTGAACTTCTCCACCTCTACTGGCTAGTCAACCTCTTTTTCAGTGCCTGGAAGCTATCCTGGCACTCATCAGACAGACTATACGTCACATTCTTCCATGGCAATCGAGTCAAAAGGGCTATAATCTTGGAGAATCCCTCAATAAATCTTCGATAGTATCTCGCCAATCCAAGAAAACTGCGTATCTCGCTGCCATTGGTCAGTTATGGCGATCCCTTCATAGACTAAAGCTTTGCCGGATCCACTGAAATACAGTCACGAGAGATGACATGCCCCAAAAATTTTATTCATCCAGCCAGAATTTGCACTTAGAGAGCTTAGCATATAGTCGGTGCTGCCCCAGAGTCGTCAGCATGATCCTTAAATGCTCTCTATGCTCATCTTCACTCCGAGAGTATATCAAGATGTCATCAATGAACACTATCACGAATCTATCCAAGTGCTCCCTGAATACTCGGTTCATCAGGTACATAAAGGCGGCGGCGTTAGTCAGTCCGAACGATATTACTAAAAACTCATAGTGCCCGTATCGTGCCTAGAAAGCTGTCTTCGGAACATCTTCCTCCGTAACCTTCAACTGATAGTAGCTGGACCTCAAATCAATTTTAGAGAACAGTCGTGCACCTTGAAGCTGATCAAACAAGTCATCTATCCTTGGCAACGGGTACTTATTCTTCACTGTCAACTTATTCAGTTCCCTGTAGTGAACACACATGCGTAGGGATCCATCCTTCTTTATAACGAAAAGTACCAGCGCACCCTATGAAAAAACATTAGGGTGTATAAAGGCCTTATCCGTTAACTCCTCTAATTGCGCCCTCAACTCTTTCAACTCGGTAGGCGCCAGCCTGTACCGGTTCTTGCACACTGGTTCAGCCCTAAGGTACACGTCAATAACAAACTCAATTTCCTTGTCAGGGGGCAGACTGGCAAATCTTCAAGAAATATCCCTAAAAAATCTTGTACAATGGGGATGTCCTAGAGTTGAACCCCGCCCTCAAACTGTGCGTCCATGACACTAGTCACGAAGCCCGTGCATCCACCTCGTAAAAACTGCAGAGCTCTCATCGTTAACACAGCTGGAATCCTACTTAAACCTTTTCTCGACCTGAAGGAGCAACTCTCTCCACTCGGGGGCCAACAGTGGATCTCTTTGGTCGTGCAATCTATTATGGCATAATGTATAGACTGTCAATTAAACCCCAAAAAAGCCTCATACCCCTTCATGTCGAGTATGATCAGATCAGCGTACAACCATTTTTCTCTCATTGTCACAATATCGCCTTGTACCACTTTATCTGAGCATAGACGCTCCCCTGACAGCAATAACACATCATAGAATTGCCCAGAATAGCTAGACACTCGATTTGCCTTGACCATAAAGGCAGTAGATACAAACGAATGCGTGACACCCGTATTGACTAGAGTATAAGCCGCCATGCTCGAAATAAGAATAATACCTGAGATCACCGATGGTTGGGCGGCATCATCTGGCTCAATAAGCGTGAATACCCTCTACGCCACTCTCGCAAGGGCCTTGCTCAAATTCGGGCAACTTCTAGCAAAGAGCCCCACTTCATTGCAGTTAAAACACCGATTCTATCGCTGCTACTAACAATCTTTCTCACCACAGTTGTAGCATCACCCCGCACCTGCCCTGCACTCGCCAGGATAACTCCTCTGACAATTAGGGCACACCGGAAACTACTCTAGTCCCTGAGGCCGTTTGTCGCTCCCTTGGCTGCTAGAGCTGTCACTAGGCCTTTTCAAGCCATTTCACTGAGACGACTCCTCTCCACTTGACTACGGCAGCAATTCTTTGAAATATCTCCTGGGTTGTTCCTTAGGCAGCTCTTTGTAACTGGGAAGCTTCGTCCTGGCCTCCTCAATGTCTAAGGACTTCGCAACCATGTCCTCGTAAGGCACCCCTCGCATTCCAGCTATCCGCATGCCCATATATGCGTCTGGCTTTAGGCCCTGTACAAATTGGTGTACTTAGTTCTTGTTTAGGCTCACCAGGTGACTAGCAAACCGAGATAGCGCCTTAAACTTTCTAACGTATTTGGCCACAGTACCTGTCTTTCTCAACTGGGCAAATTCCACCATCTTTCGGTTCTTGACTGAGTGGCTGAAATACTTGCCGAAGAGCGTTGTTTTAAACTCCTCCCAAGTCATGGCGTTCACATCGGTAGTTGCCTTCACCGAATCCCACAAAAATCGAGCATCCTTGGCAAGGTGAAATGCTGCACTTGATACCCTGTCCCGATCGTCGACTTTGGCGTAATCCATCATGTCTCCCATACTTCGAATCTACTCCTTAGCACTGAGTGGGTCCGAAGATGATCCATCGACTACTGGGGGTTTGAGCATTTGCAATCGATCACCCCCACGGTCCGTTGAAGTCTGGGCACTAGACTGGCCCTGGTCCTCCCTACTCATAAACCGCTCCAGTTGTTTAGAGTAGCGGTTGACTAACTCCATAAGTTGGCTAACGGCGTCATCCATATTACCCATGCCCCTATGCATCTCTCTAACCATGACGTTAATCCTGTATGCCACCACATCTAGTAAGTTTAAATGAAACTACGAGGTTCTACGAAATACTAGTTTGTGGAGCACTCCCATGCAATGGTGGTTGGTGATAGGAAATCCATCGAGCGACGTTGACCTTGTGGCTCTAACACTCGTAACATACTCTGTTCCCTCCTACTAACCATTCCCTCTACATTTCCCCCAAGCAGTGTGGGAATTGTGATAGACCCTCCTCCCTTCACAATCTCACCCCTCCTCCGAGAAGACCGACATCCCCGTCGACCACACTTACCGTTGTGTAAAAGCTCTGATACCATAACTGTAATGCCCTAGAAACCCGTGTTGTTCCCCACTCGCTCTGCTCTGTCATCACCTCTTTAGGCACCCGAATCGTCGCCAAAATCAAGTCTCCAATCTTACGCTTACTCATTTCCTCGATAAATTTCTTACAAAAGTTTAGGATTTTGGTTCCTAGACTCAAAACGACATCTTTGAAAATGTTTAAAAACGACGCAGCGTAAAACTCGATTAAAATCAGTTTAAATAAAATTACACTTTTTAAAACGTAAAAAAATTAAGCCAGTCGACACCTGTAAACGTCGGTCTACACTTTCATTCTCTCTGCCAACCCTCGGTCGAACCTCACTGTCGACACTTCTATGCTCTTTACACGGAACGATCGACACTTGTCTTCATCGGTTGACACTATATTTCTCTCTATCCGCCACCAATCAATCCCCACGGTCGACACTTAAAGGCACCGGCGACACTTTATTTTTCTCTGTCTGCACTAGTCGAATCCCACGGTTGACACCCCCACTATTTTTACGCTAAATGGTCGACACCTTAATTTACCTAACGACACTTTAATGAAAAGGTTGAACCCCGCAGTCGACTTTCTCATCATTTTTACACTATACGGTCGACACTTAAAGGCTTCAGTCGACACCTTGCACCAGCAGCCTAAAAATAGCACCAGTTCGACCAAAAACGGATGGCGAAAACTTCGATGATTAAAACCACAAAGTAAAGATCTGTATTTTTAAGACAAAATTCCTCAAGTAGTTTCAAAAACACAACTATACACAAATCCTTACTATAAATGTTTAAACCCGCCTATACCTCAAAATCTCTACACTCGACATAGCCTTTACAAAACACAACTCTCAGAACCTACCATCTTGCTTCACTCCATGGGTCGGGCTGTCCTGATGCAGTCCACTTGTCGACACATAGTAGTACACCGCCAACTGCCTACTCGTCCTGCCTGGATTCTCATAACTCACCGGTAGGAATTTTTGCACCTACACCACAGAACACACAACATAAGTCACGCTCAGTAAATAGTGTAATATGAAATGTAAAAATCGACAATGCAATCCTATCACATGCAGTCTCTATACTTTCGCTCGTGTTGTCACAAGTGATGCCTTGTGGTACAGCTACACCGTGGTGAGGCTGGACTCTCTCTCTCCACCTCACACCCTGGCAGGTCGCTATCATCCCTGTTCCTCCAACAACGAGGAACTCAAACCGTACGCACGCATCAGTCAACACACCACAACCATTTCAGGGTGAGATTGGACGCACTCGCCACCGTCTTGGTTCCTCCAGCAACGAGGCCATAGTTGCCCACCACTACACACACGTCACGGTAGCCATCCAATGGTGAGGGTGGACGCACTCGCCACACCACCCTGGCACGTTGCCAACGTCTCGGTTCCTCTAGCAACGGGGCAAAAGCTGCCCACACACAAATCAATCTCACCGCCACGCGTCGCGGTTCACATTCACACATAAAAGGCTCAAATTCATTTTCGTTATGCTTTTGAAAACATTATGGATGACTGAACGAAAACATGCAAAAAACACAACATCTCCCTACCATCCCATGGTGTAGGCCCGTAAGGGTAGTGCACATGCAAACATTACTTACCTGGTATCCTAGCTTTCCGTGGTGCTTGTTTCTATCACTTCCTCAGGCTCAACCTATCACATACCAATTCACATCATAGCTCGTCTCACCACACATCCCACGTATTAAAATTACGACTTATAACTCAATTCGCCCAATGTCCAACTAAGACGGCTCGCTAACCCGAATTTCAACAAAAAATCTACCCAACTTCCAACGCGTATAACTTTTGCTTTAGTTGTCAGAATCACTTGATTCCAACAGCTAAACGCTCCACTCATAATCTAGTTTAACATATCAAAAGCAAATTGAAAATGATCAACTGCAGCTATGGCAAAATTTCGAAAATAGAATATGTTTTAGGCCTAAATCTCTATCCACCAATTTTATCAAACTCTAATCCTAAACCAAAACTAAACCACAAAATACTCAAACCTACCTTGAACCATTGTAGTGGAGGCTAAAACAGAGGGAGCGTTGCGCCAGAAAAAAGAAAATCGCAGACGGGAGAACTCTCGCATGGGGAGGGGAGGGTTTTCTCTTGTGGGT